>JAPXFY010000027.1:37303985-37348985 GCA_030674185.1 Monoplex corrugatus | reverse complement strand
GTCTATCAGTATGCTCTACACGACAGCATGAAATATTCGCCGTGGTGTAGTGGTTAGTGCAACGGTCTACTGACTAGATGGTTGTGAGTTCGAATTCCTATCAGTCCCTTGAAAAACATTATGAGATTTTGGGGGCTCCAACCTGCTCCTTTTCAAAGCTGAACGTGCTATGGGCTCATTGGGAAGACCAGGACCACACAGTCGGATGAAACACTGAGGGTCTTGCACAAATCTTCCGGCCAACACACAGGTCTTGGTATATCTTGGGCCGGGTTGACGCCAGGATATAGTATGATAGTAAGCGTAGAATACAACCAGTCAAGCAATCTCAGTCCTAGATGGAACTTCATAGCATCATGATTATCATCTTCGTCATCATCATCGCATTGTAAAAACTGTTCCAACTTCTGTGGCCATTACAGAGGCGTAGAAAGAAAGGGAAAAACAACAACAAATTCTTCTTTCCTTTTGTTCTGATTGTTCATTTTGTTCTCTGGTGATTTGATTATTCACCTGATTTAATTCGTCATTTATTTTAACGCCTATTTATATAAGACTTTTAAACAGTTTTTCATATATGGATATGCACAGGTATCAGAACTGCTGTCGGAAGCAAAACAAGAAAACATACACACATAGCAGAGACAAAGAGACAAGGAGAAAAAGAGGGGAAGAAATACCACCAGTAACAAGTGACATTAGAAGGCCTCCTGTCTAAAAATGTAATACACAGGAACGAGAGCTGCAGTGAGGATACCATCTTCTACACAATGGATAACCCAGTCAGCGGGGGTGACCAGTTAGCAAGGCCGCAGATGTCCTTGTAGTGTTTTTGTTACTGCTGTTTGTTTTGTTTTGTTTGTCACAAAGGAATACCATGTAAAATTCGGGTTGCTATCCCTGACGAGAGCAAGTCGCTGCAGTGCAGCGCCACCCATTTTTGTTTCTGCGTATGTATATCAGTATTTACCCTGTGAAAGTGGATGTTTTAAAAGAAACCTTTGCAAAAGAATACTCTTTTGTTGCCGTGGGATCTTTCACGAGCACAGCATTGCAACAATCAAGGTAAGGAAAAGGGGGATACAGCAGTCAAATCCTGTAGTTATTTCCTCTGTGAAGCGTCACTCCAATGGCGGTACACTGTTCGCATCATCCGAAAGTGGACTGGATTTTCCATACTGCTGAAATACAACGTCGCTTTGTTTACAACACCAACAACATTCAAAGCACAACAACAGCAGCGGGAGGCAAACTGACTGATTGACTGATTAATTGATTGAAACATCAATAGGCGCAGAAAAGTTTTCCCTCAAATTTAACCATAGCAATAACAGATTAGACTCTATCTGTCTGTCGTCTGTTGTCTCTCTATCTAGTTGTACATCGCTATCTGTCTGCCAGTCTACCTGTCTGTCTGTCTATGTAGCTATCTATCTCTATACACACACAATACACATGGAGGAACAGAAGAAGGCAAAGAGAAACGAGGAGATATACAGGAAGATAAACAAAGAAATCAGGAATAGGTGCAATGAAGCTAAGGAAGCTTGGCTGAAAACAAAATGCAAAGAATAGAAGACCGACACAAAACGGATCCTCAGGGTATGTACAGACGAATTGTAGAAATTGTTCACAGGAAAAATACATGCACATCAACTGTTGCTTAAAATGGAAAGATGGCACGCTTATCATGGAAAAAGACAAAATATTAGATAGATGGGAAGAGTACATTAAAGACCTTTTTGAAGATGACAGAAGCGAAGAACACATTATAAGAAGAACTTTGAAGGACCACCCATAATGAAAGATGAAGTTAGAGCAGCACTGAAAATGATGAAACAAGGAAAAGCCCCAGGACCAGACAACATTACTACAGAGATGATTGAAGCCCGGGAGGAATTTGGTATTGAAAAAATAACATTCCTCCTAAATCAAATTTATGACACGGGAAAAAACCCCAAAGATATGTCAAAATCAATTTTCATTGCATTTCCAAAGAAGACAGGGGCTATAGAATGCGAACTCCATCGCACAATCAGTTTGATGAGTCATGTAACAAAAATCTATTAAGAATAATCATGATGAGGACAAGGAATAGAATCAAAAGAGAAATAGCAGATGAACAGTGTGGATTTGTGGAAGGAAAGGAACTATTAATGCCATATACATCCTAAGAACTATCATAGAGAGGTCAATCGAGATGAATAAGGATTTATATTTATGCTTTGTTGATTATACCAAGGCATTCGATCGGGTAAGACATGAAGAATTAATCAACCAACTACAAAGACTCAATATTGATGGAAAAGATTTACGAATAATCACAAATATGTATTGGGAACAAACAGTTGCAATGAGAATAGAAAACAATATAAGCTCTTTCTGAAACATCAAAAGAGGAGTCAGACAGGGCTGTGTTTTGTCACCAGATCTGTTTTCACTTTACAGCGAGAACATCATGAGAAATCTAGAGGAAGACCCTGGGTTAAAGGTTGGAGGACAAATGATAAACAACATTCGATACGCAGATGACACCGTGATAATTGCAGAAAATGAACGGACCTACAAAACCTTGTGAATATACTAGAAATAAAAAGCAAAGGTAAGGGGTTGGAACTAAACAGCAGGAAGACTGAAGTCACGGTGATCAGTAAAAACATGAAATCCCCTCATGCAAAATAACAGCAAATGGCTCAACCTTGAGACTGGTTGATAAGTTTAAATACTTGGGAACGATCATTTCACCAGACGGCAGATGCACATCAGAAATAGCCAGTAGAATCGGCCAAACCAAAACAGCATTCAAGAAGATGAAAAGCAGTCTTACCAACAAATGCCTATCAATTAACATCAGAAGAGAGTTCTTGAATGTTAATTAGAACCAATACTGTTGTACGGTTGTGAGGCGTGGACAGTCAACAAGCGAAGCCAGAACAAGATTGAGGCAGCCAAGATGTGGTTTCTAAGAAGAATGTTAAAAGTTCCATGGACAGCAAAGAAAACAAACGAGACAGTCTTGATGGAGGCAGACACAAGTAGATCATTCATAAGGAAGATGGGGAAAAGTCAGGCAACATTTAAAGGCCATTTTATGAGGAAAGAGGAATTGGAGCACCTGGTCACAACAAGAAAGCTGGAAGGAAGGAGAGCGCCAGGTAGACCCAGGGAGAAGATGCTGTACGGACTTGCAGAGTGGCTGAGACAGGGAGGGTGGAATAGATGCTCGATGCAACAAGAGATAGAGACAGACGGAAGTCCATGATCGCCAACGCCATGCAGTAAGTCACCTGATGATATAGGAAATAATTGTGATCGATCTAACAGTCTGAACTCATATCACAAATCTAACTGCAAAAATTGCCCATTTTTTCCAACAAAAAGTGCTGTAGAGTAAAAAATACGATACACACATTTTTTTTTTCATTTTCTTCAATTACTGGAACATTTTACAAACCAAATAGGCCTATAACAAAATCATAAGATTTTTTTTTCAAAAAACAGTTTATATTGGATTCCTAAAAGCAGTGGTACCAACTGACCAGTCTTTAGGAGAATGACCCATAATATAGATAGGCAGGCAGATTGACAGACGGACAGACAGACAGACAGACAGACAGATAGACAAGGCAGGCAGGCAGACAGACAGACAGATAGATAGATAGATAGATAGATAGATAAATATAAAGATAGATAGATACATGTAGATAGATAGATAGATATAGATAGATAGATAGACAGATAGATTGATAGACAGACATAGATAGACAGATAGATAGATAGACAGACAGATAGATAGATAGATAGAAGATAGATAGATAGATAGATAGATGAAGGTAGATAGATAGATAGATAGACGGATAGATAGTATAGATAGATAGATAGATTAGATAGACAGATAGACAGACAGACAGATAGATAGACAGATAGATAGATAGATAGATAGATAGATAGATAGATAGATAGATAGATAGATAGATAGACAGATAGTTTGTGGTGTACTATTGATAAAATGAAACGCACCTTTAATGACAGTGATATACGACTTTGAGTGTCACCTCAGGGCACAGGTCGGTAATAGTGCATGTTTCTTTGTTTTCACACCTGTACAAAACAAACACCCACAGACACACATACAAACACACACGCGCGCACACACACCAACACAAACACACACAAACACACACACACACACACACAAAACACCACCACCACCACCCATACACTGTACTATATACCTATACAATGTAAAGTCTTCAAAATTAGTTTACTTACCCAAAGATCAAAGACCGTCTGACATAACTTTAATCGAAAAGAGCAAACAGACAGGTACATTCATTCGTTAAATTAACTAGATTATAAGTGCATTACAATTTTAAGACACACAGCCGTACGCGTGCACACACACAAACAAACAAACAAAACCACACACACACACACACACACACACAACACACACACACACACACACACACACAAACTAATCGAGCCACACAACAACTTCCAATATCAATATATAATAATAAAATCTTACGTACATACACAAACATCGATCGTGATCATTAGCGCGATCGGGACTGCTGACAACCACCAAAAGCACTTCAAATATCCATCATTTAAGGAGAAAAATGGTCAAACTGTTTTATTATTTTTCTTTTAATGCATAATATTACAGGAATTATTCAGTTTCTTTGACTTGTTCATTTGAATGTTTTTACTAAATTAGTCAAAGGACATAACTCTTGAGAATTATCTCCCATGTTTTACTACATTATTATACACTGTGTGTTTCAACATGGGTGAGAAAGGGTGGATGGGTGTGAGAGTGCAAGAGTATGTGATAGATTATACTCTTGATATATCGAATGTTTATGGGTAATTCGAGCATTGTGGTGGTTAATACAACCGAGGGGAAACACTTATGTTTTTGTGTTGACAGTTTACCAAGGCCTACTATTTGAGATCTTTAGACTACTATTCAGTGTCTCAATATATACTGTTTATGATCTTGTGTAAATGGTGTATCAGATGAAACACTATTGTACAATTCCCTTATCATGAAAGAAAAGAACTGTCTTTGCAAGGAAAAAAATGTTACAGGAATTCAATGGCCTATGCTTTTAAAGGTCGTTAGGACCAGTCATTAGTATATCAAAATAACATTATATAAAATTATTAACAGTATTGAGAAAGATAAACGAAGAGAGAAATGTTGCACAGATGCATACAGTTTTAGTAGATGCACATTTACTGCCCTTTATGCCATTGGCATATAAGACAGCAAAGAGGATTCTCCACTTATGTCTGTTTGTACCAGCATCGGTATAATACCCCTGAATTTGTTTCAGGGCTTGAAGTCTCTTTCAATGTTTTATCGCCATTTGTTCTTGGATCTTCCTCTTTGGAGTCTTATTTCTGGTGTCCAGTGACGGGCAATATGGGTGATGTTATCCTGCTCTTTTCAGATGATGTGCCCAATCCTTCTCTATCGGTTTTTTTTTTCACGATGATAGTGTGGAAGGTGGTTAATTTGGTAAGGTCTGTTTCTGTCAATCCGACAGCATTCTGAGCCATTGGTGCTGTACTGGGGGACCTTTGCACGCTGGTCAACCTTGTGAAGGTGTCTCTGGATTGCTGAGACGGCTTTTGATGTCATTGCTTCTTACGGTCGGTGCTTCTTACGTTAATACAAATTTTCATTGTGGGAAGGTATATTCCACCTACTTGAATTGGTGAGGGGGTTGGAAAATGTTCAGTGTCATCACCTTTGTTTTCTTCTGGCTTCTTATGTTTAGGCCAGTTTGTTATGCGAAGATCGCATGTGTCGGTGAATATGGGAGACCCGTGCTTCAAGAACACAGTTGCAATTTTACAATCCATATCGTTTACACCACTTGCTGTACATAGCCCAGAATACGTGACAAGTGTGAAAGAGAGGGGGAGAGAGCGAGAAAGATACAGACAGACGTAGAAAGAAAAACAAACAGACAACGATTTGAAACATATCAACGTACGCGTCAAGAGACTGGCAGGCATGACAGGTGTGGTTGACAGACCTGGCAGTACAGGGCAGGGTGCATTTCACTCTCGGCTTCCTAAGCTTACTGCCGGCTGGGCAGCTCAAGGTTAATGGTTTACTTTCCTGTGAGTGTTTCACTGTTCAGTTTCACGGAGGAAAACCAGAAAATGAATGTAATAGTACAGCTGTAAATGGAATGACTGAGAGCTTCATTTACAGGAAGGGTACATGTAGAGATAACATCATCAGCCCTAAGAGAGGGAACACAGGGTTGTCCAGCATGTAATGCTGAAGACAAATAGACAACCAAACAGACAAACAAATAAGGAAATAAAAACAGACCTTCTACTGAATTTTATCTGTTTTTCATTCATTTCACGTTGATAATTCGCCAATACATAAAACATGCTTCATTACACTCAAGATGTTAATCAAATTCCATATGTATATTGTAATCTATGTTTCTCAAAGTAGGTCTACCGCTGTAGTCACACACACACACACCACACACACACACACACACACACACACACACACACACACACACACACACACACACACACACACACACACACACACACCACTAACACAACACACTAAAACACATATAATAACAAACACACACACACAACACACACACACTAACACACACATACACACACACACACTAACACACACACACACACACACAAACACACACACACCTAACACACACACTAAACACACACACACACACAACACAACACACACAGACACACACACACACTAATACACCACACACCAACACACACACCACACATAATACAGCACACACACACACAATACACACACACATACACACACACTAACACACACACTAGCACACGTCATCAAGATGTCGGACATAATGCATAACAACGAAGGCGCTAATAATTTGATGAGAAAAAACTGTTACAATGACGAAAGGAAAGAGATCCAGAAGCAAGCGACACAGTGTTGTTAGTCTAGAACCGACAGAATCAACAGGAGAGAATGTGGAAAGTGAAGATAAACTCCCTGAATCTACAGACGATGTTCCAACAGTCAATGACTCAACGGAAATTGTCTCCAAGGACTCAGACCTGGGACAGTGTTCAAGAGAATGAAGCCACAAGTAGCCTACCAGAGGTAGATGTGAACGAAACGAATCCGGTGGACCTGCAGACAGAGGTTAGTGACATGAAATCAATCTTATTAAACCTTGTCCGATCAGACTGAAAAGTTGCAACAAGTTGTTTCTCAAACTCACCTGATATACGAAATAATGTGGGCACCCAGACAGAAAATAAGCATTTGGAGCAAGTGTATACCTATTCCGAGGCTGTGAAGATACCTATTGAGAAAAAGTCTAGGCCTAGTGAGAAAAATATAGAAAAAGCCCCAAAACAAAAAGAGTGAGGAGATGGGTTGTGGAACACAAAGTGACGTCAAAATGAGGAAGCAGAAAAAACACGAACGAAGAATAAGAACGCGAATTTAATAGAAGACAAGACGGGCGCACATTTTGGGCCAACTGGCCTTTGTCAAGCGTAACAAACAAACACCAGACACAAAAATTGGGAGAAAAAGACTTCCCTGCTGCTGGGTCTAGTGTGAGAAAACGAATAAACTAAGAAAAAAAGATGACATCATAATGTGTTTTTGAGTAAATATGTAGGATGTGTTTGAAATTTCATATGTGAAAAGTGAGGAAGGTTTCTTCCAGCAAAATGACGTCGTCCAAATCAAAACGTAATGACTACGGTAGGCCTAATGTGCATTGAGTACAGGATTCTGTCCTGAGAGGTGTACAGTACAAAAGACTTGGCAGTTCCTATGACTTGGATGTTGCCGTCAGTAAGGCGTTCAAAATGAGTGATCAAGAAAAACAGTTTGAGGAAATCTCCAAAGAACCACCTCCTGAAGCCATGGTAGTCCACTGTAGGCTAAACGACTTGAAAGAAAACAGTCCTGAATCAGTCAGCAAACGCTTCTCAAGTTCAATCAGACATGTACAAAAAGAGCCCACATCGAAGATCATCATCAGCTGTCAAAAACGATGAACTGGACAAGAAGAGACAACTCTTCAATGCGCTCGTAACAAAAGATCTCTTTGGATTGGATGTGTGACTTTCGTAACACATGACCAGATCAACAACTTCAACCACCTGAAAGACGGCATCCATCCCACATCAAAAGGCTCCAGATCCTGGCGGGAAACCTGGGCCGTCACGTCCGGCAGTTACTTTGGACGAAACCACGCAGAAGAATAAAATCTTCAAGCCAGCCACCTCGGGGGTCCCAGTTTCCCCGTCCAGGATTGTCCCATGTCTGCAAGGGACCAGAGCCATGGCACAACCTGTGCGACTCACTCTGTGGATAGCGAACAAGTCGACCTCAGTATTTGTACTTGAGAAAATGATATTACATCTAGATCTCTCTAGTGTTTTAGTCCGTGGATGGTGAACAAATCTACCGCAATATCAGTATTTGAGAAAGTGACATTAGATGTATTTCAGTCATCATTAACTTCATTGTAGTAGCTTTTTTTTGGTAATATTAGTCACCTTAAAAGCATAGCTGTCTTGTGCAAAAGTACTAGATCTAACAAATCGAGACCCTTTTTTTTAATATTTCCCTATGTTTATTTGTTTTTTATTTATATTATACATATTACCCATCCGTCTTTTTTTTCTAGATTGTGCTTAATTCACAGTAGTTTTCTATTACTCGCAATTAAGCTTTTTCATTGCTTCTGGTGTTACATCTAGAAAGGCAATGAATTGTAAAAATAGCATAAAAATATTTGGAGTAACTTACACTACCTTCAGCAAGACCTTGCATCCAAGGACTATCATGTCCTTCTAGTACAATCCTTGAATGTCAAAAAGGAGAAACTAGGCTACCTAGACTGAAGCAATTTTATTATCCTCCAGTGACTAACATAGGCTCTCCTGATGAAAAGGTCAGCACAGCTATCTGTATTAGCACTGGGCTTCAGTATCATGACAAACAGTCACCAACTAAACTTAAAGACAACACAGATAACATTTCACTATGTACTGTTACAGTGAATTTTTTCAAAATCTCTGAAAATAAATTTTGCTTCAGTTTACCTACCTAAAGGCCTAAATGATGATAATACTGAGTGGCCAAAAATGGTTAAGGATGACCAAGAAAAATGGTTGATTTGGGGCGATTTTAATGCACACTCACCCTTCTGGGAAAAAGACTATTTTGTTGTAACAAGCAACAGATTTGTAGAGAATATTGTAGACTCTTCCTTCTTTCTACTAAATGATGGTTCATTTACACGAATACCTGATGCGTCCTCTCATCGCCCGATTGCCATAGATTTCACATTTGCGTCTCCAAAAATGGCCCTGTCTTGTACTTGAACACCTTATGACGACACACTAGGGAGTGATCATTTCCCAATAAACACTACTATCAATGAAGACGTCAAGATAGAAAATTCTGAGCGAGATTTCGTTCCAAATTCAACTATGAAAAAGCAGATTGGTCATTATTTGCATATCATATAAATAGACCAGAAAAAAAGAACATTTTCCTCTCAAGAAAATATTGACTATATTTATGCTTCTTTTGTTGATTCTGTTTAAAGTACAGCTAATGAAAGTACACCAACACTGAACATGACAGGCAAAAAGGGAAGTAAACATTTAGGTAATATCTGGTGGACAGCAGACTATGATAAGGCAGTCCAGGAGAAAAAGCGAGCAATCAAAAAATATGTAAGTAAAAAATCAAATCATTTTGTTGAAGATACTGAAATTTCCAATTTTGAAATCTTGCAACAGCCCAATTCCTTTAGAGATATGAAGAGGGCCAATATGGAAATTAACAAAATTACAGAGCAAGCAAAGAAAATGTATTGGGAAAAAATTCTGCACTACAGAATTTGTAAATCACAAAGATACAAATAAAGGATGAAAGCAAATAAACACGATGAAAAATGAGATAAAACTCCCTGAATATCCAGTAATTTTAAAAATTAACCAATTTCCATCAGCGGTAGAGAAGGCAGAAGTATCTGTTGACCACTTTGCTGGAACAAGTAGATTAGAAGGGTTACCTGAAAGCCAGAGGACATTCAGAGTAGAAAATGAGCAATCTGATTCTAAACAAAATCCTCCCGAAGGTATTGATCACCCCATGAATGCACCACTAACCATTCAAGAATTGAATGATGCTATAAAAGACATTCCAAACAAGATAATATCAGTTGGTAATGATGTAAATTCTAACGAAATGATTAAACAACTTCCAGAAAACTGGAAGATTATACTACTTGATATTTTTAACCAGTGTTAGTCTACAGGACCATTACCTCAAATTTGGACAGAATCAATAATAATCCCGATTAAAAAAGAAGGAAAACCAAAAAGACACATTAACAGCTATAGACCAATATCTCTGACATCCCATGCATGTAAACTGTTGGAAAGAATAGTTCTAAATAGGCTTGTTTACTTTTGCGACAAGAATGATATTATTCCTATAAACCAAGCTCATCATCATCATCAGGTGCCTTGCCGCATGGCGTTGGCGATCGTGGACTTCCATCTGTCTCTATCTCTTGTCGCCTCAAGCATCTCTTCCACCCTCCTTGTCTTGAGCCACTCTGCAAGTCCGTCTAGTATCTTCTCCCTGGGTCTAACTGGTGCTCTCTTTCCCTCCAGCTTTCCCGTTATGACCAGTTGCTCCAATTCCCCTTTCCACATAAAATGGCCTATAAATGTTGCCTGTCTTTTCCCCATCTTTTTATGAATGATCTACTTGTGTCTGCCTCCATCAAGACTGTTTCGTTTGTTTTCTTTGCTGTCCATGGAACTCTCAACATTTTACTTTGAAACCACATCTCAGCTGCCTCAATCTTGCTCTGGCTTTGCTTGTTGGTCCACGCCTCACAACCAAGCTGGATTTATAAAAAATAGATCCACAACTGACCATCTAGTGAAAATTACTACTCAGATAAAACAACAGTTTGCCAGACGTAAGTCCTTACTGGCTACGTTTTTTGATGTATCTAAAACTTATGATGGAGTATGGCACTCCAAATTGCTTTCCAAACTTCAGAGCATTGGCCTTTCAGGTCATATATACGATTTTATCAATAATTTTCTGGAAAATAGACAAATTCGAATAAAAATTGGAAATACGTATTCCACTACAAAGCAATTACAAATGAGTATCCCACAGGGATCTGTCATCGCCCCCATCTTGTTCAGTATTTTGATGTATGACTTACCAAATAAACTAACCAAATTGTTTAGCTTGTCCAATACGCTGATGATATCTGTATATGGATGAAAATAACAATGAATAGAAATACCCCAGCAAGGTATTTAAACTACATAAGAAAACTGTATCAAAATGATTAAATATAGTTTCTAGTTATATGATTGAAAATGGTTTACAGCTGTCTACTGAAAAAAACTCATATGATGTTTATTAGCAATGGTTCAAATCCATCAAAACGCCCATCTTTATTATAGATGGTACAGCCACTGAGAATAAACAGGTAGTGAAATTTCTTGGAGTACATTTAACAACGAAGCTGACAAGGAATTATCATATTGATTGAAAACATTTGAACAAAAGCAAGGAAAACATTAAATTCTTAAAAACTACAAGTAAGCAAGTATGGGAACAAGATATGCTTAGACTTGTACATCTCTCAACACCGCTTATGAGATCAAAATTTACATACGGACAGGAGGTGTTCTTGAGTGCTCCAAAATATGCATTTAAAAAACTGCAAAGTATATATTGCAGAGCATACAAAATTGCTCTCGGTTTACCTTTTCATGCCTCATGTGTAAAAACACATAGTGCAGCTGGAGTTTTACCACTAGATGAATACAGAAATCTTGCACGCACAAAATTTGTTTTAAGAAGCTTGAACAAAAGAAATAATTTGGATTCAGAATTGAATCTTAATTAAATCAGATCTTGATTTTCCAAAAAGGGCTTGAACTATTTCCGCTTACACCACTCTGAGAACATACACTTCACCCTTATTACAAAATGCTACTCTGCATCAAAATAGTAAAATCGTAAAACGACCAATTGTGTCCACTATTCCATCAATAAATCTAAAAAGAGCCAAATTTGATATCAACCATACAGATTTAACTAAAATGATAATGTAAATCTATAATTATTACATGTCATAATCTGTTTGCAAGGACACTATTCTAAATATATGGGAGTTTTCACAGATGGATCAGTTGTAGATAATAATGTAGGTGCTGTTTTTGTTATACCTGACATTGGAATAGAGATAAATCTATCTTTACCGCAGAACTATCAGCTATACTAATGGCTTTAGGTTTCTTATCAAATCTACAAAATAATGCTCCACATATCCTCTTTTGTGTTGATTCTAAGTCGGTTTTTCAAGCTATAAGAACTCTCAGTTCAAAAGTTAGATCTGAAATGATCATTGATATTAGTAACTTAATACACCTACTAGCAATGAGAGGATCAGAGATAACATTTATTTGGATTCCATCTCACTGTCGATTTTATTATAATGAAAAGGTTGACCTTTTGGCAAAAACAGGCGCGAAAGGTTCAACAGATTCCTTGCACTTAAATATACCTTTTTCATTGCAAGAATATTACAGAAAAAGCTCAGCGACTTCGTTTTCAATTAAAAGAAAAGAAAGCAGCTTGCCTGGGACTTAATGATGAAATAAAGAAAATGCACGATTCCATTAGTAGACAAGAGATTAATGTTTACCTAAGAAGGCAAGTAACATCTTGGTTTTTTAGATGGAAATTAAATTGCTTTAGGACAAAGTATGTAAAGAAAGTTTCTTGTTTGTGTGGGAAGGATATATCAGTCGATCATATATGTACTTGTGACAAGTTACTGGTCTATTTACCCAATATATTACGTTCTTTTGTCGCTTCAGTTAGTGATATTCCACAACTGGTGTTTGATTCTTTAACCCATCCTTGAAAAGCCCCATCGGTTCATTGTTGATTTTTTAACTCATCCTTGAAAAGCCCCATCGGTTCATTGTTGATTTTTTAACTCATCATTGAAAAGCCCCATCGGTTCATTGTTGATTTTTTAACTCATCCTTGAAAAGCCCCATCGGTTCATTGTTGATTTTTTAACTCATCCTTGAAAAGCCCCATCGGTTCATTGTTGATTTTTTAACTCATCCTTGAAAAGCCCCATCGGTTCATTGTTGATTTTTTAACTCATCCTTGAAAAGCCCCATCGGTTCATTGTTGATTTTTTAACTCATCCTTGAAAAGCCCCATCGGTTCATTGTTGATTCTTTAACTCATCCTTGAAAAGCCCCATCGGTTCATTGTTGATTTTTTAACTCATCCTTGAAAAGCCCCATCGGTTCATTGTCACAGTTTATTGCACTGACACGGTTTTTGGTCAGAAATGTCTGTTCATTCACAAACGTTATTGTTTATGAGAAATCCTGTTAAACTGGAAGTTTTTCTTTATATAAGATAATAATGGGAATTTAGATTTTATTTTCAAGTTCTTGTTACGTTGTCAGTTGTAATTTGATAATTATCCTAATTTCATGTACGCACTAGTTCTTATTCCTCTAACATTTTCCCTCTCTTCTTTCCATCATCGTCTAATATCATGTTATGTGGATAGACAGTAAATGAATTTGAACACATACACTTGCACACACACACACACACACACAAATACACACACAAATACACATACAGACACACACACATACACACACACACACACACACACACACACACACACACACACACACACACACACACTAACACACTTATACATGCACATATACAGCAACAATCGCAATTGGACACAAGTCACTGAAGAGATGTGCTACAGCAAAAGTATACCATTAGATCGTTTTTCTGGGCCCGAAAACATAAACTATACCAAATTCTTTGTTTTAGTGGAAAGAATTGATTATTTGTTCTGTAACAACACAAACCAAACATATTTGGGGTGCAGATACTGCTGAATTAAAATGTGGAACATGAGGAGAAAGATTCCTCATGTCCCTTTCAGAATGCCCTGCCAGTCTTTGGGTCCCCCACAAGGAAAGAAGGTCCTTACGCTCCAAATCAAGTCACGATCGTCAGTTACGTATGAAATTCGTCAGACTGGCTGTCAGGATTAACGATTGGAGATCACCACCAATACAGGTACAGGATGAGCAAGCAACATGAGTATCATTATTGTTGTTGCTATGTTTGTTTATAGTTATTTGTTTATGCTACCGTTTCGATGCAGAGTCTGATTTTTCGTAAGAATCCAACTGGAATTTTGAGCTGGCATTTGTTCATGACAGATATGTTGCACTCACGGAGTTCTATATTTGCTTCCTTTATTTGCCAACAATGTTCTGGCAGTGTTTTCGTGCCTTTGCAGAAATCATGTGCATGAGAAACAGAAGATATCTAAAAAAAAATTTAAAAAAATAAAAAATACAACAACAACAAAAAAAGAGAGAACGAGAATCTGTATGATAAGAGAAAAATAGAGAATTGCTGAGAAATGTGAAATATGTGATACTGTTAAAAATTATATACTAGCTTTAACAGCTAATGAGAAAAAAAGAAGAAATATCTCTTCAGGTAATGTTAGTTATGCTTAAAAATATGAGAAATATAAAAAAAACTCTAGCACAGATGGATTTACATCAGAATTCTTAAAGTTTTGTTTATTTCTTGGCCACAGCTTGGTGCATTTTGTTGTCAGATCTTGTAAGATAGTTTTGGAAAAGGTAAACTCTCATCAACATGAAAAGTAAGGACCTGTAATTTGTATTCTAAGAGTTGATAAACGAAAAGACCTGATTGCAAAAATCCAGAGGGAAATCACACCGCTGAACGTTGACTGCAAAATAGGCTCGGTCTACATTGCAAACAGACTTAAATAAATTCTAAAGTCCTTGACAAATTTAGACCAAATAAACTTCGTTGCTGGCAGATTTACTGGCAACGATAATTGTTTTATACATGATATGATCGCCTGTTAAACCACACAGATTTCATTAAATTTGTTTAGTCTTATATTTTGAAAAGCATTTGACTCAATAGATTGGGACTTTAAGTATTTGATGCCTCTAAAATTGGGCCAGATTTGAGTCAACGCATTATTGTTTGAAGGAGAATATAAAACCAACAGTTTTAGTTGGTGGTTAGATGTCTGAAGGTACTCTGTTCAAATTCAATTTCTCTCTGTCTCTGTCTCTCTCTCTTTCTCTGTGTCTGTCTGTCTGTCTATCTATCTCTCTATATATCGATTGAATAATTATTCCATTTTGAGGGACTGACACACGGAAAGATTCAATTATGATATGACATTACCTCCTTTGCAAGTATATCGGATGTTCAGGCACTTGGAGGTGCAGAAAGAAGAGTTGCTCAAAGTGATCTTGCAAGCTTGTTTTCCTTGACACCTGTCAAAAAGTAGAGAGAGAGAGAGTTACATTTTCTGATGTGTGTTAGATATTTCAAAGAACCCGTATGTGCAAGGTTTTTTTTTTTCGTTTTTTTTTCGTGTGTTTTATTGTCCTTTCTCATTTGGGAAAATGAGCATCAGAACTTATTTAAACTTCGTGTGTGCGTTATTGGCTATTGCATTTACTCTAACCAAATGTTTTGCATCTGACGTCTTCCTTTATTTACCACATAAAGGAGACCAGCTGCTTTATATACTTCTTGTGTCTTTGCATATACACGTACTTCAAGTGCTAATTTAACAGCTTAACTTTCAAAATGTTTTTGCGTACACAGATACTCCAAGTGCTGGTATTACAGCTTCACTATCGACGCTGTGAAGTTTTATTCACACAACGAATTGAATCAAAATAACGTATACCGTTTGACCATACGTCAACTGTGATCTGATTAAAGCTGTTGCTAGTTGTGTTGTGATTCAGACCTTCAATTATTGATCTACTTTCTTTGTCTGTTCTTTTCTTTGAAGAGAGGATTCACAGATACACATGTCATTTTCATGTAACCAAGATTCTTATCATAATAGATTGATACAATACCAGGAAAAATGTAGGCAAGTTAAAAGATAGGCAAGATAGGTCCTGAAGACCTGGCCAGTTCATGGGTTAATGTGCAAGCTCAAGGCTTATGCCATGATCATCATCACATGGCACCTGTGACGTTAATGCATATTGAATTCATTCTAAGTGTGGAGACATCTTCTTGAGAAGTTGAACTGACCATGTTTTAAAAATGCAACAATCTTTTAAATTCCTGCCCCTAAGAATTATTAATATTATTTTTTGTGTTTATAAGAATCAAAACTTTTTCTAGTTTTATGTAGCAAGTTTTCAATATGTTCTTTCCATGGCAAGTTCGAAGTTAATTTTACCCAGGAAACTTCATCTCAGTTGTATATTTCATTTCAATTCTCCCCAACAATGTCGAACATTGGTAACACTACAGGAATGATACAATCGGTATTGGCAGCTAAAATTGACTGAGACAGGGCGACCTGCTGGCGTCCATAATGCTTACAATCTGAAATGGTAGTCCTTCAATACGTGATGCCAAATGGCTTGTGTTCTAATCCTCTAGACAAAAGTTTTCTTTTTCTTGTGGGGGCATACAGCGGACCCCCACACATTTCATAAAGCCCTCCCCCCTCCCCCTCTCCCTACCGAGATTAGAATCATCCCCTGCTTTATTATCAATCACATTGTGGTCTGCAGATCTTTAAGAATACACTGTTGAATGTGACCGTCACCCATGGAGTGAATCACATTTTACCAGATAGCCATTAGCAGTCCAATGCATATTGTGAATATAATTTCTGCTTGACCTTTTTATAGGTGAAACCCATTAAAAAAATCGGGTGCTTACTTTGAGCACTAAGGACTTAAGAGGATAGTGTGGCTTACCTCCCTCGTCCACCATTTGGAGAGAAACATGATAAAACCCAATAACAATTTCGCCAATAACTTTATCTTAGCATCCAAGACCCAGTCTTCTTGACATTTTACACACTTGTGAATCATACTATTATGTGTTGTGTGACAGGTACATGCAGAAACTGAAAGGATTACTTATTACTTGTTCAAAACAGGCATTTTAGTGTTTTCTTTGTTTGTTTGCATGTTTTCTTTTTGCTTGAAAACACCTGAAAATTGACGGCGAGGTGTTTTCGAATTACATTTTAACAAGGAATGAATTAAAATGTTCAGAATTTATATGTAGCACCATGTGCAGTCAGAATTACAATATCAGTTTATATCAAAATTTCAAAATCGAGCCATGACACCATATCTCTGGTTTCGGTTGCGAGCAGTAATTGTTTCGAGACGACAAGCGACTCATTCCGTGGTGAGAGGAAGACCACAAATGAATAGAACATCTGTTATAGACATTTCTGGTTTATTTGATTTGTTGATCCGTCAGTTATATTCATTTTCTTTTGGAACCACACGTTTACTTATTTAAGGCTAAGAGTTTGGAGTCTATTCAAAATGGATGTATCGCACTTGTAAACTGCCCAGTGCGTTTTACCCAAGTCTGCCAGTGATAATTTGACACACTTTTTAAACATGTGCAAAACGCAATGCTCTGGCTAGTATTTGAAATGGAAGCGGGGGTGGATAAGGGTGGAAGATACCTAGGACACAGTGAGCTGATGCCAACAGAGTGGTTGGAGCAATGAGATAAGTAGCAAACTATACAATGGGTTTTACGTTATAGGCTGGGACTGAACTCTAGACATGCAGTTCCTGAGTCCAAGGCTGGATGAAGACAGCCAACCAGCCTTCAGCAAGTACGATAGATATGAAATCAGCTTGACCGTGTTATATCCACCAAATCCCAACTGGCACACTGGAGACGTGGGAGCCAGTTGTCCAGATTATCAGTGGATGCTTGTACACCCTAATCGTCATTGTCTACAATTGCCTGTCAGATAGATATAAAAATGATCTGTCCCAAGAAAATTATCAATAAGTCGCGCAGACCGAGTTGCACTATGGTCTAGAAAGGTAATCAAGGGTCAGATGTTGAAAATAAAGTGGTTCTTTTTTTCAGTTTTAGATGCATATTGTGATATTGTGTACGCTCTATTATGCCCGATTCATGTTTTATTTCTAAAAAAATGTTAAAAAGAGTACTTTAGTGCTTAGTTTGTATCTCGATGCCCACAATTTTACAATTTTGATAGGCAAAAATAAGCCATCCAATGGCAGGCAAGTTGGTTGAATACATGAAAATTATGAATCATAATGTATTTCATCTAGTTACAAAGATTTAGTAATTTTCGATGAGATGCATACTTGTTGCAAAAGAAATAATCAGTTTTGCGATAAATATCTTTGAAGCTTGTTTTCTCAAAAGAGTTCGTTCGTTCGTTCGTCGTTCGTTCGTTCGTTCGTCGTTCGTTCGTTCGTTCGTTCGTTCGTTCGTTCGTTCGTTCGTTCGTTATTTGCCTTAATGTCTCTTCACTATGAGTGATATTCATCACAATCATGTGCCCTGCCGCATGGTGTTGGCGATCATGGCCCTCTATATGTATCTATCCCTTGTTGCCGCAAGCACATCTTCCACCCTCTCTGTCCTCAGCCACCCTGCAAGTCCGTCCAACATTTTCTCCTTAGGTCTACCCAGTGCTCTCTTTCCCTCCAGACTCCCTGTCGAGACCAAGTGCTCTAATTCACGTTGCCTCATAAAATGGCCCATACATGCTGCTCGTCTTTTCCTAATCTTTCTTGTAAACGATCTTCTTGTGTCTGTCTCCATCAAGACTGCCGTTTGTTTTCATCGAATTCTTAACATTCTTCTTAGAAACCACATCTCAGCTGCCTCAGTCCTGCTCTGGCCTTGCGTGTTGACTGTCCACGACTCACAACCGTATAACATTATCGGTTCCATATAACATTCAAGAACTCTCTTCCTGATGTTAATTGATATGCATTTGTTGGTAAGAGTGCTTTTCATCTTCTTGAATGCTGTTTTGGCTTGGCCGATTTTGCTTGCCATTTCTGATGTGCATCTGCCGTCTGGTGAGACGACCATTCCCAGATATTCAAACTCATCAACCTGTCCCAAAGTTGTGCCGCTTGTTGCCACTTTGCATGTCTTTTAATGATACCATAACTTTAGTCTTCTTGCTATGTAGCTCCAACCCTTTATATTTGCTTTCCATTTTTATTATATTCACAAGGTTTTGTAGGTCCCTTTCATTTTCTGCAATTAGCACGGTGTCATCTGTGTAACGAATGTTGTTTATCATTTTCCCTCCAACCTTTAATCCAGGGCATTCTTCTAGGTTTAATAATAATATAATAATATACAATATTTTATATGGCGCAAAATCTTGATAAAATCAAATCTAAGCGCTAAAACAGATACACATGCACGCACGCACGCACACACACGCAGCACGCACGCACGCACGCACGCACGCACGCACCACACACACACACACAACACACCCACACACGCACACGCACACGCACACGCCACCACACGGCTATAAATGGGGAGAAAGAATAAAAGCAATGGAAAATTATAGAGAGCATATTATATACAATTATATATTACAATGTGATTCCCTCCGAGGGAGACAGGCTGCAGAGGGGATTGAGTGAGGTCAGGATTTTATGCAGAGGAGAAAAGGTGAGTTTTGAGAGCGGACTTGAAGGAGACAAAAGTAGGTTGCTGACGGACTGAGAGAGGAAGTTTGTTCCAGGAAAGTGGACCAGAAACAGAGAAGGTTCGTGGACCATAGGTATTGAGCTAATGCGTGCAAAGCGAAAAGTCAGAGGATCGGAGGCAGAGCGGAGGGTACGTGAGGGAACATAGATCTCAAGTAAGCTTGACAGGTAATCGGGGGCTGCGTTATTGAGGCTTTTGTAGCACATGGTGTCTAGTTTGTACTGTATGCGCCTTGATACAGGGAGCCAGTGAAGTTGTGCCAGGAGAGGAGATATGTGGTCAGCTTTTTTCTTTTTTAGTACAAGGCGTGCAGCATTGTTTTGAATGCGCTGCAGGATGTGAATGGTGGAGGCAGGAAGACCAGACAGGAGTGAATTGCAATAGTCAATGCGAGACATTATGAAGGAGAGAACGAGTTTTGCAGTTGTTTCGACAGAGAGATACTTCCTGATCAGGCTTTCTCATGATCGTTTCGCTATAAAGTGACAATAGATCTGGTAACAGAACACAACCTTGCCTGACTCCTCTTTTGATATTTTGGAAAGAGCTTATATCGTTTTCTATTCCCATTGCAGCTGTTTGTGAGTTAGATCAGATGATCAAAGGAGTTCTTTCAGCATCAAAATATGCATGCTTTTAAATGCCAAAGCTCAATCAATTCGTATCATTATACCCTACAGTGATTGCATTTTTTATGTATATGTCAAACAAAGATGTGCAAAATGTAAAATTTCATCGATGATTTATTGAGAATAGATTACACGTGACTGTCTCAGTTGATTTTATTTCAAGTGACCAGTGAGATGTCCCACCACAGCTGACTCAGATCATATAACTGATTTATGTTTTGGATGATATGTTGCAAGTGAAGACTCCACTCATGACTTTCCGGAATTCCTTTCTGAACCTCTGGACTGCCAAACAATACAGATAAAACTTAGTAGAGTAATTGAAATAGGTGATAAACACAAAGAAAATTTGTAGACTGTTTTTTTTTAATTCCTGCTCGAGAGTATCTTCTGCCTCAGGGCAGTCAACAACAATGAACTTGAAATATATCACACTTTTGATAGCCGTGGGTAAGGTGAAGAGACTAAAGACACGGATACCACGAGAGCTGTCAGAGTGATGGAGGTCACTTTTTTCTTTCACATTCTGCTGTTTGTCTGTGACAGCAAACTGGTTGCCAGCTTCCGTCATTGACGGTCTTAACTTTGTTATCAGCACGATATTACTAATCATTAGACAGACAAAAGACAAAACAGAACAGAGGAAAATATCGCTTTTGACCCAAATGTCAAGCATACACTCATATAATGCTGTTTGAAACCGCATATTCCGGTTGGAAACTTAGAGTCTATAAAGGTACTGAGAATAAATACTACCGATTATGAGAATAATGCTCAGGATGACAGCTCACGATACTCTTGCCGTACACAGCACGTTGGCATGATGTGGCCACACCACAAACATAGCCCAGTGCATCACCATCGCCACCACCAGGCAAGAAGAAGAAGTGGCATTTACATTAAGGATGAAGTTAACCATCTTACACCCAACTACCTCTCTCCCTCGCCGGGATCAGCGGTAGAAGCCGTGCTCGACGTCACAAGTCTTCTCCAGCTGACACGATTTGGATCCCCACACCACAAACATCAACAATGTTGTTGTAGTAGGAGGTGTGCGGTCGTCCCTGTCTTCTCCTCGCCTAAAGTTTCCCCTGCAGGACCGTTGATGTCAAATCTGTTTTGGTGTTTCTTTTGTTGATCTTTGTTGGCAGTTGGCGCTTAACATTTAGTTCCTTTAATATATTATCGTTTGTTCTTCTGTCTGTCCATTTCACTCTGATAAGTCGTCTACAGAGCCACATTTCTGCTGCATTGATTTTATTTTCTTTGTCTTTTCTTAGAGTCCAGGCTTCACAGCCATACATCAAAACAGGACAAATAATTTTTTTCAGGAGTCTTGATCTTAAATCTTTGGGAAGCTCTCTGTCTTTCCATGTGTTGTTTAACAGGACCATTTTTTTGTTTGTTTTGCCATGCCAATTCTTGTTTTCATATCTTTGGTGCAGGAGCAGTCATTTGCTTTTATAGACCCTAGATACTTGAAATGTTGGACATTTTCTAAGTCTGTTTTGGTTATTTGAATGTTTGGATGTTCCTGGCCTTGTTTTCTCGCTATGTGCATGACTTTTTTCAGTATTCAGTTTCAATCCTCTCCTTCAGCCTTCTGCATCTATTCGGTAGACAATTCTCTTCATGCTTGTGATGATCGCTTTTTGGTCTTGCTATAAGTGACACCAAGTGTCTGGGGAAGCCCATCTTTGCCATTGTGTTAAACAGTTGATGTTGTATGACACTGTCAAATGCCTTGCTGTAATCGATAAAGGCAATGAAAGCTTCTTGTTTGCTGTTCTTTACCTTTTCTATCAAAATCTGGAAGATAAATAACATGTTTGTAGTGCCCAATCAGATAATTCTTCATCTACTTTTTGTATCATTCTATTAAGTATGATGATTAGCTGTACTTTACTGGTTTGGCTGATCAGGGCGATGGTTTTGAAGCTACTGCAGTCCTCGACGTTCCCACTTTTATATTGCATGACAAATTCTTGTAGCTTCTACTCATCAGGCCATTGACATGATTTCCATGTTCTAGTACATTGATGATGTAAGGCAGTTACACCTGCTTCTCCAGTGTTCTTTAACAACTCGCCTGGCACGTTGTCCAAACCAGGTGATTTTCCTAACCTGAGTGACTTATTGCTGCTCTGACCTTGCTGACAACAGATTTTGGTTCCAGTTCTTGAAAATCAAGGCAGGGAACATCTTTTGGAAGTTTTGATGTGTTGCTGTGAAAAAGTTCATTGCTGTACTCATGCCATCTTGATAGAACATCTTCCATCTCTGTTAAGGTTTCGTCCTCTTTATTGTCTATGCTTTGATTTCTCTCCTTGAAAAGTTGTAGATTTCATCTTTCTTATTTGCTGAAAATGTTTTTTTGTTTATTTTTGGTTTGTTTTTGTTTTTGTTTTGTTTTTGTATTTCTCTGAGCATTTCCCTCTGTGATTGTTGAGCATTCTTCTTCTATCCATGCTTTCTTGTTTCTTCTGATTTTGTTCTTCTTTTTTCAGCCCTTTGTAGTCTTGTGTCTTGTTGTTCCTTCATGCTTGGCTTTTCTGTTTGGTTAATTGGAAAACGTCATCATCGCTGATGTATGACTTTGGTAGTTTGTTTGTCCACCTTCCTAGTTTTGACTCTGCAGTTTCGATAATGCTTTTTTCAAGTCCTCCCATATATCGTTTGGCAAAGTTTCAATTGCTGTCCATTCTTCTAAGAGAGCAGAGAAGCGGTTGTTTGTTTTAACTTGGTACTCAGCTTTGATTTCTAGATCTTCTAGTTTATCTAGATTGTATCTGATTTGCTTCTTTGCTTTGAGCTCTTTGTATGCTTTCGTTCTTAGTGTTGAAGTTACAAGCCCGTGATCTGTCTGACAATCTACTCCTGGTCTAGATTTTGCATTTATCAATGACGTGCTCCATTTTGATCTATCATGACGGAATCTATTTGATGTCTGCTTCCGTCAGCTGGTGATGTCCATGTATATTTCCTTCTACTTGGATGCTTGAAGAAAGTGTGATTGCGAGATTGTTGGCTTGACAGAAAGCTGCTAGCATACTGCACTGCCCCATTCGTTTCTACTTCCCAGTCCATGAGGTCCTATGCCACATTCCCTGTCTTCACTTTCACCTGCTTCAGCATTTAGATCCCCCATTATTATGCATACTTCCCTGCTGGGTATCTTATCCTGTATTGTTTGCAATTATTGTAGAACTTTTCAGTTTGTTTTTCTGTTTTTGGATGTGGGGGCATAGACTTGGATGATACGAGTATATAACGGAGCTGGTTTAATATTCAGCTTTGCCATGACTATTCGGTCACTGATGGCATTTAGAGCATGCTGCGTGATCTCTGTGTGTGTATGTGTGTGTGTGTGTGCGTGTGTGTGTTTGTTTGTTTTGTGTGTGTGTGTGTGTGTGTGTGTGTGTGTGTGTGTGTGTGTGTATGTGTGTGTGAGTCTGTCTGTGCGTGCGTGCGTTCGTGTGTGTGTGTGTATCTGTGTGCGTGTGTATACAGTATCTGTGGGTGTGTTTGTGTGTTTCAGCGGGCAAGCTGACCTAAAACTAATTGAAATGGATGACAAACGTTGTTCCAACCATCTCTCCGATCGCTTCCTTTCTAACTCTGTCTGTCTTTGGTCTTGTCTCCCACCCTTCTGAGACATCTCATGGTACAAGTTGTCATCTGGTTTTCAAAGGGTCTATGTTTAGATTCCAGGTCTGGCACTGATTTGGGAAGTCAGTGTGGGTACACAGTGTACTGATAAGCCACAGGGATGCTTGGGTAATTTAAAGGAGATTAAAACTGGTAGGTCTCAGCATTGGCTTTGTTGGTCTGGGCAGAGAAAGTTGTTTTGCTAAAATGACACCGTTCTTACAAAATAAATTTAGAACAACGCACCCAGGGAAACTGCATCACTTTACATTTGTCAATGACAAAAGAATGAGAACGCGTAGTTAATCGACAGAGCAAAAGGGCTGCGCATTTCTGGCCAAGTGAAGTGGCCTTTCTTCAGCTTACACAAAAGATAACTAGAACAAACTCACAATATTTCGGAGAAAAGCGACGATGACGACGGCGGCGACGACATTAACAACAACAACAACAACAGCAACGACAACAACTTTACTTCTCTGATGTTTCGTTAAGCTGAAGAAAATGACTGATATATGGACTGTTGTCCTCAGTCTTGTAAATATCTTCCTTTGTTGTATAATATGCATGTTTTAGAGAGGCCAGTTGGCCGACAGTTTGCGCCTGTTTTTTGTTGAGTAAAACGCGTGTTCTGTTTTCACGTGTTTCCGGTTTCTGTTTGCAGTCGCTTCTTTGATTCAGATTTTATATATATTTTTTTTACAATTGTTGTGCGTGTGTGCGTTGTGTGTGTGTGTGTGTGTGTGTGTGTGTGTGTGTGTGCGCGCGCACGCGCGTGTGTGACATAGATTAAAGGGAGAGGACAAGAAGCGTGTGTGTAAGACAAGGAGTGAGAGGGGGGAGAGAGCACGAAAATGTTCCTAGTACCACTATGAAAAATTGTGGTTAATAACATTAAGGTAAAGAAGTAAGTACATCATTAATGGAGCAATACTTTCGAACTCAGTGAGTAAGAAAGGGAGAGGGTGGGATTTGGGGTGGGGAAGAGAGAATGAGCATATATGCTTTCTCGTTGCCATTATCATGAATTATTAAACATGATAAATGAATAAGAAACCATACACAGACAAATAGTATTAAATTCGATCAATAGGAAGGGATTAATGAGAGATGAGAGGGAGATTCAGTCTTTTTATGTAGACAAATAAAAGCTTAAAACAGAAATACAACTGACCCGTGTATATTAATGAACTACTTAAAAGTTTTATTAGCACAATGTGTGTGTTGACCTAGAACAGGAGTTTCAAGTTGAATAATTGTTAACGTAATTTCAGGGAGATATTTGTGAATTTCGTTTAAAGCTGTTCAGTGAGAGAGAGAGAGAGAGAGAGAGAGAGAGAGAGAGAGAGAGAGAGAGAGAGAGAGAGAGAGAGAGAGAGAGAGAAACATTTCCTCTTCTTCCACAAACTTACATGTCAACAACAATAGCTTTGGAGCTGCTAGATCTACACTTGCAGTTGATCTGTGGCGGCTCTGTGGCAGTGGTGTTGGTAGCGATCTGTTGAGAACTATCTGGCCGACCATAACTGGCTTTATGAACCCGGATCGTCTGTCCTTGCAGACATTCCAGTACACCCGTATCATCCTTACAGATCTCCGTCTTGATGGCTGTCAACACCAATGACAGTATAATATTCAGATTCAGATTCAGATTCGTATTCGTATTCACAGTCATAGTCATAACAATAGCCACAATCATAGTCATAGTCATAGTCATAGTCAGATTCAGATTCAGATTCAGATTCATTTCTTTTGTCACAGTGGATTTACCGTGTGAAACTCAGCCTGCTCTCGCCTTTGATAGCGGCGTCTCCACGCAGTGTAGCGCCACCCATTTTTTTTTTACCTAGACTTCAGAAAGGCAAGAGGGTGAATTGGCCTTTAAGGGGAGGGACTTGGGAAATCAACCTATCTCTCCAATGCTTTATACCCGGGTAGCCGGGCGAACATCCTCCTCTTCACGATTTTCAACTGCCGTGGGATCTTTAGTGTGAGCAGGCCAGAAGGTACACGGTATATGTTATGTACCCGGAGCAGCTATTTTAATTTTACTTTGCTTCTAAAAGGCTGTCTCTAATTTGGTAGTGGCCACGACCATCCCCAATCAAGTTTGTTGCATGTCATTTCGTAATCTTCTTCATTAATGCTGTTTTTGTGTTTATATTTTTAGGATTGTCTCATTTATCTTATCTGCCGTCCATAGACCTCTAAACATTCTTCTTAGAAACTACAGTTCAAGTGCGTCAATCATGTTGGGACTTTGCATGTTGACTGTCCAAGCTTGGCATCCGTACCATATTATCGGTTCTATGTAACATTGAAGAACTCTCTTTCTGATGTTAACTGATGGGCATTTGTTGGTAAAAACGCTTTTCATTTTCTTGAAGTGGGAAGGCCATATCTAGAACATACCCTATACGTCCTGCGACAGAGCCATCAGGCGGATACAGACTACCTAAAGCTGTAGCCCCCTGTGCTCACAGGTAGGTCTTTTGACCATAACCTAATAGAGGGGTAACCCCAACAGAAACACAGAGGGCTGAAGTTACAGGTACTCGTTCCACATATGCAGGCACCCTCTAACAAACCATGGTACCATACAATATAACGCAAATGTCCACACGGTAACCTATATCAGATGACAATGGTGCTCTTCCTTTGAAGTCCCTTCAGGGTGGGAGCAGCTCTACAGGATTAAGTGGAGCGTCTGAAAACATGGCAGACTACAACTCCTCTGACTACTCTGAAGGTAGTCCTCAGGACCAGGTAAAAATAATACTGCCCTATTCAATGCCAGAACAATCAAACAAACAAAAGAAAGGAAATATACTACAAACATTATCTATTTTATTTCTGTAGTTCTGAATGTATGTTACACTTTACTGCTTGTGACACGCTAAGTGTTTTTATGACTGAAAAAATTTTTTAGTGCCAATTCCAATAATTAAGCGCCATCATCATCATCTTCTTCATCATCACGTGCCCTGCCGCTCGGCGTTGGTGATTATGGCCCTCCATATGCATCTATACCTTGTCGCTGCAAGCACATCTTCCACCCTCTCTGTCTTCAACCACACTGCAAGTCTGCCAGTTTTTCTCTTTCTCTCCAGCTTTCCTCTTGCGACCAGGTGCTCTAATTCCCCGTTCCTCATAACATGGCCTATAAATGTTGCCTGTCTTTTCCTAATCTTCTTTATCAATGATCTTCTTGTGTCTGCCTCCATCAAGACTGTCTTTTTTTCTGTCCACAGAATTCTCAACATTATTCTTAGAAACCCCATTTCGGCTCAATCTTGTTCTGGCTTTGCGTGTTGACTGTCCACGCCTCACAACCGAGTAACAGTAACGGTTCTATATAACATTCAAGAACTCTCTTCCTGATGTTCGCTTTTCATCTTCTTGAATGCTGTTTTGGCTTGGCCGATTCTGCAGGCTATTTCTGGTGTGCGTCTGCTGTCTGGTGAAATGGCCGTTCCCAGATATTTAAACCTGTGTCAAAGTTGTGCCATTTGGTGCTATTTTGCATGAGGGGATTTCATGCTTTTTACTGATTACCATGACTTCCGTCTTCTTGCTGTTTAGCTCCAAGCCTTTATTATCCCATATATATATATATATATATATATATATATATATATATATATATATATATATGTATATATATATATATACATATATATATATATATATATCTCCCTGTGCACGCGCACGCGTATGTGTGGGCGTGTGTGTTAGAGAGAGAGAGAGAGAGAGAGAGAGAGAGAGAGAGAGAGAGAGAGAGAGAGAGAGAGAAAGAAAGACAGACAGACAGACAGAGACAGAGAAAGACAGAGATATGCGAAATAGCATGCTGTGCAGGAAAAGCAGTAATTCAATTGTGAGTATTGTTTACTGCTTTTTTATGTGATTGAAATCTGTGCCTTCAGCAAATACAGTCACTCACAGATATTTTAAAATTGTTCCTGTTTAAAGTGCAAGTTTGGACTATCGTTTTAAACGTGCCCTTGCTCCCCGATATTATTGCCAGCTTTGTATATTCACAGAAGATTTGTTCAGTAAGATATTTTGTTTGATAGAACAAACATTGTTGTCATCGTTAGTTTATGAAATAACATATTCTAAGAAATGTCATAAGAATCATTTTCCATAAGTTGCCCAATTTTCGTTCACTTGCTAACATGTTCAAACATGATCCAGGTATAACGACTACGGGACTAAACACATCTCTCAGTAAAATGGCTTCTCACTTACGTAGCTTTCATCGGCGATCCGGCCAACTTCTTCAGCGCAACTGCTGGGTTGAGATCAGGCTTCAGTGCGCACCGCCGTGAGTGAACTCACGACAGTGCGACTGAACGAATGAGGAGTTGTGTCGGCCTCGGTCACGGTTGAGGGTGGGGTTCCTTGCGGCGATGTAGACTGCTACTCCCCTCTGGAACCATCCTGCTTCTTTGTCAAGAACTTGCACACTGTCCTTTTCAAAGTGATGATGGGTGTGGGTCAGATGTTCCCCCACTGGAGTGGACTCACGTTTGTGTTCTTTTAGTCTTTTGTGCAAGTTGTGCTCAGTTTCGCCAATGTAACTTTGGTCACAGTCCTGGCATCTATCTTGTATATCACCCCTGATTTGTTCAATTTGTCTGTTTTGTCTTTGGGGTGGAGTAACTGGCTTCTGATGGTGTTGGTGGGCTTGGCGTGGACACTGACTCCCAACTTCCTGATCTTCCTGCTGAGAGCCTCGGTGATGCCGCTGACGTATGGCATGGAGACGTGCCCTCTCGAAGGGGTTTGCCGTTCATTGGAGGGGTGGGGTATGATTTTCTTGCCCCTCCCCCCCCCCCCCCCCGGGATATCCCAGGCCCATTTCCGGTATCCCAACACACTGAGTGCTTTCTTGATGTGCTTCTTCCCTAGTTGTGTCAGTGGAGCAGATGGTCTTCGCTCGGTGGGTGAGGGTGCGGATTACTCCAAGCTTGTGTTCCAGTAGGCTGGTGACTGTCGAATTGTAAGTACCGGTCCATGTGGGTTGGCTTTCTGTAGACAGAGAAGGCAAGGCCTGTCTCCGTCTGGGTGATGCGGGTATCCAACATCGCGATGCTGCCGTTCTCTTCTACTCGTAGGTGAACTTGATGGCAGGGTGTTGGTTGTTGAGATGGTTTGTTAAGTCTTCGACCACCGTCTTTTCAGCACAGTCATAGTGTCGTCCATGTAGCGGCCCCAGTAGCGTGGAGGAGTGTGGAACGACGCCAAACCTTTCTCTTCGAAGTTTTCCATGAAGAGATTGGTGACAATAGGACTTACAGGGGACCCCATGGTTGCACCCTTGGTCTGTTGGTAGAACTGTCCTTCAAAGGTGAAGTAGGTGGTGTTGAGGCAGCAGGATAGCAGTTCAAAGATGTGTTCCACTGGCAGGCTGGTGCGCTGCTGAAGGCTGTTGTCGTCCTGTAACCTCCTTCTGATGATGTCAATGCTGTCCTTCACAGGGACACTGGTGACCAGGGCTGCGACGTCATAGGACACCAGAATCTCATCAGGTTGTGGTACAAACTTCGACAGCTTCTTCACCAGGTCTGCACTGTTGGCAATGGAATGTTCTGTCTTTCCTACCAAAGGTGACAGGATATCTGCTACGAAGCGGGCCGTCTCATACATCAGGGATCCTGTAGAGGCACAATGGGACGAGGGGTACATCTTTCTTGTGGCACTTTAGGCAGTCCGTAGAACTTTGGCACATCAGTAGCTGAGGGGTATATGTACAATCTGCGGTACCGTTCTGAAGAGAGTTCTCCTGATTTCTGTAGACCTTGCAGTAGTTTGGTCAGATGGGCAGTATACTTGCTGGTGGGATCTTTGCTCAGCTGTTGGTAGGTCTTTTTGTCTTCTAGCAGATTGTGAGCCTTCTCATAGTACTGTCCCTTAGGTAAGATGACTGTGGCACGGCCTTTGTCGGCTGGGAGAATCATGACGGAATCCTCTTCTTCAATCCTTGTAGCGCAAGTCTTTCATCCCAAGAAATGTTAGATTTGGGAGGTTTGCTCTGTTTGAGGATGTTCACACACTCTGATCGTAGGTGTGTGGCCTCTTATGTTTGAGGACCGATCCGTCGACACGCAGTTTCAATGCTGGTAATGTACTCCGTGGTGGCAAGTTTGTCTGAAGTGACCGCGAAATTGAGCCCCTTTCTCAACACTGACAATTCTCCTTCAGTCAAACTTTGATCCGACAGATTCACAACCCACCTGTTTTTGAGTTCTTGCGTTTCTTGATCACTGACGGGAGTAATGGGCACGCGATCGTCATGTTTTGGTTTAGCCTGCAACTTCGCAAACTTCTTCCTGTGGCGCATGCGCACTTTGTCCCATTCACGCCTGACAGTGCAGTCGGACCAGGCGACCGTCTCCGCCATGGTAGTATCCGGTACACAAGCACTGAGTTCATCCTTTAAAATGGCGATCGTGTTGTAGATGATAACTAAACGACTGTTGCTTTGTTTGATCCAGGTATTATTATCAGGTTTACGTTTATATGCGAAAAACAAACAAACAAAAATCCGAAATCAAATCAAAACAAAAATCAACCAGCCAAAACAATCAACAGCAATCAATCAAACATGCACACAACAAACGTACATGTTCTAGTCATATAACTTCCATTGTCTTCATTGCGCAACATTTTAGCGTCATTGCTAGTTTCATTAAACGTTCCTTGTCTTACATCATGTTCTGTCATTCGGAATAATTTATACGTCGTGGCTACTTGTCTATCGTGTCAATGTGTTTGGTACTGCGTTCTCAAAGTATTGCATTCGAAAACAACTCAAAGGTAATTTTGCATTCCCTCGTTTTTGTAACAATATAAGACTATAAAAGAAATCAACAACGACACGAAGAGTTGTTTGCTCTGTAGTTTAGTGCGTTGTTCTCTTTTGACAGCATATTCCTAATGAATTGTCCTTTCTAATATTATTTGATATTATACTATCATTTCACATGAAACAACAATTCATGCTGTCTTTTCATATGAAACGACAAATACATACACAACATTATGAATCATTAATTAGGCAAAGACCAAAGATCTGACCAGCGTGTTGGGTTTTTGTGTAGGCCTATGGTTTATGCTATGATCAGTTTGAATCTTGTTTCGTCATATGGCATATGCACTCTTGGTGGATATGGAATTTATTCCGAGCACGAAAACTGTATTTAAAAGGCTATTACTGAAATTGGAAATGTATGCATTTCATCATCTGTTTCGACAGGACATAAAAGCAAATGTATCACGAAGAAACTTATTTAACAACAACACACAAAAACTAAGCACGTATATACAGAATCAGTTTGGGAAGGGGGAAGAGGGGCAGAATAATCAAACATGCAGTTCGCACATACATTCATCGCCAGACTAAATACAGCCTGCATAGTATAGTACATACACTTGAACAATTCCATTAATTCTGTTACACTTTTCAATTCCAGTTATCTCAACCCAGTGTTTCCGCACTCGGACTACTTCAATATGTGCATAACACTGCAAACATCATGTCACGAGAAGAATGACAAATGCGAAAACTTTTCGCATTTTATAAACCATAGGCTTTGGCAAAGTGTTCAGATTTTATCTTTTGATTGTACACTATTGACCATAATTTCATCAAATCTGTCACTGAATCAGAGTTAGTCTACACTGCAATGAAATAGTTAAGTATGTATATATCTATACATATATATGTATATATATATATATATATATATATACATACATATATAAATACATAAATAAATACATATGTATATATATACATATATATATGTATTTATTTATGTATTTATGTATTTATATATGTATGTATATATATATATATATATATAGAGAGAGAGAGAGAGAGAGAGAGAGAGAAAGAGAGAGAGATGGATAGCGTGTGTATGTCAAGGTAGATGACACCGCTCTAATAGTCTCTTGACCGTTCACTTTGAACTTGTCAGTGCCGTAGTGTCTGAGGCTGATGGGCACACACACACACACACACACACACACACACACACACACACACACACACACACACACACACACACACACACACACACACACGCACACACACACACACACACGTATCTGCGTCTATCCTAGCGTGGAGATTACCGGATCTGAACAGGCGCTCGTCTTTTGGGTATCCTGGGATCAGTTCGTCGAACTGTCCATAGAACTGATCTCTGTTTCTTCCCATGCAGTGATGGTGGGGACGTAAGGCCAGGGATGTTGACAGGACCTGCAGCAGTTCCCAGACAGATGGACAGGAGACGTTCAGTGCCGCTTGATGGAAGCTCAACTGCGGCCAGCAGAGTGTTCTTGATGGTAAAGCGAAGACCATGTTGGCGGAGCTCCTCGAGAAGAAGGTATAGTTTTCCTCTTTGAAGGAGCCTCTGGCAGTGAGCCTGTTCTCTTGAAGAGCAGTTATGCTAATGTTCATTCTGGTGAGCTCTTTGTCCATGATGACCGTCTTGCTGATGTCAACCACCTCACGGAGGTCATCGTATAATTCTGTGCACGTGGTGCGCATATTCCAGCTAGCTATAGGGAGAGCTGGAGTCTTCTTTAATTTTTTGCTTTGTTTCCCTGGTGCGAGGTTTCTGTGTCCTTGTCATGCCTGTAGCAGTACACTAACCTTCAAGCACCCACCGGGGCGGGCAGACGTCGGCGGACTGGCAAGAAATGGGCAGTAGTTGATTGGTGGGATTTCGATGGTCCTTCCCACTGTCAAAGCTGACCCGTGGCGCCCCTTCCCTGTGCTGGCCAGGAAGGACTTATATACCAGTAGGCTGCCAGCTTCCTTCTTATGTCCTCACCAGGGTGAAGCTGGAGTGGCCTGGGTTTGAAGAATGGAAATCCTGGGTTGCCCAGCCCTCATAATCGCCCTCCAGGCCTTGCTGATAGGATCCAAAGAAATACAGGGCATGACGTTTGGCACCAGTTTGGCTGCAGGAGCTGCCGGAAATTGACAAGCATGCCATTCAATCGCCTGAGGCGCTTTATTCCGGATTTTCTGTAGGGGTTTACTCCTTTAGCCTTGGTCTTTTCCAAGGCGATTACAAGGCATGGTGATTTTCTGTAGGGGTTTACTCCTTTAGCCTTGCTCTTTTCCAAGACGATTACAAGGCATGGTGATTTTCTGTAGGGGTTTACTCCATCGGCACTGACTCCATCACGACTGGAAACGCACAACGGATCATGATTAATGACCAGTTGGAATTTCCGTGTGCGTGTGGAAGGAGATTCACCACCAAACGCGGCATGAAGATCCACAGGACAAAAATGGGCTGTTTGAAGACTCATACGAACCAGCAGCAGCGCACTGCGATAGCAGGTGAGACGTTGGATGACCAAGGCCAGAATTTAAACCATAGTGCCAAGGACATCCACGCTGATAGTTCTGGTGCGGATTTTGCACAAGCTCTTAACGCCAAACGTGAAAAACTCAATTTGCCGCCTGCCGGTGCAAAAGAACAATGGGAGAAATTAGATGAGGAACTTGTCCTTAAGCTGAATGCGTTAATAGGGAACAGTACGCTGGAACACAAACTTGACACATACGGAGACATCATATACTCTATCTGCAGGGACACTTATGGAGTGAAGCAGCCAAAGACCAAAACGCTTCCCCAGAAATCCAGAAGACAGCAACAGATGGAGAGCATCCGGAGGGAGAAAAGGAAGCTTAAAAAGCGAATGAAAACTGCCTCAAAATTCGAGAAGCAAGGGCTCCTGGAACTCTGGAAAGATCTGAAAGCCAAACACAATGCTCTCAGCAAAGTGGAATCAGCAAGGCGAAGAAAGAGCAAAAAGAAGAAGACTCAAGATCGTTTCTTCAAAGATCCCTTTGACTTTGCAAGAAAGCTGTTTGAACAACCCAAATCAGGGACTCTCACAGTGGGCAAGGAAACCCTAGAGCAGCATCTCAGGGAGACATATTCCGATTCTCAGCGCGAGGCACCACTTGAAATCCAGAATCTGGTTTGGCCTGCAGCGCCAGAAGGAAAATTCAATAACAAACCACCAACACTGGATGAAGTGAAGAACGTAGTAAAGAAAGCCAGAGCCAAGTCAGCACCTGGACCAAACGGAATACCATACCTGCTCTACAAGAAATGCCCAAAAGTGCTCGAGTGGCTCCACAAGATGATTCGATCAGCATGGAGGAACCAGAAGATCAGCGACCAATGGATGAGAGCTGAAGGAGTGTACATCCCGAAGGAGCAGAACTCCAGCAGCATCAACCAGTTCAGGCCAATATCACTTCTGAACGTCGAGGGGAAAATCTTCTTCTCTGTTATGGCAGCAAGATTGACAAAATACCTGACTGAAAACAAGTATCTGGATATGTCAGTCGAAAAGGGAGGCATACCAGGAATGCCTGGATGCTTGGAACATGCCACGTTGATTTGGGATGCCATCCAAAAAGCAAGAACAGAGAAGAGAGACATCGACGTAGTTTGGCTTGATCTGGCGAATGCATATGGATCAGTTCCACACGATATGATCCAGCTGGCTCTTGAAATGTATCACATCCCAGAAAACATCCGAACAATGCTGAGGAAGTATTTCCAAGGGTTCTCAATGCGGTTCTCTACCAAAGAATACACCACGGACTGGATAGACCTAGAGGTGGGCATTGCAATGGGCTGTGCAATCTCTCCCATACTGTTCGTGTTGGCAATGGAAGTCATCTTGAAAGCTGCAATGAAGAGTTCAGGTCCAGTGAATCTGGGAGATGGATACCAGATGCCTCCTCTGAAAGCTTTCATGGATGACACAACAGTCTTGTCCACGGATGAGGAAGAGACACACCAAATCTCAAAGCAGCTGGATGAGCTGGTGGCCTCTTCAAGAATGAGGTTCAAACCAAAGAAATCCCGAAGTCTCTCACTGCGAAAAGGAAAAGTGGCAGATTCATTCAAATTCATGGTAGCCAACCAAGCCATCCCCACTGTCACAGAAGAGCCAGTAAAAAGTCTCGGAAGATGGTATGATGACTCCCTGAAAGACACACAAAGGGGATGTGAAACCAAGCAAACAGCAGAAGAAGGCCTGAAGAAAATAGATAACTGCGGACTGCCAGGCAAATACAAAGTCTGGTGTCTACAGTTCATGCTGATACCAAAGCTGCTGTGGCCACTGCTAATCTATGACATTTGCACCAGCACAGTGGAAGCAATGGAAGCCAAAATCAACAAATACACAAGAAAATGGCTCGGTGTCCCACCTGGTCTCACTGATGTTGCATTCTACTGTCGTCAAGCAATGCTGAAGCTACCTCTCAAATCCATAGTGGAGGAATACAAAGTTGGAAAAGCAAGACTGTTGAGCATGCTGGAGGAATCGGAAGACAATATCGTGAGATCAGTTCATCCAAAGCTGAGAACTGGCAGAAAATGGAAAGTCCAAGAGGCTGTAAACAATGCCAAGAGAAACCTCAGCATCAAAGAAATAATTGGACACACGCAAACCAACAGACAGGGATTGGGAGCAACAAAAATGCAGTGGTGGTCCAAAGCCAAAGGGAAGGCAAAAAGAGACATGATCATACAGGAGTTGAAGAAAGAAGAAGATGTCAAAAGAGTGCAGAAGGCAGTCCAGCAAGGTCAACAGGGGCAATGGACAACATGGGACAGTGCACTCCAAAGAAGTCTCAGCTGGAACGATATGTGGCACATGGCTCCTCTAAGGATAAGCTTCCTCCTCAGATTTGTATATGACCTGCTCCCCTCGAATGCAAACTTAGTGAAATGGGGGAAATCAGATGACCCAGCATGTCCGCTCTGTCAGAAGAAACAAACAGTGGAACATGTCCTAAGCTCTTGCAAAGTAGCGCTAGCCCAAGGAAGGTATACATGGAGGCACAACCAAGTTCTGAAAGTGATCACAGACGTGGTTAGCGAAAAAAACCATGACCCCAAACGCACCAATTGCTATGACAACGTTCTACAAAGCAGGAGGGAAACAGGTCTGGCCCGAAATTGCTATGGCAACCAGCACATTGCCAAAGGGTCTTCTGGATGGAGCAGTCGACTGGGAGTGTACAGCAGACCTCCCAGAGTGGAGAAATTACCCAGATGTCATCAGCAAGACAGGCATGAGACCAGACATCGCTCTCCACTCTGACTCCTCGAAACAAGTGATTCTGATAGAACTCACTGTGCCATACGAAAGCAGAATGGAAGAAGCACATATCTACAAGACCGAAAAATACGCCGGTCTTGCCAGCACCCTGAAGAAAGCAGGTCTGCGGGTCAAAATCTTCGCCATAGAGGTCGGGGCAAGAGGGTTTGTGGGCACCTCCGCTTATGATCTCATGAAACAACTCGCCATTTCTGGGAAGAAGAGGACTAGAGTCCTTAAAGCGATGGCAGAGGTAGCAGAAAGGAGCTCAAGCTGGATCTGGGCAAGGAGGAACCAAAAGTGAACTTTATAAGGATTAAATTCCCTACAGATGATGTGTGCCCCGTTAGCACATTGGTAAAACCGCGTACCGCAGTTCTGAAGCGCAGAATCGCCCAGGTTCGCTCCCCGGCGTGGGAAAAAAAAATAGACAACAGCAGAAGGGCATCCAGGAGTCATGACATGGATGTGGCCCGGCCCCCCGAGAGTGTAAGGAGTTCAGGGCCGAAACACTTGTCTAAAGGGGGTTACTTCTCTGAAGACCTTCTGTTGTCTAGCTCTCCCTAGAGTTTCTTTCTACCTTAGCCTTGGTCTTTTCCAAGACGATTACAAGGCATGGTGATTTTCTGTTGGAGTTTACTCCTTTAGCCTTGCTCTCTCTCTCTCTCTCTCTCTCTCTCTCTCTCTCTCTCTCTCTCTCTCTCTCTCTCTCTCTCTCTCTCTCTCTCTCTCGACAATAACAAGGTATTTGTGCTATTTAAGTGTCTGGTTCGTGGGCATCTGTCCGCACGCCGATGGGCTGTGTATCGCACATCAAGGGGGCCAGGCCTCCTCGGGGTCCCTCGACAGTTTATCTTGAATCATGAGGTGCTCTGTTACCGTGTGTCGCCACAGGGAGGCACTATGTAGGGCTTGCTGATGGAGAGGCTATGTAATGATAGAGACTCACACACTTGCTCTCCTTTTTGCAGAGCTACAAGCAACAGTACTAGCCAGCGGGGCGGGCTGAAAGCGAGAGGTGACAAGCACACACTAAACACGTCACATCAGCCTTTTACAAACACACACAGACACACACACACACATACAAAACACACACACACACACACACACACACACACACACACACACACACACACACACACACACACACACACACACACGTGTGTGTGTGTGTGTCTGCGTGTATGCATGTACGTTTGTTTGTTTGCTTGCTTGTATGTATGTATGTATGTACATGTATGTATGTATGTATGCATGTGTGTATAATCATATCCATTGGTTAACACAAGAAATAACATAATACAGTTCTCACCCCATGTGGCAGTCATAGAGAACAGGAACACTATCAATGGATGCTTCATTCTGCAACACTAAATACAGATTTATCAGCAAAGAAAGCATCATATCTTCATGTTGAAACGTTTTGTCAAAAGAAGTATCAAAACATTAAGAGTAACCTAAGACATGTATTGACACAGTCATGAGATATACATCGTAACATATTGTCAGTGAAATAGAATATGAATGATGGGTGAATGGATTGATTAATTTTCACAACGTCACCAACCCTCTCAAGCGATACGGTCGACATGAAAAACCATTCCAGAAAAGTGCAAGTGCTATCTACGTCTATACTGGAATTACCAGAACATCAATACATAAATATAGGATGTAAAAAGGTTAGTTCAACACAGCCGCTGAGCAATAGATGCATTATCGAATGTGTTCCTAAACTGTTCTTACCAACATCACAGGTGTCTGTATCTCTCGATCCCTTTGATACCAGAATATATTATTATAGGACGTGTGGATCACGTGCATTTTCAATCCACAAAGATATTCTATGTTATCAGTCTCATCATGGATAGTCTCAGCATACATTTTTCAGATTTTGTGGCCGTGGTACGGCTTCTGGTACTGGTTGCATATAATAATGATAGCAATATTAATAATGCTGCTACTGCTGCTGCCGTTGATGATGATAATATCGAGAGGAGAGACAAAAACCATGGCAATAAGATTTTATTTTCCAATTGTACAAATAATTAGCTACAACCCATTTTAATAATTCATGTATCTGCCTAGAAATGAGAAAGGAAGAGAGAGAGAGAGAGAGAGAGAGAGAGAGAGAGAGAGAGAGAGAGAGAGAGAGAGAGGCATAGGCATAGAGAGACAGATAGACACAAAGGCAGAGACAGACAGACAGAATTCTTTGTACGGAGTCTGTTCAAAAGAGATTCATCGTACCCGAACAATTTCATATTCGCTCCCCCACATTTTCCAGAAATGATCTGCCAGACTCTTTGAGCCTGTGCCAAACCATATGCGCTGGCAAGATCTTGAAATAGGAGAAAGAAGGGTAAAAGATCTGTGAAACAGTAAGCTGATAAACCCACAATGACTGAAGCACTTAAACAGGTGGGGAACATGGCCAGTTTTTGAATGCCACGGGCTGGGATTGACCTGCCAAAAGAACCAACCAGCCCAGGAACCAGATAACACTGCTCACATCCTACTGCATGGAATGGAAAGTGTTTAGGCTTTCTCTGAATCACAGATAAACAAAAATGAACAGACAAATGGAGGAACAGTGAAGAAAAAAGTGGTGGACAGAAAAATATATTTTGTTTGTGCTAGTAATGGCGGTGTTGTTTTTTTGTTTTGTTTTTTGTTTTGCGTGTGTGTGTGTTTGTGTGTGTGTATGTGTGTGTGTGTGTGTGTGTGTGTGTTGTGTGTGTGGTGTGTGTGTGTGTGTGTGTGTGTATGTGTGTGTGTGTGTGTGTGTGTGTGTGTGTGTGTGTGTGTGTGAGTGTGTTTGTGTGTTTGTATGTATGTATGGGTGTGTGTTTTTGTGTGCGCGCGCGCGAGTGTGAGCATGTGTGTGTTGTTATATTGGGAGTGAACGATGGACTGGGGAAGTTTGGATGATGGAGACAATAATTTAATCGTGTGGGCTGGGATTATGTGTCGATTTTTTTTTTTTTTTGGGGGGGGGGGTTGATTTCTGTGTTGTGATTGCATAGGGCATAGGGTGGTCAGTTTATATTAGGGGGGTGATTGGGTTTTCGTCTGTTTCCAGATTTGTTTGTTTGTTTGTTTATTTGTTTTTCTGTTTGTTGTTTGTTTATTTGATTTTGTTTGTTTCTGGTGTTATGTGATATTTTTGTTTGCATTTTCATTGTTTACAATGTAGCCTAGCTTGCTTCTATGACATAGAGATAAAAAGAAAGATAAGATATAAAACCCATACGATAGATAGGACCTCAAGATCTTGCCAAAGCATAGGGTTTATATGAAGGCTTTAAGGCTTATGCCATAATTATTTTGATTTTCTGCATCAACATGGCATCAGTAGTATCAGTGCATATGGACTTTTCTCAGCGCTGAGACATTGTCTCGAGAAATCGAGACTAAAACGCTTATAAAAGAAAGACGGAGAGAAAAAAAGAGAACTTAGAACGAGACGAAGGGACGATGGTGAGAACCACCTACCAAAATCGTCGCAAGAAACTTGTGTGAGAGCTAGACAACAGAAGAGAAGAGGAGAAAGGCCCCTCAAGCAACTGTTCCAGCCCTAGACTCCTTACACTCTAAGGGGCGGCCGTATCCGGGTCATGACTTTTGAATGCCCTTCTGCAGTTACCAGTTTTATTTTTAATATGAGTAGTTGTAGGTGAGACGAAAAATAGTTGATGAAGACGAAATGAACTGTGCTCGTCTTAGGAGTGAAACATCGTTCACACAAACACAATAACAAACAAAACACCTACCGGTTTCGACCTTCGTGTCTTGCACAGGGTACCCTAACGAAACAAACGAAAAAAGGATGTAAACACATACGACAGGACATACATACTGGTTACATGTGATGATCCAGTCCTAAGGTGATATTGCTACATTTTCTTTTCGTCAACGTCTAGGCTACGGTGGTCGAACCACGTCTCTAATGTGATCAAGTGTCCTGCTGTCACCCCCCTCCTGTGTGTGTGTGTGTGTGTGTGTGTGTGTGTGTGTGTGTGTGTGTGTGTGTGTGTGTGTGTGTGTGTGTGTGCGTGTGTGTGTGTGTGTGTGTGTCTGCGTGTGTGTGTGTGTGTGTGTGTCTGTGTGTGTGTGTGTTCTGGTTTGTTTTTGGTTGTTGCTGTTTTTGTTTTGCAGGGAGGGGGAGCGGGACTGTTCCAACCCACGCCTCCACCGTCTCAAGGTCAAGTCATCCTCGTCACAGACTTGTCTTAACCATTCAGCTATCGAACACAGGCAGCACATACGGGGATTTGAAGCCCAACGATGTTAACGTCGACCAGATCAGCTAATTTTTTTTCAACTGTTTCTACCATTGCCTTTGCCTTTAGGGATCTTGTCCTCTTTTCCCCCTGAAATGAAGAGCTGTTCCATGAAGTCATAAACAGGTGTGCCCGTCAATCTCCTTGCTTAGCAAGGACTTTGGCTTAAAAGTCGGGTTTTCTCAAGTTCCTGGCTATACAGTAAAGACGTTTCAGAAACTCACTTTCCGATTCTGTTTTACTTTTTCAAATAGCGTCTAAGCACCTGGGACGAATTCCATATGCACTGACGTCATTGATGCCGAGCGATGAAGAACCAAAATGATCATGGTGTTAGCCATAAGCTTGCCCATAAGTCCTAGTCGCTGGCAAGATCTTGAATTTGACCAAAGACTTTTTCTTTCTTTTTATATGGCCTCCAGTCTCCAGTTGTCACACAAAAATACTGTCAAATTTTTTTTAAAAATCCATAAAATTTACACAAAAATAGTGAAGACATATTTCAGAAATACAACTATACATAGTTTGAACACACATTTTTCTGGTCTACAAATAATAGAGAATGCAATGAATTAGTAGTTGGCCTCCGTCAGACGGTGTCCACTATAGATGATGCGCCCTAGTGTCGTGTCGAGTTCATTTAAAATTGACGCTTCTGGAGCAGCGTCGGCTGTGGCTGGTAAAGTTGATGCGGGAAAGGCAGTCTCTGTGACACTGGATGCATGTATGGATGCTGGCCATGGGGTTGCCTTCACAGGAGCTCGCTTTCTGCCTGGCTCTATTGTCCTCAACTAAGGTCTGCATCAACTTTTCCTCCAACCTGAGTTGTTTCAGGAGCATAATGCACCATCTTTTGCTATCTGTTGTCGTGTCTTTTCAGCTTTCAGTGTTGATGTCCAGAGCGTTCATATCGCGCTTGCAGGCGTCTTTATATAGTGGTTGGGGGCGGCCAACAGATTTCTTGCCGGAGACTAGTTGTTTAAACAGTGTGCGCACGGTGGGGAAATCAGTGCCATCTAGAACCTGTGCATTTGGTGTTTTGTCGCTCCACTTGATGCCAAGGATGCTGCGAAAGCGGATCAAGTGAAAGCTGTTCAGCGTTTGTTCTTGCGTGGCGTATGTTGTCTATGTTTCGCTGTCATACAATGGAGTGCTGATGATGCAGGAGTTGTACACTGCCATCTTGGTCTTTTTCATTACTGCTCAACTTCACCTTTCATTATGGGTGGTCCTTCAACGTTCTTTTTTATAATGTGTTCTTCGTTTCTGTCATCTTTAAAAAGGACTATAATGTACTCTCCCCATCTCGCTAATAGTTTGTCTTTTTCCATGAGAATCGTACCATCTTTCAGTTTTAAGCAACTAGCTGATGTGCATGTTTTTTTCCTGTGGGCAATTTCTTCAATGTTTCTGTTCTCACTGTCACCAACGTCCTGCAGAGCACTGAATTTGTTTTGAACATGTACGTTAATTTTTTCACGGGTCGCTTCATCTGTCTTTAAGAGTCCAAGATTTAGTTTGATGTCACTTTCGGTATGTTTTCTTTTCTTTTTTGTTTTTTTTAGTATAAGCATACATCTTCCCATTGCAGGATTGTGGTCACTGTTGCAGTCTGCGCCTGGTAGTGTTTTTGCAGTCAGAAACTCCCTGCTGAGAATGGTTGATCGAGGTGACAAAGAATCTGAACGTCTGCTGATTCTCCATCTCTATACGTCTGACGGCCCAGTCACGCTTGTTAGCGCCTATGCCCTACCAAACAACTACACCAGAGGCAGAGGACGCGTTCATGCTAACCTCAGTGACTCATTCATGTCCGTTTGATTCTGTTTGTCCAAGGTTATTACCAATGATAGGCTGATACAATACCTGTATAAAATATAGACTAGGTAAAACCTAGATTAGGTAGGGCATCAGGACAAGCTCATGGGTTTATGTGCAGGCTTAAGGCTTGTGCCATGATCCCCTTGCATATGGCACTTGTGACGTTTGTGCATATGGAATGCGTTCCGAGCGCGGAGACGTCATCTTGAGAAATTGAAACTAAAACTGTCAGAAAAGAGTTTCTAAATCTTTTATTTATAAGGATGTAATCAATTTGAATTTTAGTATTATCTCATAGACTCATCCATGTCCATTTTGTTCTGTGATGTCCAACTATGTCCTCCGCCCGCTCCTGTCCCATGTCAGTGATGCTTCCAAGTCCTAATCATCCAAGGCAGGAAGGCCGAGAGTCGTGATCGGCACGCACTCTGGTACTGAAGTCGCCAAGGAGGACAAGGTGTTCTTTGCTAGATATTCTTGATAGCATAGAACGCGTCCTTTGCCTCTGGTGTAGTTGTTTGGTAGGAGCATAGGCGTTAATAGGAGTAACTGGGCTGTCAGACGTATGGAAATGGAGAGTCAACAGGCGTTCAGATTCCTTCTCACCTCGATCAACCATTTTCAGCAGGGAGTTCCGTGTTCTCTGTGCTCTTCAGCACTCTGTCCTTGCCGGAAGAAGGTGTAGTCTTTCTCCTTGAGCGTGCCTGAATCAGCTAGGCGCGTTTCTTGCAAGACGGTTATGTCTGCCTGTAGTCTCAGGAGCTCGCCGTTGATGACAGCTGTCTTTCTTGCATTGCTGATGTCTTGGAGATTGTCTGATAGCCCTGTTGTCATTGTACGGACGTTCAAACATCCCATTTTGAGAGTTGGCCTCTTTAGTTTGATGTTTGATTTTCTTTCTTTTCTGCCAGGTGCAGGTCTTGCAGTCTGCTTGTCAATGTTTTCCTAATCTCCAAGCACCCAATGAAGAAGCACTTGTTTGGGGGCTCCCAGCTTAGGCGGCGGTAGCTGTCCAGTGAGATCTGAGAATCTCTCCCACTGTCGGAAGCAGCCCCTGGCGCTACACTCCACGCCAATTGAGCTATAACTTATAACAGGTAGACTGCTGCTTCCCGTGTTGTTTCGACAACACAAAGTGAAGCTGGAGTGACCTCTCCAGGTGCAAGCCAGGGCGGGGTAATGTGGGGAACAAGCTGTTGATCATGCAACAGGTCCCCAGTCTCCACACTGTTGATGGGACCAAAGGAACGGCAAAGGCCGGTACCGGTCACGCAGAGGCCATCGTCAATGTCAAACGAACAAGCATCAACAGTGTCGCAGGAGTTGCCGGAACGTTGCTGAAAACAACAGCGGATCGCCATAGGGACTCAAACTCCGGATTTTTCCCTGGGGTTTACTACCTAAGCCTTTCCCATGACCGGATATGCTGCAAGGCAGCAGAAGTTTGAGGTCGGAGTTTTCCTTCTCCTAGATGAGTTGCCATCCAAGGCTACGAGCCCCATCTACCAAATGCGACAGGTTGTGCTGGGTTACATTTTACCAGTAGCAGGGAAACCCTAACGCAGACACACAGAGAAACATATACAAGCACCGCACACACCACACATGTAGCCTACTTACACTTATACATGAGTTAAGTTTGAAATACATTGATGTAGTTTAAAATATCCAGATGTGCAGGCATCAATGACAAATAACAGTATAAATGAAAAAAAAATACAGAGAACAATGTAACCTAGAGCTATGGTCAAGATCAATTTTTGCATTACACCCTTCCTCTAGGAAGCTTGAGTGTAGTTCCTTCTTAAACACATATACATTTTGTTTTATGTCTATCTTTGTATCAGTCTGCCAATTGAAAAAAGGCGACAAAGCAAAACAAAGCATACCCTGAACACTTGCAGGAGAAGTTTGAAAGAAGAATCCAGAAAGTAGACAGCAAATTTGACAGCAGTGAGATGAGAGTCCAGGTGAGTTCTGACTCTGCAGGGACATCGTTTTAAAAACCCTCTGTGTGATTCTTCCTCCATATCTCCTTACATCCCTCCTTTTTCATTCACCCTCTTCCCCCCTCTCTGTCTGTCTGTCTGTCTGTGTCTGTCTGCCTCTCCCCCTCTCTCTCTCTCTCTCTCTCTCCCTCTCCCTCTTTCTCTGTCTCTCTCTCTCCCTCCCTTCCTTCCTCGTTCGCTCGTTCACTTGCTCGAACTCTTTCACCATCCTTGGGGGTTTTTTTGTGTTTTTTTTTACGACGTAATATGTCAAGTCAGATGCTAATGTTTAAACTTCAAACTTGAAGCGGTTTACTGTGCAAAGGCCAACAGCGCACGTGTGCACACACATACGCACGGATGCACACAGGCATGTACAGACACACACACAGACATACACAAGCAACGAACACATACACTGATACATACACTCACATGTAGACATATACAGACATAATCACACATTTACAGTCACAAACATGCACACACCCGTCTAATATCACTTACAGTGAAAAGACGTTAAATCAAAGAACGAACGAACGAACATGCACACACCAACCATACACGCACACGCATGCACACACACGCACGCACGCAGGCACATAAACATACACAACACACACACACACACTCATTCACGCACACGCACTCGCACACGCACACATACACATACACGCACGCACACACATACACGCACGTGCGCGCGCGCGCACACACACACACCACAGAACAAATGCTGAATGTGAGGATATGGGTGTGGAAGGAAA
>JAPXFY010000027.1:37281485-37298985 GCA_030674185.1 Monoplex corrugatus | reverse complement strand
GCAGGGTGGCTGAGGACAGAGAGGGTGGGATATGTACTTGCAGAGACAAGGGATAGATTCGTATGGAGGACCGTGATCGCCAACGTCATGCAGCAAGGCACATGATGATGATGATGATGATGATGTGTGTGAATGTGTGATGGTTCTGATGAGTACTTTCTACCAACATTTCTCAAACTTCTATTAATTTTTTTTTATTTCCTTCCCTTCCATAAGGGGTAATGGCCTAAATGATTAAATCACCTGAAGTCTGAACTCACTCTCTCTCTCTTTCTCTCTCTCTCTCTCTCTCTCTCTCTCTTTGTCTGTCTTTGTCTGTCTGTCTCTCTCTCTCTCTCTATTTCTCTCTCGTTCTCTCTCTGTGTCTTTCTTTTTCTCTCTTTCACTCTGTCCGTCTCATTTTCTCTGTCTGTTTGTATCTTTCTCTCTCTCTCTCTCTCTCTCTCTCTCTCTCTCTCTCTCTCTCTCTCTCTTCTATATATATATAATATATATATATATATATATATATATATATATATATATATATATTAAGTATATATACATATACATATCATCATAATCATCAGGTGCCTTGCCTCATGGCGTTGGCGATAATGGACTACCGTCTGTCTCTATCTCTTATTGCATCAAGCATCTCTTTCACCCTCTTGTCTCTAGCCACTCTGCAAGTCCGTCTAGTATCTTCTCCCTGGGTCTACCTGGTGCTCGCTTTCCTCCCAGCTTTCCCGTTGTGACCTGGTGCTCCAATTCCCCTTTCCTCGTAAAATGGCCTATAAATGTCTTTTCGTAATCTTCCTTATGAATGATCTACTTGCGTCTGCCTCCATCAAGACTGTCTCGTTTGTTTTCTTTGCTGTCCATGGAACTTTCAACAGTCTTCTTAGAATCCACATCTCGGCTGCCTCAATCTTGTTCTGGCTTTGCTTGTTGACTGTCCACGCCTAACAACCATACAACAGTATTGGTTCTATTTAACATTCAAGAACTCTCTTCATGATGTTAATTGATAGGCATTTGTTGGTTAGAATGCTTTTCATCTTCTTGAATGTTGTCTTGGCTTGGCCGATTCTGCTGGCTATTTCTGATGTGCATCTGCCGTCTGGTTAAATGATCGTTCCCAGGTATTTAAACTTATTAACCTGTCTCAAGGTCGTGCGGTTTGCTGTTATTTTGCATGAGGGGATTTCATGTTTTTTACTGATCACCATGATTTCAGTCTACTTCTGTTTAGTTCCAAGCCCTTATCTTTGCTTTCTATTTCTAGTATATTCACAAGGTTTTGTAGGTCCCTTTCACTTTCTGCAATTAGCACGGTGTCATCTGCGTATCGACTGTTGTTTATCCTTTTTCCTCCAAACTTTAATCCAGGTTCTTCCTCTAGGTTTCTCATGAAGTTTTCGCTGTACAGTGAAAACAGATCTGGTGACAAAACACAGCCCTGTCTGTCTCCTCTTTTGATGTTCTGGAAAGAGCTTATATCGTTTTCTATTCTCATTGCAGCTGTTTGTTCCCAATAGATATTTCTGATTATTCGTAGATCTTTTCCATCAATATTGAGTCTTTGTAGTTGGTTGATTAATTCTTCATGTCTTACCCGATCGAAAGCCTTGGTGTAATCAACAAAGCATAAATGCAAATCCTTATTCATCTCGACTGACGTCTCTATAATAGTTCTTAGGATGTATATGGCATTCATTAATAGTTCCTTTCCTTTCCACAAATCGACACTGTTCATCTGCTATTTCTCTTTTGATTTTATTCTTTGTCCTCATGATGAATGCTCTTAATAGGATTTTTGTTACATGACTCATCAAACTGATTGTGCGACGGAGTTCGCATTTTATAGCCCCTGTCTTCTTTGGAAGTGCAATGAAAATTGATTTTGACATATCTTTGGGGATTTTTCCAGTGTCGTAAATTTCATTTAGGAGGACTCTTATTTTTTCTATATCAAATTCCTCCAGGGCTTCAATCATCTCTGTAGTAATTTTGTCTGGTCCTGGGGCTTTTCCTGATTTCATCTTTTTCAGTGCTGCTCTGACTTTATCTTTCATTATGGGTGGTCCTTCAAAGTTCTTTCTTATAATTGTTCTTCGTTTCTGTCATCTTCAAAAAGGTCTTTAATGTACTCTCCCCATCTGTCTAACATTTTGTCTTTTTCCATGATAAGCGTGCCATCTTTCGATTTTAAGCAACTAGTTGATGTGCATGTATTTTTCCTGTGAACAATTTCTTCATTTCGTCTGTACATACCCTGAGGATCCGTTATTTCTTTGCATTTTGTTTTCAGCCAAGCTTCCTTAGCTTCACTGCATCTATTCCTGATTTCTTTGTTTATCTTCCTGTATATCTCCTCGTTTCTCTTTGCCTTTCTCCGTTCCTCCATCAAGCCTAACATTTCTCTTGTCAACCAGTTCCTTTTTGCTTTTCTATCTATTTCAGGGATTTCTTCACAAGCTTCATTTATCGAATTTCTCAACTTTGTCCATTGTTCCTCACTGTCACCAACGTCTTCCAGAACAGTGAATTTATTTTGAATATGTACATTCATTTTTTTACGTATCACTTCATCTGTCTTTAAGACTCCTAGATTTAGTTTGATGATGCTTTTGGTCTGTTTCCTTTTCCTTAATTTCAGCCTAAATCTTCCCACTACAGGATTGTGGTCACTGTTGCAGTCTGCGCATGGTAGTGTTTTTGCTGACAATAGAGAATTTCTAAATCTTTTATGAATGAGGATGTAGTCAATCTGATTTTTGGTATTATCTCCTGGACTCATCCAAGTCCATTTTCTTCTATTAGGCTGCTCAAACCAGGTGTTGCCTACTATGAACTCATTCATCTGTGCCCATTCTACAAGTTTCCCTCCCCTTTCATTTGTGTACCAAGGCCATGAGGTCCAACTATATCCTATACCCTATCCTGTCCCACTTTAGCATTAAAATCTCCCATTATTACTGCAACTTCTTGTGATTTACATTGGGCCTTGGCCATCTCTAATATTTCGTAGAAGTTGTCGATGTCTTCCTGAGTACTTGCCGATGTTGGTGCATACACCTGAATGATGTTGATATCAAATGGTCTGCCTCCCACTTTGACCAGCAAAACTCTGTCGGACACAGCCCAGTATCCCTTAACTGCTTTTGATTTGTCCCTGTCCATTACGATGCTTACTCCTCTTTCATGTGAGTTTCCACCAGAGTATATTACTGTATACTCTCCTGATGTTATCATGCCTGTCCCCATCCATCTCAGTTCCCCTAGTCCTAAAATACTAATGTTAAGCCTTTCCATCTTCATTTTCATATTGTCTAATTTACCTTTTTGCAACAATGTTCTGATATTACATGTTGCAATTTTGATATTTTTTGGTTTGAGTTTGGTCGCAGTAGCTTGCTGACGGTCTGGTGTCACCTGTGCCGCATGACGGTCCCTACCGGACGAAGATGCTCCATAGGAACACCTATTTACGTCATCATTTTCATTTTTCTTTTCTTTTTTTTTTTCTTTTCTTTTTTTTTTTTGTCTGTCCACGATTTTTTTTTAGGGAGAATACGGTGGTGATTTCCCGTTGCCTTCCATCGTTTTTGTTTGTTTGTTTGTTTTTGTTTTTTTGCGGTCTCTCCGGTCAATAAATCAGGGCTGTTTGATTATAGATATATAGTTCCTGTACTTTAATTTAATGATGGTAAGGAAGAACTGGAATTTCTTATAAATTCAGATTTTAATAAAATTACACACTTTGCACTATACTATACTACACTATACTACACACTGGGCTGTTTGAAGACACATACGAACCAGCAGCAGCGCACTGCGATAGCAGGTGAGACGTTGGATGACCAAGGCCAGGATTTAAACCATAGTGCCAAGGACATCCACGCTGACGGTTCTGATGAGGATTTTGCACAAGCTCTTAACGCCAAACGTGGAAAACTCAATTTGCCGCCTGCCGGTGCAAAAGAACAATGGGAGAAATTAGATGAGGAACTTGTCCTTAAGCTGAATGCGCTAATAGGGAACAGTACGCTGGAACACAAACTTGACACATACGGAGACATCATATACTCTATCTGCAGGGACACTTATGGAGTGAAGCAGCCAAAGACAAAAACGCCTCCCAGAAATCAGAAGACAGCAACAGATGGAGAGCATCCGGAGGGAGAAAAGGAAGCTTAAAAAGCAATGAAAACTGCCTCAGAATTCGAGAAGCAAGGGCTCCTAGAACTCTGGAAAGATCTGAAAGCCAAACACAATGCTCTCAGCAAAGTGGAATCAGCAAGGCGAAGAAAGAGCAAAAAGAAGAAGACTCAAGATCGTTTCTTCAAAGATCCCTTTGACTTTGCAAGAAAGCTGTTTGAACAACCCAAATCAGGGACTCTCACAGTGGGCAAGGAAACCCTAGAGCAGCATCTCAGGGAAACATATTCCGATTCTCAGCGCGAGGCACCACTTGAAATCCAGAATCTGGTTTGGCCTGCAGCGCCAGAAGGAAAATGCAATAACAAACCACCAACACTGGATGAAGTGAAGAACGTAGTAAAGAAAGCCAGAGCCAAGTTAGCACCTGGACCAAACGGAATACCATACCTGCTCTACAAGAAATGCCCAAAAGTGCTCGAGTGGCTCCACAAGATGATTCGATCAGCATGGAGGAACCAGAAGATCAGTGTACATTCCGAAGGAGCAGAACTCCAGCAGCATCAATCAGTTCAGGCCAATATCACTTCTGAACGTCGAGGGGAAAATCTTCTTCTCTGTTATGGCAGCAAGATTGACAAAATACCTGACTGAAAACAAGTATCTGGATATGTCAGTCCAAAAGGGAGGCATACCAGGAATGCCTGGATGCTTGGAACATGCCACGTTGATTTGGGATGCCATCCAAAAAGCAAGAACAGAGAAGAGAGACATTGACGTAGTTTGGCTTGATCTGGCGAATGCATATGGATCAGTTCCACACGATATGATCCAGCTGGCTCTTGAAATGTATCACATCCCAGAAAACATCCGAACAATGCTGAGGAAGTATTTCCAAGGGTTCTCAATGCGGTTCTCTACCAAAGAATACACCACGGACTGGATAGACCTAGAGGTGGGCATTGCAATGGGCTGTGCAATCTCTCCCATACTGTTCGTGTTGGCAATGGAAGTCATCTTGAAAGCTGGAATGAAGAGTTCAGATCCAGTGAATCTGGGAGATGGATACCAGATGCCTCCTCTGAAAGCTTTCATGGATGACACAACAGTCTTTTCCACGGATGAGGAAGAGACACACCAAATCTTAAAGCAGCTGGATGAGCTGGTGGCCTCTTCAAGAATGAGGTTCAAACCTAAGAAATCCCGAAGTCTCTCACTGCGAAAAGGAAAAGTGGCAGATTCAGTCAAATTCATGGTAGCCAACCAAGCCATCCCCACTGTCACAGAAGAGCCAGTAAAAAGTCTCGGAAGATGGTATGATGACTCCCTGAAAGACACACAAAGGGGATGTGAAACCAAGCAAACAGCAGAAGAAGGCCTGAAGAAAATAGATAACTGCGGACTGCCAGGCAAATACAAAGTCTGGTGTCTACAGTTCATGCTGATACCAAAGCTGCTGTGGCCACTGCTAATCTATGACATTTGCACCAGCACAGTGGAAGCAATGGAAGCCAAAATCAACAAATACACAAGAAAATGGCTCGGTGTCCCACCTGGTCTCACTGATGTTGCATTCTACTGTCGTCAAGCAATGCTGAAGCTACCTCTCAAATCCATAGTGGAGGAATACAAAGTTGGAAAAGCAAGACTGTTGAGCATGCTGGAGGAATCGGAAGACAATATCGTGAGATCAGTTCATCCAAAGCTGAGAACTGGCAGAAAGTGGAAAGTCCAAGAGGCTGTAAACAATGCCAAGAGAAACCTCAGCATCAAAGAAATAATTGGACACACGCAAACCAACAGACAGGGACTGGGAGCAACAAAAATGCAGTGGTGGTCCAAAGCCAAAGGGAAGGAAAAAAGAGACATGATCATACAGGAGTTGAAGGAAGAAGAAGATGTCAAAAGAGTGCAGAAGGCAGTCCAGCAAGGTCAACAGGGGCAATGGACAACATGGGACAGTGCACTCCAAAGAAGTCTCAGCTGGAATGATATGTGGCACATGGCTCCTCTAAGGATAAGCTTCCTCCTCAGATCTGTATATGACCTGCTCCCCTCGAATGCAAACTTAGTGAAATGGGGGAAATCAGACGACCCAGCATGTCTGCTCTGTCAGAAGAAACAAACAGTGGAACATGTCCTAAGCTCTTGCAAAGTAGCGCTAGCCCAAGGAAGGTATACATGGAGGCACAACCAAGTTCTGAAAGTGATCACAGACGTGGTTAGCGAAAAAACCATGACCCCAAACGCACCAATTGCTATGACAACGTTCTACAAAGCAGGAGGGAAACAGGTCTGGCCCGAAAGTGCTATGACAACCAGCACATTGCCAAAGGGTCTTCTGGATGGAGCAGTCGACTGGGAGTGTACAGCAGACCTCCCAGAGTGGAGAAATTACCCAGATGTCATCAGCAAGACAGGCATGAGACCAGACATCGCTCTCCACTCTGACTCCTCGAAACAAGTGATTCTGATAGAACTCACTGTGCCATACGAAAGCAGAATGGAAGAAGCACATATCTACAAGACCGAAAAATACGCCGGTCTTGCCAGCACCCTGAAGAAAGCAGGTCTGCGGGTCAAAATCTTCGCCATAGAGGTCGGGGCAAGAGGGTTTGTGGGCACCTCCGCTTATGATCTCATGAAACAACTCGCCATTTCTGGGAAGAAGAGGACTAGAGCCCTTAAAGCGATGGCAGAGGCAGCAGAAAGGAGCTCAAGCTGGATCTGGGCAAGGAGGAACCAAAAGTGAACTTCATAAGGATTAAATTCCCTACAGATGATGTGTGCCCCGTTAGCACATTGGTAAAACCGCGTACCGCAGTTCTGAAGCGCAGAATCGCCCAGGTTCGCTCCCCGGCGTGGGGGAAAAAAAAAAAATAGACAACAGCAGAAGGGCATCCAGGAGTCATGACCTGGATGTGGCCCGGCCCCCCGAGAGTGTAAGGAATTCAGGGCCGAAACACTTGTCTAAAGGGGGTTACTTCTCTGAAGACCTTCTGTTGTCTAGCTCTCCCTAGAGTTTCTTTCTACCACACTACACTATACTCATAGTCTTTGTGTACACACACATACACACGCACGCGCTGGCAGAAATAATACACTTGCAACATACTTTCCATGTGAAAAAAAAAACATTCACTATAGGATGTATGAATCCTTTATTGTGACAAAATGAATTCTGAATACCATGACGAAAGATTATGAATGTTCTGAGACGAGTAGGTTTTGCTTTTGTTAGGAAGACAGATGACTAATTATTCAAAATAAAAATAAATATATATATATATATATACATATATATATATATATATAAAAGCTAACGTGTTCAAAAGAATCATGAGGACTTTCCCTTTCCCTAATCTTCGCTTAAGTTTTTAGTGCCACATATCTGCTCACTTGTGTGTGTGTGTGTGTGTGTGTGTTTTTTTTGGGTTTTTTTTGGTTTTTTTTTTAGCAAAACCTTGTGATGTTTCTATAGCATTCTGATTTTCTCAGATACGTATATGCGTGGTTTTGTCCACACTCTGTAGGCAGTATATTGGTGCACAGTCTGCATACTCTGATTTGGTGGGGATGCTTTCTGGGCCAAGTTTTCATGTTTCCATAATCGACCAAACACACAAGACATGGCTTACAAGATCTTATCGTGTATACGTGATTTTCTGCATGAGCATGCACATAAAGGGGTTTCAGACACTGGCAGGTCTGCAAACATGCTGACCATAGAACTTAACAAATTCTCCACCCTTTTTCACCATGGGGGAGGTACCCTGGAAGGACCAAACCCAGACATTCTCATTAGAAGTCTGACATTTACCTGCTTGATTACCACATCTGTCATTTTGTGACTTCTCCTTACTCTCGAAGCTACTAAAATATTAGTTTGTGCTTTCGTTCTTTCTCGTCTTGACTATTGTAATTCCCTTCTGTCTGGTTCCCCAAAACAGCTCCTTGACAAACTTCAGAAAGTACAGAACCATGCCGCTCGGCTAGTATTTCGGTCTTCCAAATTTCAGCATGTCTCTCCTCTTCTCCAAGACTTGCATTGGTTACCTGTGTTGAAAAGGATCCAACATAAAATTGCTGTTCAGTGCTTCAGATACTTCGACAATTCTATTCCCTCTTACCTGTCTGAATATCTTCAACTATACGTTCCATCTCGTCATCTTCGTACCTCAGCCGATACCCGCTTATTTCGAATCCCAACTTTTCGAACAAAATCATATGGTGAGCGATCCTTTTCTTTTCAAGCCCCTTCCTCATGGAATTCACTTCCCTACCCGCTGAGGCACAAAACAAGTCTTCAGTCATTTAAATCTGGCTTGAAAACGCATCTCTTTCCTCTCTGAAATTTATTAACCTAAAAGAGCTATGCTGTCTGCGCGCTAGCGTGCTTCTGTGTATGTTATTGCTGTGCGCCTATAGATATGTCTCGGGGTGGGAGGAGGATATGTGTGTGTGTGCCAGAGAGTAGGTACTAATATTTGATATTATTAACGGTGTGTATGTGCTTGTGGGATGGAGTGACAGAGGTCCGCCATGTATGATGAAAATTATATTAGGCCTATGTTTCTATGTTCGATGTAATGTGTATTGTACAGTTTGTAAGCGCTTAGGGCTTTCCAGAAAGATTAGGCGCTCTAAATGCCCTTAATAATAATAATAATAACGGTGTGTTTCCTCTGTACATGTGTGTGTGTGTGGAAGCGAATCATGTGCAGTTACGGCATATGCCAAGATTATTGCCTGCTTTATTTTGTGGTTGCTTTGATTTGAACTGTTGAGGCTTGTTTATGTTTATATGTTCTGTCATTGAGTTGTGATTGTAGTTTTGAGTAGATCTGAGAATAATCTACGTGTGGTGACAGTCTAGTGTATGCACATTTTAATTTTCATATGTGGATGTATAAAGGAGTATTGTATCATATTATATTGCAGCATGGCATCCATTGTTTGTTTTCCCTATCCATCACATTTTCTGTCTTCAGTCTGTTGCTCCATCAACTTTTGCCTCTCTTTTTGTTCTTCCTTTCTTCCAACTCTTCCATATCAGCTGTGTTGCTTGCTCGTCTCTTTGCTGTGCTTCAGTCCTCAGGTGACTGCATCCTCCAGCTTGCGGATTCTGTATCTTGTCTCTTCACATTAATCTTTCTGAATGTCAAAATCAGTCTTTTTGCTTTCTTCTTCTGTTTGTATTTAATCAATCTTTCTGGTACTCCATGGTTGTAGACCACCCTGAAGCTGGGCTGTGTGATTTCTTGATTTGGCACTGGGAACACCTAGATCTGTAAAACAGGAAGAAACTTCTTTCATTTGTCTTTTTTTGGGTTTTTTTTGTTTGTTTTTGGTTTACATGTTTATTCATTGTAACGATGATGAAAGTGATGATGATGAAACTGGTAATAATAATAAAAATCATGATAATAATATAATAATAATAACAATAATGATAAATAAATCATATAATCATCATTATCACTATCAGTTTCTCCTGCCTCTGCAAACACAGTCCAGCATGCTTCCCACCAGCTTCCCTGTTACCAAGGTAGGCCTATATGACCTTGATGAGAAACCAGACAGTAAACTGCTAGGCTAGTGCCACTCAGATCTAAGTCAGCATTTGGTGTTAGATCCCTCTAAACGCCGCATCCATTATACATTTTTCAATCGAAAATTTATCAGCAACTAATTAAAAACACCCACAAAATAGCTTTTCACAGCTAAATTGCAGTTTGAAATTTTAGGCTAATAAGGTCAGCTGGCGATACGTAGGCTACTCCCCAGCAGGATTTTGCTTGATGACACTTGGTGCATTTGGTTGACTCGTACATAAATTGTTTAAGATTCAATGACATAAAACATACATAACAAGGCAGAGAAAGGGTTTCAAAATGCAACCAAAATATCACTTACCTTGAAACTTGAGATGTGCAGTCACAAACTTCTTGAAACTTGAGATGTGCAGTCACAAACTTGAAACGGGCGAGAGCACGTATAACCTGACTTCCATACGTAGTCACGTCCGTGTAAAATCGAGAAAATGCGATACGTAGTCGGTACTTTACCTATTTGGCCCATGTTGGATACGTAACGTGTAATCTAAAAGTCCCTTATTAATGGTAGATATTTTTCGCCGTCCATGAAAGCTTTTTTTTTAATAAACAAAAGAACTACTTCTAAAACAATCATATAAAAGGCAATGATAAATTATTATAATCATTAATTTACTTAGAAGCCTCAGCAATGCTGTGATATGTAGCAGTGCTAAACAACTGACAAAGGATTAACATTTCTTGTACAGTTGGCATAAGGTTTCTTTGTCTCAGTATCCCCCCCCCCCCCCCCCCCCCGTCTCCTTGTGGATAGCTTTCTGGGCACAGAACAGCAGGAAAACTTTTAGTAATTGACCGCTCCCTTTCCACAGACGAAACAAACAAACAAACAAAAACCGTAAAAATTATATTTCAAAAACCAATTTCAGTACAACAAAACCACGCAAATGTTCGAACCTGTGCAAGATCCGCTCCAAAATAGTTCATAGAACTACTTATACTAAGCCAAATACCCTACACAAATTCAAGACACAATCTCTATATTCCAAGATTAAGATTAAACATATTCAAAACGAACATCTTTTCTGGTAGGCCCTAATACCTCTGGAATACATTGTCCACCAACATCAGGTCATACACATTATTGAGCAGCTTTAAACAAAAGCTTCTCAACTGCTTGAAATATCGTAAATAATTTTCCGATTAAAACCCTTTTTCTACATCTACATATACTGTTCCAATAAAACCTTTAGTGAGCCATATTCATCCCATTTGTATACAAGTACCTTTCTGTATCAAACACACGCAATCGTTCTTCTCTTTATTCCCTTTCTATTGATTTACTTTAAGAATATTTAGCCATTTATGACCTGTTTCGCTATTGTATGATTACAGTTCACCTATGTGTATCATAGCGTTACAGTTGACATGTCAACCCACATCTTTCTTTCCTAATCCCCAGCCGTTTTTTTGTTTGTTTGTTTTTTTATTGCCTCATTTACGTTCATCTTATCATATGCTTCTATGTTATTAATCTGTAATATAGTCCTGCATTGTTGTTAGGAGTTGATTTGTACTTGCTTTACGTGCATTTGATAAGCCAGTCTGCCTTTATCTCTATATTACGTGATCTTTGATTTGGTTTATTATGCTGAGGACCTAAAGACTGGCAAACAACTCTGGGACAGTCATTAGAGACTTTCCTGCCTCTTCATCAACCTCGCATTTTCCAGAAATGTCTGCTTCAGATCTTTTTGACTTGTTTGGTCTGTTAAGGACAAAATAGTTAATTCTATAATTAATCGGTATTTTGTTTCTGTTTTATGTTTGTCCTCATCATTGCAAGGGAAACGACCTTCCTTTCCCTTTCTATGGGTTGCTTCGCCAATTCAGTAATCAAAAACAGAAAAACGAAATACATGGACCATACGTACCACAACACCAACACAACCCTAATAACAACCGTTTTGCGAGGAGACGTTGAGGCTAAAAGAATTCCGGACAGACCACCCACCTTCTGTATGAACAACATCACCAACAACAGCGGTGTGAGGGTCTACGACCTAACACAGACAAGTCAAGACCGGAGATGGAGCAGACTGGTTGTGACGTTTGATGCGGCGGCTACCATTGAACTCGATGATTCTGACTGGTGACAAATGGCGATTGTCCAGCTCGCAAATAGGAAGAAAAAGCTGCATACTTGCAGCTTCCTTTCCCCCCAGCTGTGAATGTTGGCTAACTCACCCTTTCGTTGAGAGTAAGGATTAGTGAAGGTAAAGCAGTGGGAGGGTGGGGGTGGGCAATCACCCTCATGATTCTGGCCCGGAGGAAAGTTGGCGCAGAATTAAAGCTTTCACTTTCAAACTGACTACTCAGATGCCAGTCTCATCGGAGGCACGCGAGCTCAAGTTCACCCCATCGTGAATAAGCAGCTGCCCGTGTGCAGTTTTAGGGTCAGGGAACACAAAACGGTAAAGGAGAGGAGATGAGCACCATCTTTGTAGTGCTGGACACAGAGAGAAATGGAAGTGTTTACCCCTTCTACAGCTTGCCACATACACAGTGTCTACCCATCAAGAACCAGAGTCGTTGGACACAGCATGTTGTCCATATGGAAGACAAGTGCGTCTCACAGACACTTCTATAAGGAGGATTGAAATAAGAACACCGCGATCAGGAAAGATAATAAAAACGATACAAGGCTACTTTGAGGACCAAAGTAATCAGGGTTTTTTAAAGGATCGTAGCACTTAGGAAGATTGTCTTTGTGCTCACTTTTTTTTTCTCATTTTTGGTCCCGTTTTCTACTCCAACTTAATGGGCACAAAACCTGACACAGTTTTTACATTGCGATGATGACGATGAGAATGATAACCATGTTGCTATAGAGTTCCATTAGGATCGAGACTGAGTGACAGGGCTGTACTCTACACTTACTATCATAACATGTCATAGCGTTAACCAGGCCCACAAGATATAGACACCTGCTGTGTTGGTCAGAAGATTTGAGCAGCACTCCCTTGATGCATCCATTAAGTGTTTCTCAAACAAGTTCTACCATACTTCTGATACTTTGCACTTAATGGCTGCGCGCGGAAACGTCTTTCAGTAACCCGATTAGGGTTTTGAGGCCAATGGCTCAAGCGAATCTGACTGAAACCATTAGCGAGTACGGTGACCTGCAGGTGTCAAGGATAACAAAGTTCATGAAAGCGTTTAAGTCCAGAGTCATTTCAAACTGTAATTTGTACTTACTGCCCGTAATGCTTTTGGCATGTTGGATAGCAACAAAGAGTTGCCACTATGTTAGACTTTAATGCAGCTTTATTCTCTAATAAAATATGTAACACATGCAGGAATGGCCCACCCGATAAAGTGTCTGTGTGAGAAGCCAGAAAAATCGGAGTTCCTGGTTCGATTTACTTCTGTCTCTGTCTCTGTCTTTCTCTCTCTCTCTAATCGTCATCAGGATGGGACCACCAATGATGTTCTATGTGCTAACGAGCTGGGCTTGCTCAGTTGATACAGCCTTGCACCCAAGATTTGACACCTTGAGTACAACTATTAAACCCCGCAAGTTCAGACAGATGGAAAAAGCTCACACCTATTGCAGTGATGTCTCCTCCATCAAGGGGAGCAAATGGAGACTTGGCTGACTACAACCCCTTTCATGGCAGCCGGCAGAAACTGAAAAAAACAAAACAAAAAAAACCTTGCCACATCCATTGCCAGATATGGGCATGGGATGACCAAGTGAACGACGAAAGAAGAAGAAAAAGAAGAAAAAGAAGAAGAAGAAGAAAAGAAGAAGAAGAAGAAGAAGAGAAGAAGAAGAAGAAGAAGAAGAAGAAGAAGAAGAAGAAGAAGAAGAAGAAGAAGAAGAAGAAAAGAAGAAGAAAAGAAGAAGAAAACGAAGAAGAACAACAAGAACAAGAACAAGAAGAACAAGAATGATAATAAGAAAAAGGAAAGGAAAAAGACAGAGAAGAAGGAGGAGAGGAGGAAGGGGAGAAGACGAAGTAGTAGTTGTAGAAGAAGAAGAAAAAGAAGAAAGAAAGAATATACAAGAAAGAATATATAAGAAAGAAGATAGAAGAAAGAAGAGAAGAAAGAAGATAGAAGAAGACAGAAGAATATTACAGGCGAAAAAGAAAAAGGAAGAAGAAGGAGGAGAAGAAATAAGAATAAGAAAGAAGAAAAAGAAGGAAAGAAAAAGGAAGAAGAAGAAGAAATAACGAGAAAGAACGAGGAAGAAAGAAGAAGAAGAAGAAGAAGAAGAGGAAGAAGAAAAGAAGAAAGAAGAAGAAGAAGAAGAAGAAGAAGAAGAAGAAGAAGAAGAAGAAGAAGAAGAAGAAGAAGAAGAAGAAGAAGAAGAAGAAGAAGAAGAAAGAAGAAGAAGAAGAAGAAGAAGAAGAAGAGAGAAGAATGAAAAAGAAGAACGAAGAAGAAAAAGAAGAAGAAAGAAGGAAAAGAAAGAAAAAAAGAACAAAGAAAGAAAGAAAGAAAGAAGAAAGAAAGAAAAAAGAGGACAGAAGTAGAAGAAGAAAAAGAAGAAAGAAGAAGAAGGCCCAAAAAGAAAAAAGAAGAAACAGATGAAGACGAAGAGAGAAAAAAAAGAAGAAACAAAAAGAAGAACAATGAGAAAAAAAAAGACAGAGTAAAGAAGAAGAATAAAGAAGAAGAAGAAGAAAGAGGGAAGAAGAAAAACCAGAAAGAAGAAGAAAAACCAGAAAGAAGAAGAAAAACAAGAAAGAAAAAGAAAAAAAGAAAAAAGAAAATGATTTTTATCGAGTGGTGTCATTGATCATAGGTCCGGCCTTGCTCTTCCATTTCATAACTTGCCAGCACACATGCTTTTTGTGGGGTCGTGCTAGATCATGCCGGACAGATTTGGGTGGAGAGTGCAATAAAAATCCTCGGAAGATGCTATGACGACTTCCTGGATGACACACAATGGAGTAAGGAAACCAAGCAAATGACCGAAGAAAATTGCAGGTAATAGACCGCTGTGGCTTTCCTAGCAAATCGAGGTATTGTTCCTGATGTTCATGCCTATTCCAAAGTTTGTATGACTTCAGCTGATATACGATATCAGCATTAGCACAGTAGAATCAATGAGGCCAAAATCAGCAAGTACGCAAGGAAATGCTTGGATTACCACCGAGCCTCACTGACGTTGCGCTCTATTGTCGCCAAGCAAAGATGAATCTACATCTAAAATCCATTGGTGTTGAAATTCAAGGCAGGTTCTTAGCATGCTTGAAGATTTGAGAGATAAAATTGTGAGATCGGTCCAGCCCAAGCTGACTGCAGAAAATGGAAAAGTACAGGAGGCACTGGTCGCAGCGAAGGAAAGCATCATGGTGGAAGAAATAATAGGGCACACGCAGACCAACAGGCAGGTACTGGGATCAACAGAAATGGAATGGCCAAAAACCAACAGAAAGGCAAAAAGAAATGTGATAATACAAGAGATGAAGAAAGAAAGGGCGCCATAAGACTCCAGAAGGCAGTCCAGCAAGGCCGACGGGCAGTGGACGACTTGGGGGGGGGGGGGGGGTGCACTCCAAAGAGGTTAAAGCTGAAATGACGTGTGGCATATCTTCCTCCTCAGATCTGTATATGACCTCCTGCCCTCGAATGTTAATCTGGTGAAATGGGAAAATCAGATAGTCCTACTTAGTCCCTCTGCCAGGGCAAACATATGGTGGACACGTCCTTAGCTCATACAAAGTAGCGTAAACCCAAAGAAGGTACACATGGAGGCACAAACAAGTTCTTCAAGAGACTACACAAGTGATCAGTACTGCCAGGGGGAAAAACTTGCCACCAGAAGCTCCAATAACCTTCTACACAGCAAGAGGCAGGAAAATGTGGCCTGAAAAAGATGTGACAGCCAGAATATGAAAGCGGGGTATGCTAGATGGAACGGACGACTGGGAGTACACAGCAGATCATTCACAATGACAAGAAAAACACCCAGAAATCATCAGCAAGAATGGCATGAGACTGGACATACTGTAGTTCTGCATTCCTATTCATCAAAACAAATGATCCTAATTGAGCTTACTGTACTGTGTGGAAGTCGAAAGGACAAAGCCCATATCTACGGGACTGAAAAGTATGCCAATCTAGCCAGCAGCTTGAGGACATCTAGCTTTCACGCCAAAGTCCTCGGCATAGAGGTTGGAGCAAGGGAGTTGCCAGATATACCAGCCTATGGTCTCATGACAGCTATCGATTTCTGGGAGAGTGAGGACCGGAGCCCTAAAGATAATGGCAGCAGGTTCAGTGGAAAAGAGCTCCAGCTGAATTTTCACCAGAAGGAACAAAAGGGAACTTCGTAAGGCTAAAAATACTCCTATATGTTACTGGTGACCAATAGCAAAGTAGTTTAAGATATTCGTCGAAATGGTGACTTGGCCTTGAGACGCCTGACCACCTAGGATGTGCGGGTTCAAATTCAAGAGGAGGGCAAAAAAACAAAACAAACAAAACAAAACAAAAATGGCGAGAGCAGGAGTCATGACCTGAGTGGGCCCCAGCCCCCTTAGAGTGTCAGACGCTAAGGGCCGTAACACTTGCTTGACGGGCGTTTTCTCCTCTGAGGACCTTATGCTGTAAGGCTCTCCCCAGAGTTTCTTACTACTGGAATTGTCTGAGTGCGATGAACCTCTCTGGAACAAACTGTTATGTCAGTCTTTTTGGGAGAAACAATAAACAGAAGTCCCATGTGCACAGTGCACTAAGCTTTTGTAAAAATAACAATGATAATAGAAATAATGGCTGTCAGTAAAATGCCATACATAGTTCTGATTAGGATAACAGGAACAATCACGAATAAAAAAAAAAACTGAAAAAAAACCCACAAGCTCTCTCTCTCTCTCTCTCTTATCTCTCTCTATCTCTCTTCTCTCTGTCTCTGTCTCTCTCTCTCTCTCTCTCTCTCTCTCTCTCTCTCTCTCTCTCGTTCCTTCATTGAAACAGTTGGAACTAGATTCCGTTCAATTATGTTTTAAATATTACATGCCCGTAGGAATGCCGGGCCTCTTTCAGTATAAATAACATCCCCACCTTCATGAAATTCTGTGCTAGAAATGACGAGAAAAAAATAAACAAACAAAAAAACTTCTGTCTGCTCTGTCTGTCTCTTTCTCTGTTTCTGTCTCTGTCTGTCTGTTCTCTCTCTCTCTCTCTTTCTCTTGCTCTCTCTCTTTCTCTCGCTCTCCCCCCCCCCCCCCTCTCTCTCTTTCATTATTTCACCGAAACAATTGGAACTAGATTCCGTCCTGCTGATGTTTGTAAATATTACGTATTGATACGTGGGAATGCTGGGGGCTGTTTCAGTATAAATAGAAGGAAACTCTGTGCTAGAAATTCCCTCTTTTCTGTCAGTCTCTTTGTTTCTCCCTTATTCCTTTGCTTTCTGTCATTTCTTCCTATTGTTTCCTGCCTTTCTGGTCCATTCACCTGGATGTGTTCGATGAAGTCTTACATATATTTTCTTAGGATATTGATACTCGGGTACATGTATAAAGTGCATTTTTGGCTCTATGGAAATGAGATATGCGGAAGCAATTTTAGGTATTTAAGGCCCATTTTCATACATGTTTTACTGTCCTTAGCTATGTTCAAATTTGTATTCAGATGTTTTTTTTTAAATCCCCTGTGCAAAAAATTGGACGGTATCATCTCCTTAGATTATGTGCGCGAATGCATTGATATGTGTACTTAATTTTCTTTTCCCTTTTTTTCTTTCTTTTTTTTTTTAGCTGTTGAAGTATTGTATACATGTATGT
>JAPXFY010000027.1:37258985-37276485 GCA_030674185.1 Monoplex corrugatus | reverse complement strand
TCGATAGATAGATAGATAGATAGATAGATAGGTAGATAGATGGATAGATAGATAAATAGATAGATAGATAGATCGATAGACAGATATACATACATACATAAACACATACACACACACACACACACACACACATATATATATATATATATATATATATATATCCTTCTGCAGACAGACCTGCTGTATGTTGCATAGGAAGAAAACACACATGAAAGTGTCTGTGTGCTGTACGGTGCGTCAGTCCCACAAGCTTCCCTCCCCGTTCACCACACCTCATTATATCCCTATCCCCCATGTTACGAAACTAGATGGTAATGACCGAATATAACGTAGAGGCGATGACTATGACGACGACGACGGTGATGATGATGATGATGATGATGATGATAACGACGACGATGATGGTGACAACGATCGATAACGATGATGACGACAACGACGACGACGACGACGACGACGATGATGATGATGATGATGATGATGATGATGATGATGATGATGATGATGATGATGATGATAAAAATTGAATAGTTGTAAACCTGTATTGTCTGATTCTGTTCTTCTGTTTTTTTTTCCAACTCATCCTCTGACAGAATCCAGCCAAGCATGAAAAGTGTCATTGTGTTTGGTCCAAAACTGGCCAAAAACTGGATGTGGTAATAACTTTTAGTTTCTTTCTTTTTTCCATTTCTCTCCATGACAAAGAAAACCACCGACAAGCTTTACCTTTCTGCTAATATGAGAAAGATTCAGATCGACAAGCGCCATCTGTATTATGTGTGTCTGTGATTTTTTTTTAATTTATTGACCTATTCATCTTTCATTGACGTTATAATTTTTCTCGGATGCGTGTACGCACGTGGTTTTGCCCACACTGTGCCAGCGGCATAGTGCTAAACAAGTCTGCATACTCCGTCTTCAGTGGAGGGGTTCATGCCGGTGTTTTCGTGTTTGTGTAAGCCACCGTCACTGATGGAACTTAGGCGCATACCTAATGTTGTGAGTGCTATACACACAACGAGTGTTAAGGCACTTACAGCTCTGTACACATGTTGACATGAGAGATGGAAAAAGTCTACCCCCCCCCCCCCACCCAATTCATTCCCCGCTCTACAGACCAGGCCAGAGTGACAGGAGGACTTTTATTGTCATAATCATAATATATTCATATTTGTATTCATAATTATATTCATATTCATAATCAATCATATTCATATTCATAATCATATTCATATTCATATTCGTATTCGTATTCGTATTCGTATTCGTATTCATAATCATAATCATAATCATAATCATAATCATATTCATATTTACGTTCGTGTTCATATTCATATTCATATCCATATTCATATTTACATTAATTTCTTTTTTGTCACAATCAAAGTTACCTTATGAAACTCGGACTGTTCCCCCCAATGAGAGCGCGTCGCCGTGGTGCGGTGCCACATCTATAATACACATATAGATGTATATATATATATATATATATATATATATATATATATATATATATATTCATATATATATATATATATATATATAGACACATGTACATATGCATATATATGTATATACATACAGACATATATACATATATATGTATATATATATATATATATATATATATATATACATATATATACAGTTTATCTTTTGTATCTAATGGGACGCCATACAAAACATATCCAATGTGATAGTATCAATATCATTTCTTTTAAAATAAAGAGAGTATGAGAAGCGCGATAGACAAATCGATAAGACGGTCGACATGTAATCGGAAGGTCTGGGGTTCGATCCTGCATGGGTTTCCTCACGTCTGGTGAGGTAAAGGTGGGGATTTTTCCCATCTCCCAGGTCGACATTGTAAATCCGAAAAAAAAAAAAATCGAAATTCGGAACGCTAAGCAAACACACACACACACGCACACACATACACACACACACACACATACACACACACACACACACACACACACACACACACACACACACACACAGAGGGAGAGAGAGAGAGAGAGAGAGAGAGAGAGAGAGAGAGAGAGAGAGAGAGAGAGAGAGAGAGAAGCCGAACATTTGCGCCTGTCTTATTTCTGGCGTTTTTTCTCTTTTTCTTTTTTCTTCTTCTTACAAATGTTAAACACACTTCTAACAAATGTATATATCAGACACACTTCTAACAAATGTATATATCAGACACACTTCTAACAAATGTATATATCAGACACACTTCTTACAAATGTTAAACACACTTCTAACAAATGTATATATCAGACACACTTCTAACAAATGTATATATCAGACACACTTCTAACAAATGTATATATCAGACACACTTCTAACAAACGTATATATCAGACACACTTCTAACAAATGTATATATCAGACACACTTCTAACAAATGTATATATCAGACACACTTCTAACATATATATATATATATATATATATACTTACTTTACTTTACTTTACTTTTTCCTTCCGCTTGTACCGGTGGGCGTCGCGGGGAGATACAGTCGTCTGTCAGCAGCAAGGCGGGTGGCCTGGAAAAGGGACATCTCGTGAGCTCTGAGGGTGTCTGCCACGGAGTCGCTCCATCGTCGTCTTGGTCTTCCTCTGGCTCTCCAGCCAGAGTATCTGGTGTTCTATGCCCGAAGAGCTGGTTAGTTTAGGGGCATACGTGTGAGGTGTCCGAACCACTTGATCCTCATATGTTCGATGTGTTGTAGGATTGGTGTTGCTCCTACCATGTCTCGTATCACCTCATTTCTGATCTTGTCCCGCCTTGTCTTGTTTACTGCTTTCCTCAGGCATTTCATTTCACAGGTGATCAGTTTTCTCTCGAGGACTTTAGTTAGGGACCATGTCTGGCACTGGTATGTCAGCGTTGGTAGAAAAATGGTGTTGATGAGTTTCGCCTTAGTGCTGGTGGGAATGCTGGGGTGTTTCAGGAGAGGGGCAAGTTGGTAGCTGACTGCGTTGGTTTTCTGGCATCTGGTCTCGATTTCTCTGTCTAGTTTGCCATTTTCAGTGAAGATGCTGCCCAGGTATTTAAATTCACTGGTTTGCTTCAACTGGGTTCCGTTGATGTTGATATCCAGTTTGTTTGGTCTCTTACTAACAGTCATGACCTCGGTCTTGCTGACGCTGATCTTCATGCCGTATGTCTCGCAGCTTTCACTGAGCTGGTCTGTGTGCTCCTGTAGCTGTATCTTGTCATTGTTCACCATTGCCTGGTCGTCCGCAAACATGAGTTCATTGAGTGCCTCAGGGTCTGGGTTTGCCTCCTTCGTAATCTGATCCATATAGATCACGAAGAGAAGAGGGGAGAGATTACAGCCCTGCCTTACTCCCGATGTCACCGGGAACCAATCAGATGTTCCACTGGCGGTGCGGACTGCACTCCTGCTGTTGGCATAGATGACCCAAATGTTGTCTAGCAGCTGGCCCTTGACGTCGTACTGCTCGAGGACCTTCCATACCTTGTCTCTGTTGACTCGATCAAAGGCCTTTTCTTGATCAACGAATACAAGATGGAGATCTCGGTCGTATTCGATCGCCCTCTCGCACAGTTGTCGTAGTGCAAAGATTGCATCGGTGCACCCTCTTCCTTTTCTGAAGCCAAATTGGGCGTCACTGAGGAGATGTTCTGTTTTCGCTCGAGTGCGCTGCTCCAGGATCTTTGCGTACATTTTCCATACATGACTGAGTAGTGATATGCCTCTGTAGGTACTGCAGTCTTTCTTGCTGCCCTTCTTCTTCCATATTGGCACCACTATCCTCGCCGCGTCGTTTTCCGTTGTGATCCGTCCGTTTGTATCTCCTTATATTTTCTTGAGCAATTCGTTTATCCACTGCCGGCCTGCTAAGCCAGTCACAGCTTCACCAGTGCCCTGTTGGCCAGCAGTCTGACCTATTGACCTATTCATCTTTCATTGACGTTATAATTTTTCTCAGACACACTTCTAACAAATGTATATATCAGACACACTTCTAACAAAAGTATATATCAGACACACTTCTAACAAATGTATATATCAGACACACTTCTAACAAATGTATATATCAGACACACTTCTAACAAATGTATATATCAGACACACTTCTTACAAATGTTAGACACATTTCTAACAAATGCATATATAAGACACACTTCTTACAAATGTATATATCAGACACACTTCTTACAAATGTTAGACACACTTCTAACAAATGTATATATCAGACACACTTCTTACAAATGTATATATCAGACACACTTCTTACAAATGTTAGACACACTTCAAACAAATGTATATATCAGACACACTTCTTACAAATGTATATATCAGACACACTTCTTACAAATGTTAGACACACTTCAAACAAATGTATATATCAGACACACTTCAAGCAAATGTATATATCAGACACACTTCTTACAAATGTATATATCAGACACACTTCTTACAAATGTTAGACACACTTCAAACAAATGTATATATCAGACACACTTCTTACAAATGTATATATCAGACACACTTCTAACAAATGTATATATCAGACATACTTCTAACAAATGTATATATCAGACACACTTCTTACAAATGTATATATCAGACACACTTCTTACAAATGTATATATCAGACACACTTCTAACAAATGTATATATCAGACACACTTCTTACAAATGTATATATCAGACACACTTCTTACAAATGTTAGACACACTTCTAACAAATGTATACATCAGACACACTTCTTACAAATGTATATATCAGACACACTTCTTACAAATGTTAGACACACTTCTAACAAATGTATATATCAGACATACTTCTAACAAATGTATATATCAGACACACTTCTTACAAATGTATATATCAGACACACTTCTAACAAATGTATATATCAGACACACTTCCAACAAATGTATATATCAGACACACTTCTTACAAATGCATATATCAGACACACTTCTAACAAATGTTAGACACACTTCTAACAAATGTATATATCAGACACACTTCTTACAAATGTATATATCAGACACACTTCTAACAAATGTATATATCAGACACACTTCTTACAAATGTATATATCAGACACACTTCTTACAAATGTTAGACACACTTCTAACAAATGTATATATCAGACACACTTCTTACAAATGTATATATCAGACACACTTCTAACAAATGTATATATCAGACACACTTCTTACAAATGTTAGACACACTTCTAACAAATGTATATATCAGACACACTTCTTACAAATGTTAGACACACTTCTAACAAATGTATATATCAGACACACTTCTTACAAATGTTACACACACTTCTTACAAATGTATATATCAGACACACTTCTTACAAATGTTAGACACACTTCTAACAAATGTATATATCAGACACACTTCTTACAAATGTATATATCAGACACACTTCTTACAAATGTATATATCAGACACACTTCTAACAAATGTATATATCAGACACACTTCTAACAAATGTATATATATCAGACACACTTCTAACAAATGTATATATCAGACACACTTCTAACAAATGTATATATCAGACACACTTCTAACAAATGTATATATCAGACACACTTCTAACAAATGTACATATCAGACACACTTCTTACAAATGTATATATCAGACACACTTCTTACAAATGTATATATCTGACACATTTCTAACAAATGTATATATCAGACACATTTCTTACAAATGTATATATCAGACACACTTCTTACAAATGTTAGACACACTTCTTGCAAATGTATATATCAGACACACTTCTAACAAATGTATATATCAGACACACTTCTTACAAATGTATATATCAGACACACTTCTTACAAATGTATATATCAGACACACTTCAAACAAATGTATATATCAGACACACTTCTTACAAATGTATATATCAGACACACTTCTAACAAATGTATATATCAGACACACTTCTTACAAATGTATATATCAGACACACTTCTTACAAATGTATATATCAGACACACTTCTAACAAATGTATATATCAGACACACTTCTTACAAATGTATATATCAGACACACTTCTTACAAATGTTAGACACACTTCTAACAAATGTATATATCAGACACACTTCTTACAAATGTATATATCAGACACACTTCTAACAAATGTATATATCAGACACACTTCTTACAAATGTTAGACACACTTCTAACAAATGTATATATCAGACACACTTCTTACAAATGTTAGACACACTTCTAACAAATGTATATATCAGACACACTTCTTACAAATGTTAGACACACTTCTTACAAATGTATATATCAGACACACTTCTTACAAATGTTAGACACACTTCTAACAAATGTATATATCAGACACACTTCTAACAAATGTATATATTAGACACACTTCTTACAAATGTATATATCAGACACACTTCTAACAAATGTATATATCAGACACACTTCTAACAAATGTATATATATCAGACACACTTCTAACAAATGTATATATCAGACACACTTCTTACAAATGTATATATCAGACACACTTCTTACAAATGTATATATCAGACACACTTCTTACAAATGTATATATCAGACACACTTCTTACAAATGTATATATCAGACACACTTCTTACAAATGTTAGACACACTTCTAACAAATGTATATATCAGACACACTTCTTACAAATGTATATATCAGACACACTTCTAACAAATGTATATATCAGACACACTTCTTACAAATGTTAGACACACTTCTAACAAATGTATATATCAGACACACTTCTAACAAATGTATATATCAGACACACTTCTTACAAATGTTAGACACACTTCTAACAAATGTATATATCAGACACACTTCTTACAAATGTTAGACACACTTCTTACAAATGTATATATCAGACACACTTCTTGCAAATGTATATATCAGACACACTTCTAACAAATGTATATATCAGACACACTTCTTACAAATGTATATATCAGACACACTTCTTACAAATGTTAGACACACTTCTAACAAATGTATATATCAGACACACTTCTAACAAATGTATATATCAGACACACTTCTTACAAATGTATATATCAGACACACTTCTTACAAATGTATATATCAGACACACTTCTTACAAATGTATATATCAGACACACTTCTAACAAATGTATATATCAGACACACTTCTTTCAAATGTTAGACACACTTCTAACAAATGTATATATCAGACACACTTCTTACAAATGTTACACACACTTCTTACAAATGTATATATCAGACACACTTCTTACAAATGTTAGACACACTTCTAACAAATGTATATATCAGACACACTTCTTTCAAATGTATATATCAGACACACTTCTAACAAATGTATATATCAGACACACTTCTTACAAATGTATATATCAGACACACTTCTTACAAATGTTAGACACACTTCTAAGAAATGTATATATCAGACACACTTCTTACAAATGTATATATCAGACACACTTCTAACAAATGTATATATCAGACACACTTCTTACAAATGTTAGACACACTTCTAACAAATGTATATATCAGACACACTTCTTACAAATGTTAGACACACTTCTAACAAATGTATATATCAGACACACTTCTTACAAATGTTAGACACACTTCTTACAAATGTATATATCAGACACACTTCTTACAAATGTTAGACACACTTCTAACAAATGTATATATCAGACACACTTCTTACAAATGTATATATTAGACACACTTCTTACAAATGTATATATCAGACACACTTCTAACAAATGTATATATCAGACACACTTCTAACAAATGTATATATATCAGACACACTTCTAACAAATGTATATATCAGACACACTTCTTACAAATGTATATATCAGACACACTTCTTACAAATGTATATATCAGACACACTTCTTACAAATGTATATATCAGACACACTTCTTACAAATGTATATATCAGACACACTTCTTACAAATGTTAGACACACTTCTAACAAATGTATATATCAGACACACTTCTTACAAATGTATATATCAGACACACTTCTAACAAATGTATATATCAGACACACTTCTTACAAATGTTAGACACACTTCTAACAAATGTATATATCAGACACACTTCTAACAAATGTATATATCAGACACACTTCTTACAAATGTTAGACACACTTCTAACAAATGTGTATATCAGACACACTTCTTACAAATGTTAGACACACTTCTTACAAATGTATATATCAGACACACTTCTTACAAATGTATATATCAGACACACTTCTAACAAATGTATATATCAGACACACTTCTTACAAATGTTAGACACACTTCTAACAAATGTATACATCAGACACACTTCTTACAAATGTATATATCAGACACACTTCTTACAAATGTTAGACACACTTCTAACAAATGTATATATCAGACACACACTTCTAACAAATGTATATATCAGACACACTTCTTACAAATGTATATATCAGACACACTTCTTACAAATGTATATATCAGACACACTTCTAACAAATGTATATATCAGACACACTTCTTACAAATGTATATATCAGACACACTTCTAACAAATGTATATATCAGACACACTTCTTACAAATGTTAGACACACTTCTAACAAATGTATATATCAGACACACTTCTTACAAATGTTAGACACACTTCTAACAAATGTATATATCAGACACACTTCTAACAAATGTATATATCAGACACACTTCTTACAAATGTATCACCTTCTCCTGTGTCTATCGACCTCCACCTAGCTCTGCCAACAAACTCACCACATCCACGTTTCTCTCTGACTTTGACCAACTGCTTGACCACTACTGCCTCTTACCTGGAAATCTCATCATTCTAGGTGACATCAATGTCCACTATGACAACACTCACCGTTATGACACAAGACATATCATCAACTCTCTGTCCAATCACAATATGACTCAACACATTTCTGAACCAACCCATCAAAAAGGTCACATTCTTGACTTGATCATTTCTCGTGATCACCACAATTCAGCTACTAACAACTGCTTAGTTCTTTCTACCCGTCTAACTTCAGCCCTTCCATCTGACCACTCTGCAATTCTTACAAATGTATATATCAGACACACTTCTTACAAATGTATATATCAGACACACTTCTTACAAATGTTAGACACACTTCTTACAAATGTATATATCTGACACACTTCTAACAAATGTATATATCAGACACACTTCTTACAAATGTATATATCAGACACACTTCTAACAAATGTATATATCTGACACACTTCTAACAAATGTATATATCTGACACACTTCCAGCAAATGTATATATCAGACACACTTCTAACAAATGTATATATCAGACACACTTCTAACACATGTATATATCTGACACACTTCTAACAAATGTATATATCAGACACACTTCTAACAAATGTATATATCAGACACACTTCTAACACATGTATATATCTGACACACTTCTAACAAATGTATATATCAGACACACTTCTAACAAATGTATATATCAGACACACTTCTAACACATGTATATATCTGACACACTTCTAACAAATGTATATATCAGACACACTTCTAACAAATGTATATATCAGACACACTTCTAACAAATGTATATATCAGACACACTTACAATCATAATTCAAACAGACATGTGTTTAAACGTCGATGCCACAGATAAGAAAAATTATATAAGGACACTGTAAAAAAAGGAGAATTGTTCAATTAGTTTGTTTCTGTTTACTGATTGATTAGTTTCACGGTACTCAGTTGGAAAGGGGTGCATGGAGGACTTTCTTTTTTTGCTTCGTCAATCTACATTCTTCCTTTTTTTTCTTTTTGTAAGTGCTGTACATGTCCTCATTCATTGATGCTTTGTGTGTGTATGTTTTTTTTTTCCTCCACAGTCTTTTTATTTCCGGTGCATTTTCCGTGCACGCCAAATATCAAATTTAAATTTCCTCTGGCTCTGTCTGTCTGTCTGTCTGTCTGTCTGTCTGTCTATCTGTCTGTCTGTTTCGCTCTCTCTGTGTCTGTCTGTCTGTCTCTCTCTCCCTCTGTCTGTCTGTCTGTCTGTCTCTCTTTCTCTCTCTCTCTGTCTGTCTGTCTCCCTCTGTCTCTGTCTGTCTGTCTGTCTGTCTCTCTCTCTCTCTCTCTCTCTCTCTCTCTCTCTCTCTTTCTCTCACTTTTCTCCCTCTCACCATTATTTGTCTCTCTCCCCTTCTTCTCACTCGTATTATCTAATCTGCTTTTTCAAGCTACCTTTTGTTCAGCCCATCTGCATCAACGATACTTTGAAACTCCTCTCCCCATCAGACACACACCACCACACCACACACAACACAAACACACACACAACACACACACACACACACACACACACACACACACACACAAAACCCGCACGCACGCACGAGCACACACACACACACACACACACAGTGCGCGCGCGCACGCACACACACACACGCCGGCTGTGCGCACACACGCATATGTAAACACGTCATATTGTATTCGATCTTTTCCATTACACATTATACATGTTCAAAGCTTCTTGAATGTTCTTTTACTTTACACTTGTCAGCATCTCACTATGGCTAAACGAACGGGCTGGTACATGGTCTCTGGAGCGTTTTCCATTGTTGTTACATGTCTTTGATAATCTTTTACAAAATAGTTTGTGGAATCATTGGTTTCTTATGAGGCCTGTCCTCTGGAAAAACTTGTGGTGGTGGTCTCCTCAATTTTAAAATGGATGTATGTCCTTTGTCTTTTCTGTTGCACCAATCGATTATGTCTTAACAGGGGATTCTAGTGGCACAAAAACAAAAGCTCTATTCACAACAATGTTTTTGTGTGTGCTCTATGGGCAAAGAATAAGGTAACGTTAAACAGGTTTAAATCCCGTATAAAGAGAAACAAAAAGAGAACAAAAGAGAAAGATAGGAGATAGAAAATAATGGAACTATATACCGATGTTAAATTATGCAGAGGAATTCAAAAGATAATTTCAAAAGAACAATTGCGGATTGAATTAAGGTGACACTTATTTACCGATGATAAAAATTATCATTTTAAAAGATATTTTCAACTGCGTGCTGGGTGTTTTCATTCCATAAGAAAGTAATTGATATGACAATACAACATTTCTTATATGTGTCTATTATGTAGAGAAAGAAGACGAAGGAGAAGAAGAAGAAGAAGAAGAACACCAGCAACAGCAGGAGCAGCAACAACAAGAACAATAGAAAACAAAATGAGCTGACATTACAATTAAAGTGTTTGTATGGCGCTAACTTTTGAGAATTCAAATCGAATCGCACTCATGGTCTAAATAGCAGCATGTGATGAACGCAGGTTACATACAATCTACAAAAAGACGTACACAAACTGGGGGCAAAAGGTAGTTGAAGATTGACTGTCAGGAAAATAGGTGTGTTTTGAGTTGGAATTACAAACAAAAAAGGTAGGTGCCAGGCGAAGAGAGAGAAGTCTATTCCAGGAAGATGGTCCTGAAACAACAAAAGAACGCTGGTTCGCAATTGATAAGAACCTTAAAAAAGTGGTCTGAAGCTGAGTTCAAGGTGCAAGCTAGCGTGTAAATACTGATATGTCACAAAACATACGATGGAGCAGACTGATGAATAGATTTCTAGCACAAGGTATCCAGCTCATATTCAATTATGTTTGAAACAGATGACCGGGGAAGACAGCGAAGGAGAGGACTGCCATGACCAAACTATTTGATTTGACATTATGATGATAAACGTTTCCGTCCACCAGTCGTTATGGTGTAGTGGTAAGTGCGACGGACTATTGACTGGAAGATTATGGGTTCGGATCCAACCTGCTCCTATCCACAGTTGAGCGTGCTAAGAGCTCATTGGGAAGACTGGGACCACACAGTCGAGTTTCATCCACTTTAAAGATACATCGTGGAGGGCGTTGCTCAAATGTTCTGACCAACGCCGAAGGTGTCAGGCCTGGTTGACGTCAGGATATATGATGAAAAGCGTAGAATAAAGCTCTCTCACGCAGCCTCAATCCTAGATGGAACTCCATGCATGACGTAATGATTATCATCCTTATTGCAGTCATTATCATCGCATTGTAAAAAGTGATACCAGATTCTGTGGTTATTAAGATGGCGTAGAAACTGGGACAAAAAGAAAAAGGAAAAAGAAAGAAAAAAGAAAAAGGTGAGCACGAAGGACAATCTCCCTAAGTGCAGTGAGCCTTAAGAAAGAAACAGTCCCGTCTAACCAACGGAGTGGGCCCACTGATCTTCATGGCCTGATATAGGTCTGCACGTAGGATACGAGTATGAGATCGATCCTGAAGGCACAGGTGTTTTTTCCCCGGCAGGCATTGCATAGGAAGGAGTCCTGCATCTGTGGGTTCCGCTTTAGCCAGTACCTCTTCTGTTGACTGGCAGCATTTCTGCCCTGTACATGCTCTAATCATGCAATGACGTCAGCTTACTGTTTCATATCCTATCCTAGGAAATGCATAGGAGTGCCTAATATAGTGAGATAATTGTACTAATTTGTCATGTGATATATTGTAATTGTTTGCTCGTTCCATAAAACATTACCCAACTGCTGCAAATGGATATTGCGTGTATTGCATAATTATGAATGTGATGTATCTGTGTTTTTGTTGTTGTTGTTGGTTTATTTCCTTGTTTTCTTTGGTGATTTGTTTGTTGTCGGTCCCCCCACCCCCACCCCCAACTGCCCCTGCTGTGTTTATCTGTTCGTCCTGTTCTGTTTGTCTATTGTTTTACATGTTTGATTTGTTTACCTAATTGTTTGGTTTGTATTGTTTATTTCTTTCGTCTCAGTGTTTACATAACTTTTTTTCCTTCATGAAATTTACAACAACAACAACAAAGCATAACAAGCTTTATGTTTAATAAGTCCCGTCTCCGATCCCCTTCATCGAATTCAAGACTTTCCTAGCACCTATGGTTTTGCACAGACTGAAGGAGTGTACCAGCCACTTTCTGGCAGACTGAAGGAATGTACCAGCCACTTTCTGGCAGACTGAAGGAATGTACCAGCCACTTGCTGGCAGACTGAAGGAATATATCAACCACTTGCTGGCAGACTCAAGGAATGTACCAGCCACTTGCTGGCAGACTCTTGCTGGCAGACTCAAGGAATGTACCAGCCACTTGCTGGCAGACTCAAGGAATGTACCAGCCACTTGCTGGCAGACTGCTTGGAGCACGTATGGAACTGCCTCGATGTGGCAACTTCCTGTCCAACAGATTGTCAGTTTCTATGCCGATTTGCACTTGTTTGTCCAGCATTGATACAGATCCACACACAAAATCTGTAAGACCTGTGTTTTGAGTGACACACGCTGCACGTCATTTTCTCCTATTCAACAAAGCAACAGGAAAGTTTTACTGTTAACTAATAATTTTTGCTTTGCGTTTGTTGCTTGATATGCGGTCTTTGTTATAATACTTTTACGTTTGACAAAGTCCAGTTAGCTGAACAGTCGCGCCTGTCGTATCCCGAAGACATCATACTTCCAATCGGAAGCTCTGTGGTTTGATCCTATCTAGGTACTACTTCCCACCTGGTGGGTGAAAGGTAGAGATTTTTCCCATCTCCCAGGTCAGTATGTGAGCAGACCTGTTAGTGCCTAAAACTTCATTTGTGTGTTTGTGTGTATGTGTGTGTGTGTGTGTGTGTGTGTGTGTGTGTGTGTGTGTGTGTGTGTGTGTGTGTATGTGTGTGTGTGTGTGTGTGTGTGTGTGTGTGTGTGTGTGTGTGTGTGTGTGTGTGTGTGTGTGTGGCGCGCGCACAACCAGAACATCAAGTACGCATTTTATAGATTGTGAAATTCATGTCAACCTTCGAATCACTAAACAATGTTAAATGAACTCAGGATTATCCATGCGCACCAAAATGTCTGTAGTAAAAAACACTTTCGTCTACTTCATCTTGTTGTATGGTTGTGAAACTTGGACATTACTAAAAGAACCATAGGATAAATTGGAAGCTATACAGAAGTAGATATACAGAATCTGCTTAAAATTCCGTAGACGGCCAAGATGTGAACGCGGATGTCATCATCATCATCATCAGGAGCCTTGCCGCATGGCGTTAGCGATCATGGACTTCCATCTGTCTCTGTCTTTTGTTGCCTCAAGCATCTCTTCCACCCTCTTTGCCCTCAGCCACTCTGCAAGTTCGTCTAGTATCTTCTTCCTGGGTCTACCCGGTGCTCTCTTCCCTCCAGCTTTCCCGTCGTGACCAGGTGTTCCAATTCCCCCTCCTCATAAAATGGCCTACAAATGTTGCTTGTCTTTTCCTAATCTTCCTTATGAATGATCTTCTTGTGTCTACCTCCATCAAGACTGTCTTGTTTATTTTCTTTGCTGTCCATGGAACTCTCAACATTCTTATTAGAAACCACATCTCGGCTGCCTCAATCTTGTTCTGGCTTTGCTTGTTGACTGTCCACGCCTCACAACCGTATAACAGTATTGGTTCTATATAACATTCAAGAACTCTCTTCCTGATGTTAATTGATAGGCATTTGTTGGTAAGAATACTTGTCATCTTCTTGAATACTGTTTTGGCTTGGCCGATTCTGCTGGCTATTTCTGATGTGCATCTGCCGTCCGGTGAAATGATCGTTCCCAGGTATTTAAACTTATGAACCTGTCTTAAGGTTGTTCTGTTTGCTGTTATTTTGCATGAGGGGATTTCATGTTTTTTACTGATCACCATGACTTCAGTCTTCCTGCTGTTTAGTTCCAACCCCTTACCTTTGCTTTCTATTTCTAGTATATTCACAAGGTTCTGTAGGTCCCTTTCATTTTCTGCGACCAGCACGGTGTCATCTGCGTATCGAATGTTGTTTATCCTTTTTCCTCCAACCTTTAATTCAGGGTCTTCCTCTAGGTTTCTCATGATGTTTTCACTGTAAAGAGAAAACAGATCTGGTGACAAAACACAACCCTGTCTGACTCTTCTTTCGATGTTTTGGAAAGAGCTCATATCGTTTTCCATTCCCATTGCAGCTGTTTGTTCCCAGCACATATTTCTGATTATTCGTAGATCTTTTCCATCAATATTGAGTCTTTCTAGTTGGTTTTTCAATTCTTCATGTCTTACCCGATCGAAAGCCTCGGTATAATCAACAAAGCATAAGTATAAATCCTTGTTCACCTCGATTGACCTCTCTATGATAGTTCTTAGGATGTATATAGCATTAATAGTTCCTTTCCCTTCTACAAATCACGCTGTTCATCTGCTCTTTCTCTTTTGATTCTATTCCTTGCCTCATCATGATTTTTTAAGTAGGATTTTTGTTACATGACTCATCAAACTGATTGTGCAATGGAGTTCACATTCTATAGCCCCTGTATTCTTTGGAAGAGCAATGAAAATTGATTTTGACATATCTTTGGGGATTTTTCCAGTGTCGCAAATTTCATTTAGGAGGATGTACTTACGAAAATTAGGGGGAAAATCTTTTAAGGACGATGAGAAAAAGACAAATGAAAAATTTTGATCACATGTATTTTGACATGACGCTCTTGAAACGCTTGTAGTCAGCGGAACAATACAGGGCGCTAGAGACAGAGGAAGACACATCTCGAGTCTGCGTGCAGCGACAAGCAGTGATTCCAGCAACAACGCCTTTGTCAGACGAACGAAGGTCAGAAGTGAACGGTGGCACACGATGGGCTATGTCCTGAATCGGGCACGCCATTGTAAGAAGAAAAACAAAAGATAGACCTATTCATATCAGAGTCCGGCGACTCATAAAAACACGAAAACACCCAGTAAGTACGAAAGACGAAAGTAGAAAGTAGATAACGAAAGACGAAAGTAGAGAGTAGATAACGAAAGACGAAAGTAGAAAGTAGATAACGAAAGACGAAAGTAGACAGTAGATAACGAAAGACGAAAGTAGAAAGTAGAAACGAAAGACGAAAGTAGACAGGAAAGAAACGAAAGAGAAAAGTAGAAGAAAGTAAGAAAACGAAAGACGAAAGTAGACAGAAGATAACGAAAGACGAAAGTAGAAAGTAGATAACGAAAGAGAAAGTAGAAAGTAGATAACGAAAGACGAAAGTAGAAAAGATAACGAAAGACGAAAGTAGAAATAGATAACGAAAGACGAAAGTAGAAAGAGATAACAAAGACAAAGAGAAAGTAGAAACGAAAGACGAAAGTAGAAGAGATAACGAAAGACGAAAGTAGAAAGTAGATAACGAAAGACGAAAGTAGAAAGTAGATAACGAAAGACAAAGTAGAGAGTAGAAACGAAAGACGAAAGTAGAAAGTAGATAACGAAAGACGAAAGTAGAAAATAGATAACGAAAGACGAAAGTAGAAAGTAGATAACGAAAGACAAAAGTAGAAAGTAGAAACGAAAGACGAAAGTAGAAAGAAGATAACGAAAGACGAAAGTAGAAATAGATAACGAAAGACAAAGTAGAAAGTAGATAACGAAAGACAAAAGTAGAAAGTAGATAACGAAAGACGAAAGTAGAAAGTAGATAACGAAAGACGAAAGTAGAAAGTAGATAACGAAAGACGAAAGTAGAAAGTAGATAACGAAAGACAAAAGTAGAAAGTAGATAACGAAAGACGAAAGTAGAAAGTAGATAACGAAAGACGAAAGTAGAAAGTAGATAACGAAAGACGAAAGTAGAAGTAGATAACGAAAGACGAAAGTAGAAAGTAGATAACGAAAGACGAAAGTAGAAAGTAGATAACGAAAGACGAAAGTAGAAAGTAGATAACGAAAGACGAAAGTAGAAAGTAGATAACGAAAGACGAAAGTAGAAAGTTAGGAAAAGTAGAAACTGAAAGAAGACGAAGTAGAAAGTAGATAACGAAAGACGAAAGTAGAAAGTAGATAACGAAAGACGAAAGTAAAGACGAAAGACGAAAGTAGAAAGTAGATAACGAGCGAAGTACAATGAAAGTGACGAAAGTAGTAGATAACAAGACGAAAAGTAGTCAAGTAGAAACGAAAGACGAAAGTGAGTAATAGAAAGTAGAAATGTAAACGATAGAATTAGAGACGAAAGTAGAAAGTGTACGGAGTAAAAGAAAGACGAAAGTGAAAGTAGATAACGAAAGAATGAAGTAGTAAAAACGAAAGTAGAAAGTAGATAACGAAAGACGAAAGTAGAAAGTAGTAACTAACGGGGTAAGACGAAAGTAGAAATACGTGTAACGAAAGACGAAAGTAGAAAGTAGATAACGAAAGACGAAAGTAGAAAGTAGAAACGAAAGAGAAGTACGAATAGAACGAAAGACGAAAGTAGAAAAACTGTGTAGCGACATACTGTGTCCGACAAAACATTGTGCGAACATTTAGTCGAGAACAGTCGGAAAGCTAGAAAAAAAAATTCTTTGGGAATAAATTCGGTACCATCGACATTTTGTAAAAATCTCCCTTGCTCTCGTTTTGTTGTTGTTGTT
>JAPXFY010000027.1:37241485-37256485 GCA_030674185.1 Monoplex corrugatus | reverse complement strand
CTCTGTCTCTGTCTGTCTGTCTCTCTCTCTCTCTCTCTCTCTCTCTCTCTCTCTCTCTCTCTCTCTCTCTTCAGTCGGACAGTTGGTCAATTAGTTGTTGGATTGGTTGTTTGGTAGACTTGTTCGATTGTTTGTTTGTTTTCATTTCTTCTCTTTAAAATTTTCTTTCATTTGTTCATTCATTTCTCCTTCTCCTTTCCACGTATTTCTTCTTATCTTCCTTCCTTTCTTCATTTGTTTGCTTATATTTTCATTCATTCATTTATTCATTGAGTGGACTAATATACTAACTTTTCTAATCAATCTTTTATTAATACATTTGTAAACTCATACAATGGTTTTTGTGTATTTGTTTATTTGCATTGTAGCCTGTCAGTTATTCCGGTTTTTCTGTGTTTGCTTGTCTTGTGTTAGCTATCTGTCTATCTAACTTTTTTTTTTTTTGTTATCCTGAATGACAACAGAAATTATAGGCTTGATGGACGAACGGAGGAAACCAAGCAGAAAAGAGGAAGAATACAAGAGGATAAACAGGGAAATCAGGAATAGGTGTAATGAAGCTAAGGAAGCTTGGCTGGAATCAAAGTGCAAAGAAATATAAGACCGACACAAAACATATCCTCAAAGTATGTACAGAAACATTAAAGAAATTGCCCACAGGAACAAGAGAAGATATGCACATCAACTATTTGCTTAAAATCGAAAGATGTACATTTATCATGGAAAAAGACAGAATATTAGACAGATGGGAACAATACATTAAAGACCTTTTAACGATGACAGAAGCGAAGAAAACATTATGAGGAAGGACGTTTAAGGACCACCCATAAGGACAGATGAAGTTAGATCAGCATTGAAAAAGATAAAACCGGGAAAAGCCCCAGGACCAGACAATGTTACTACAGAAATCATCGAGGCCCTAGAAGAATTCGGTATTGATAAAATAACAGTCCTCCTAAATGAAATTTATGACTCCGGAAAAATCCATTGACATGTCAAAATCAATTTTCATTGCACTTCCAAAGAAAACAGAGGCTATAGAATGCGAACTCCATCATACAATCAGCTTGATGAGTCATGTAACAAAATCCTATTAATGAATAATTATGATGATGACAAGGAACAGAATGAAAAGAAAAATAGCAGAAGAACAGTGTGGATTTGTAGAAGGGAAAGGAACTGTTAATGCAATATACATCCTGAGAACTGTCATAGAGAAGTCAGTAGAGTTGAATAAGGATTTATTTTTATGCTTTGTTGATTATATCAAGGCTTTTGGTCGGATAAGACAAAAAGAATTGATCAACCAACTAGAAAGGCTCTATGTTGATGGAAAAGATCTAAAAATAATCAGAAATATATATTGGCAACAAACAGCTGCAATGAGAATAGAAAACGCTGTAAGCTCTTTCCTAAATATCAGAAGAAGGGTCAGACAGGGCTTTGTCCTGTCACCAGATTTGTTTTCATTTTATAGCGAAACCATCATAAGAAATCTAGAAGAATGTCCTGGGATAAAGGTTGGAGAATGATTAAAAAAAAACACTCGTTATGCAGATAACACCGTGCTGATTGCAAAAAAGAAATGCACAAAACCTTGTGAATATGAAAGAAATAGAAAGCAAAGGTAAAGGGCTGGAGCTAAAGCTAAATAGCAAGAAGACGAAGTCATGGTGATCAGTAAAAAACATGAAATCCCCTCATGCAAAATAACAGCAAATGGCACAACTCTGAGACATGTTGATAAGTTTGAATATCTGGGAACTGTCATTTCACGAGACAGCAGATGCACATCGGAAATAGCCGGCAGAATCGGCCAAGCCAAAACAGTATTCAAAAAGATGAAAAGCGTTCTTACCAACAAATGCCTGTTAATCAACATCAGGAAGAGAGTTCTTGAATGTTATGTACAAATGATACTGTTGTACGGTTGTGAGGCGTGGACAGTCAACACGCAAAGTTAGAGCAAAATTGAGGCAACTGAAATGTGGTTTCTAAGAAGAACGTTAAGAGTGCCATGGACAACAAAGAAAACATACGAGACAGTCTTGAATGAGGCAGGCACAAGAAGATCATTAACAAGGAAGATTAGAAAAAGACAAGCAACATTTTATGACATTTCATGAGGAAAGGGAAATTAGAACACCTGGTCACAACAGGAAAGCGCGAGGGAAAGAGAGCGCCCGGTAGACCAAGGAGAAAATATGAGATGGACTTGCAGGGTGGCTGAGGACAGACAGGATGGGAGATGTTCTTGCGGCGACAGGGGATAGATTCGTATGGAGGACAATGATCCCCAAAGCAATGCGGTAGGGCGCGTGATGATGATGATGATGATAATGTTGATGATCCATGTATCTGACTAACTAACAACAAACTAACTAACTGACTGACTGACTGACTGACTAACTGACTGACTGACTGACTGACTAACTGACTGACTGACTGACTGACTAACTGACTGACTGACTGACTAACTGACTGACTGACTGACTGACTGACTAACTGACTGACTGACTGACTGACTGACTAACTGACTGATAACTGACTGACTGACTGACTGACTTACTGACTGACTGACTGACTGACTGACTTACTCACTCACTCACTCACTCACTCACTGTCTGACTGATTGACTGACGAACAAACGAAACGCACAAACGAAACCAACGAAGGAACTAACTAACGAACTATCTAGCTAACTAACAAACTAACTCACTAAGTAAGTAAGTAAGTAAGTAAGTAACCAATTAACTAACCGACCGACCGACTAACTAACTAACTAACTAACTAACTAACTAACTAACTAACTAACTAACTAACTAACTAACCAACCAACCGACCGACCGACCGACCTACCGACCTACCGACCTACCGACCGACCGACTAACAAACTAACTAACTAACTAACTAACTAACTAACTAACTAACTAACTAACTAACTAACTAACTAACTAACTAACTAATAACTAGCTAACTGACTAACTAACTGACTGACTAACCGACCGACCGACCGACCGACCGACCGACCGACTAACTAACTAACAAACAAACAAACAAACAAACAAACAAACAAACTAACCAACTAACTAACTAACTAAAACAAACTAACAAACAACAAACTAACTAACTGACCGACCGACCGACCGACAGACCGACTAACTAATTAACTAACTAACTACCTAACTAATTAACTACCTAACTAACTACCTAACTAATTAACTAAATAACTAAATAATTGACTAACTAGGTAAATTCGTTGAGTGAAATAGGTCAGTTGGTTTGTTTTTTACTAGTTTGTTTGTCCTGTGTACAATGATTAATCGTAAATGAGTCACTTCATTGCTTGATTAGCAGTTGTACGTGATTACAGCAGTTGTATTCACTGAGTGAGTAACTGACTCATTGATCGACTGAAAGATGATAAGTCATTGAGTGATTGACTGATTAAGTAAATGAGTGATTGATCAGGGGACTGAATTAGTGAGTCAATGAGCAAGTGGGTGAGTGAGTGAGTGAGTCAAGTCAATCAGTCTGTCAGATGACAGCGAATGATTGAGTGAGTGAATGAGTAAGCTGGTTAGACATCAATCTATCGATCGATTAACCAATTGAATGAATGAATGAGTGAGTGAGTGAGTGAGTGAGTGAGTGAGTGAGAGATCGATTGATTAATCCATTAATTGTTTATTTGATTGATTGCTCGTTCGATTAATTGAGCTTTTTATCATCCTTTTTTTTTCTTCTGTCCAGAAATCAATGACTCTTTCAACAAGATCGACATAAACGGAGATGGACGGTTGTCTGTGACGGAACTGATGAAGGCACAACAAGCTCTGGGTTTGAATCCTACCAGAAAGGAGGTGCAAGAGATGATCAAAGAAGTGGATGAAGACAGTGAGTAACCTACTGATTTACCCCTTCCATGCGCTGTCACGTATGATGTACGTCATGACTGCACGATGGCCAGTACGATCTAGGCGTACCTTGTATGTCACGATTTTATGATCGTCATTGTATTGTTGACGTACGTCATACGTCTGATAAAGTGATACTTTTTCGTTCAGCATAACATAAATGTGGGCCTATAATAAACAAGATTACTCTCCCCTGACAGCTTTCTTTCCAGAGAACAGTGATTTCAGTGTTGTAGTGTTTCTGTGTCTGTGTGGTAGGGGTGGGATGGGTGGGGCAATTCTGTCTGTATCATCCATCTGTGTGTGTGCGTGTGTGTGTGTGTGTGTGTGTGTATGTCTGTGTGTGTATGTGTGTGTGTGCGCGCGCGTGCGTGTGTGTATGTGTGTGTGTGTATGCGTGTGTATGTGTGTGTGTGTGTGCGTGTGCGTGTGCGTGTGTATGTGTGTGTGCGTGTGAGTGTGCGTGTGTATGTGTGTGTATATGTGTGTGTGTGTGTATGTCTGTGTGTGTGTGTGTGTGTGTGCGTGCCTGCGAGCGTGTATGTGAGAGATAGGTGTATGTGTGTAGGATGTGTATGTGCGTGCGTGTGTGTGTGTGTGTGCTTGTACGTATGTGTGTGTGTGTGTGTGTGTGTGTGTGTGTGTGTGTGCTTGTGCGTATGTGTGTGTGTGTGTGTATTTGTGGTGGTGGTGGTCATTCGTTTAATGTCTATTCACTTAAGTGATTTTAGACACACACAAAATTTAAAAAATGAATAACTAAATAAACCATAATAATTGATAACAATGATAAAAAATGATGAATAAAAGATAAAACAAAATAAATATATAAATGAACAAAAAAATAAAATTAAAAAAAAACCAAGGAGCGATGTTGGGAAGGGGAGTAGAAATAGGAAGGGTAAATGCAGGTGTTTATGTGTAGTCAATCTTGGTTAAGAAAAAAAAAAAAAAAAGAAAGGAAGTTCAAGTTTAAATTCATATTACTTTTAGCCCACTCGAGCATCAAAAACATATTCGGGCTGAAACCATGTGAAAATCAAGTAAGAAGCAAGGACAATGCAAATGTCGGAGGGAAGCATAAACATAACAAATGAAGTAGCATACTACAACAAATATAACAATAAACTAGCTAACTGTAACTATGAACAGGAAGATGAACGAATTATAAATATTGAACTATTGGACTTTTAGATAGACTAACGAAAAATTCGTATGTCAATAATGATGATTCAAATATGTCGGAAACTGTGTGAGTAGCAAGTATCGGAATGTGTCGCTATATACTAATGCAAGAAAGTAAATGACTGGTCGTTATTTTCTGTCCACAAAGACAGACAATATTTCTGGTGTACTTTGTTTTAAATGCATCGAGTTTCCACCCATACATAAGGGACTGTATAGACCTGTTTGTAGTAGACTGTTTACTGATTTTGCTGATTTTAAAATCCATGCTATTAGTATTGTACTTTTTCTGATTATCTTGAAACAGTTTCCAAACATAGGCGTCCACTAAATTACAAGATTCATTTAAAGAGGGTGAAACTTTATGTTGTTTGATTCTGGTGAACCCATAGCTCCTCGTTTGGCAGCCCTGTCAACCACATCGTTATGATGAAACGAACAATGAGATGGTATCCAACAAAAAGTAAGATCAGTTCCTCTTAAGAATAAGAAATGAATTAAATGGCTAATTTCTATTACCATTTCAGATCTAGTGTCTAATTTCATTAATTCAAGAGCCTGAAGCACTGATTTAGAGTCAACGCAGAAAAGGATTTGTGATATATTTCGAGGATAATTTACTAAGTAATTCAAAGCCATCAGTATTGCAAAGAGTTCAGCTGTAAATATTGATTTGTTGGGTCCTATATGGAAAGATTTCTCTATTTTAAGAGCTGGTATTAGAAACGCAGAACCTGCTATTTTCTCAATTAATGAGCCATCTGTGTAGCTTTTTAAATGATTGGGATAAAAGTGTTCAATATGACATTTAACTCGACTCGCTAATAAGTTGATATTATCTTCTTTCTTTAAATCAGTGTGGTGTATGTCAAAGTTTGCTCTTAAGAGTTCCCAACTGGGTACTGGAGAAAAAGAAGGTCTTATAGATATAGGATCCGCTTCTAAATCAATTCCAGAGCCATTCATGATGTCGTATGTATACGTTGCAAGTGTGGCTTGTGAAGATATTGATTTAGCTCGTTTTGGAAAATCAATGTCTGATCTTAAATTTATATCAGGTCTCAAAACATTTTCAATGGTGGTATTTCTTAGCAGAAATTTGGTAGAGACGAGTTTCATTTGTTCATCAAGCGGCAACGTATCAATTTCACCGTATGTACGGAGGTTGGAAGCATGCATCGGAAGACCAAGCGCAAGTTTAAAACTTTTGCATTCTATATTTTGTAGTTTTTGTAGTAAGTGTCTAGGTGCACTAAAGAATATTTCTTGGGCATATGTTAGTTTAGATCTAATGAGAGATTTACATAGATGTACAAGTGTTGATGGATTATGTCCCCATGGTTGCTTGCACACTATTTTCAAAAAATTTAGACTCTTTTGGGCTTTTGTGAGTAAGTAGTCGATATGCAGATTCCATGATAATTTTGCTGTAAAGAAAACACCTAAGAATTTAATAGTTTGGTTATACTGAAGAACGGTATCTCCTAGTTTAAAGGTGAGCATTTTGTCCGGGTTAGACCCACTATTAAATAAAATTATCTTTGTCTTCTCCGTAGATAGATGGAGCCCATTTTCTGCCATGTATTGTGCTGTTTTGTGAAGTTCTAATTGATAAAGTTTGCGTATATAGTTGATACTACGAGAAGGAGTTTTCTTTTTCATGTTTACCGGCATCCACATGCATAGATCATCAGCATACTGGACTAATGTGACATCTTTAGATATTCTACTTGGTAAATCATTCATTAGTATCATAAAAAGGAGAAGTGCTATAACTGATCCCTGTGGGATACCCATTTAAAGGGTTCGTTTTGTTGAATACACGTTTCAGATCTTCCAATCCTGGTTTGAATTACTTGGTTTTCCAACAGACACTTCACATAATTATAGACGCGACCTGTTAGTCCTATGCTTTTTAATTTAAATAATAATCGGGAGTGCCACACTTGGTCGTATGTTTTGGTTATATCAAAAAATGTGGCCAATACGAGCACGTCTTGCAAATTGTCGCTTTATGTTAGTGGTTAATTTAGTTAAGAGTTCCACTGTTGACCTGCCTTTTCGAAAACCAGCCTGATTGACAGGTATAATGTTATTCTTTTCACAATAGTGCAACAACCGGTGTACAATAATTTTCTCCATCAGTTTACAGACGTGGGATGTTAGTGCAATTGGCCTATAGTTTTTCAGATCAGTGTTACTTTTACCCGCTTTTAGTATAGGAACCACTATTGTCCGTTTCCAAGAGTCCGGCATTTTGCTACTATTCCAACATTTTTTAAAGATAGTATATAGCAAAATTACAAAATTTTCGGGTAAATTTTTCAGCATCTGATTAGAAATGGCATCTAATCCTACTGACGCTTTTTTGTTTGGGATAGACTTAATGGCATCTTTTAATTCTTGAAGTGTAATTGATGCGTTCATGTAGTGTGTATTATCTGGGGCAGGGTCGTTATAAACCTCTGTCTTTTCTTCTCGTTCCCTATGATTTTGACTGAAAACAGGAAGGCCGTCATTATGCAGACTTCAGCAAATAAATCTGCAAAAGCTTCTGCCTTTTCCAACGAGCTTGGGAAAGGACTATTGGCTAGCTTTATCGGAAATGACGGCAAACTGATCCCATTTTTCATAATTTTTAGTTTCTCCCAAATTTTATGCATGTCTTTGTGATTATTTATTTCAGATTTACAAAATGTTGTCCAATACAGCTCTTTGGCTTGTTCTATGATTCTGTTACATTTTATGTTGGCACTTTTCATCGCTCTATGATTTTCCGGTGTCCGATTGTTTATGTATGTTTTAAAGCTTTTTCTCTTTTCGTTAAATGCTTTTTCACAGTCCTTATTCCACCAAACATTTCCGCGATGTTTTCCTGTATTTGATGTCTTTACTTTTGGGATAGAAATGTTGGCAGCACTTAAAAGTGAGTCACAGAAAAATGTATACAAATTGTCTATGTTGGTGGTATCAGATAGATCTGTTTTTGCATTATGAAGGATTGCTTTAAATCTAGTCCAGTCTGCTTCTTTATAATTAAATCGTGGTAAACTTTCATGTGATATTATGCTATCTTGTGAGTTATTTTCTGTTTCAGGTCTATGGTTTAGGCTGAGAATTATGGGGATATGATCTGATCCTAAAGAGTCTACAGCTGTTTTCCATGTGGCGTTTATTGCTATTGATGGTGACACTAAAGTTAGATCTTGTGTGTGCTTGTGCGTATGCCTATGTGCGTATGTTTATGGGTGTATGTATGTGCGTATTTGTGTGTCTATGTGCGTGTATGCGCGTGTGCAGAATAGGAAGGTTAGCTGTTAAAATAGTTCAGTGAACCCAAATGCTACTATCCTTGAGTAATAAAGTGTTTTCAACTTTTTAGGTTTGTCCGGCTGTCTGTTCTTTCTGTTTGTATCTTTGTATTTTGCCCCCTTGTCTTTCTCTGTCAATCTGTCTGTTTGTCAGCCTAGCTTCCTCTCTTGCATTTTGTCAATTTTTAATTTATTTTATTCATTTGTTTATTTCCTCTTGTTTCTTTGTTTCTTTCGGTTCTTTCTCGCAGGGATGACGGTGGCTCTCATGTATATATAGTATCCCAAGCTTCTGCAAATTATACTAAAAAATGTAATCCCTTCAGTCACTCTCTTTGTTTCAGCCTTGTTCCTTTGCTTTCCGTTGTTTCTGTCTTACTCCTTTTGTTTCCATCATCCCTTCCTATCATTTTCTGCCTTGGTATTCCATTCAATAACGTCTTACATATTTTGTTTAGGATTGATAATAGGGTGCATGCATAAACTGCATTTTTGGCTCCCAGAAAATCTGATGTGCAGAAACAAGTTTAGCTAATTTAGGCCATTTTTATATTTCTTTTAGGGTTCTTAGTTATGTTTATATTTTTGGATTCACGTTTTAACACCCCCCTCCCCTTGGCGATAAATTGTGCGGAATGGTCAACGTTAGGGGCTTATCCTTAGACTATGTGCGCGAATGTGTTGATATGTGTACTTTATTTTCTTTTGCAGGTATTCTGTGAGGTGCTGTGCGTGTTTTGAAACGGTAATAACCCGATATGCTCTGCCTAGTCAGCTGGACTTAAAAACTTTATTCATAGTAATTCTTCATTTCAGAAAGCGGTTTCATAGAGCTGAAGGAATACGTCGAACTGATGGCAGAAAGGATTGGATGTCTGAAGTACGAACACCAACAGCTTCAAGCCGCTTTCCGCCATTTTGACAAGGATCACAGCGGCAAACTGTCACGTGATGAGCTACGTCATTTCCTCACACGCAACTTCGGAGAACCCCTGACAGACACAGAGTTCAACGATGTCATTAATGATATGGACCAAGACGGAGATGGACAAGTGGATATGGACGGTGGGTGTTCCTTGATCATTTGATCATGGCAAAAAGTCAGATTTCACGTCACCACCTCACAAATAACAAAATTTATATGACTCCAAACTTTGACACCCAAATCGTATCAAAGCACGCACTCTCATTGTTTACCAAAGCATTCACCTGCAATTACAATGACTTAAAGGTACAAACCACACAAAAACCGGGAAGAAGAGGACAGAAGGGCAATAGGACAAAGAACGGGACCATAAGAGGAGAAAGTCACTGCTGGACAAAAAGTGTTTGTCTTCAAGTTAGACGTTAAGGAAGACGGAGTATGTGATTACCGAATAGAGAGGAGAAGCTCGTCCAGTTGTATGGATCTTCATCATCATCATGTGCCCTGCCGCACGGCGTTGGCGATCATGGCCCTCCATCCGAATCTATCCCTTGTCGCTGCAAGTACATCTCCCACCCTCTCTGTCCTCAGCCACTCTGCAAGTCCATCTAATATTTTCTCCTTGGGTCTACCTGGTGGTATTTTTCCCTTTAGCTTTCCTGTTGTGACTAGACTGTTGTGACCAGGCACTGTAATATATCTTGCCTCATAAAATATTCTAAAAATGTTGCATGTCTTTTCCTAATTTCTTCATTAATGTTCTTTTTGTGTCTGTCTCCTTCAAGATTGTCTCATTTGTTTTCTTTGCTGTCCATGGAACTTTTAACCACATTTTAACTGCCTCAGTCTTGCTCTGATTTTGTGTGTTGACTGTCCACGCTTCACATGCATACATCAAGATCGGTTCTGTGTAACACTGAAGGACTCTATTCCTCCTCACTTATTCAGTCGCACTGTCGTGAGTTCGCTCACGGCGGTGCGCACTGAAGCCAGTTCTCAACCCAGCAGTTGCGCTGAAGAAGTCGGCCGGATCGCCGATGAAAGCTGCGCAGTAAGTAGCTTTTTTGTAACTGACAGCCAGGTTCAACCAGGTAGCCATTATGACTCTATTCCTGACGTGAATTGATATTCATCTGTTGGCTGAAGGCTTTTCATTATCTTGAATGCTGTTTTAGCCTTGCCGATTCTGTTGGCAATTTCTAATGTGCATCCGCCGTCCGGTGAGATAACTGTTCCCTAATATTCAAACTTATCAACCAGTCTCAATGTGGTACCGTTTACTGTTATTTTGCATTAGTGTTTTTTGTTTTTTGTTTTTTTGTTTTTTGTTTTTTGATTACCATAACTTCAGTCTTCTTGCTATTTAGCTTCGGTCCTTTGTCTCTGCTTTCTATTTCTATTATATTCACCAGATGTTGTAGGTCTTTTTCATTTTCTGCAGTCAGAACGGTGTCATGTGCACAACAAAGATTGTTTATAATTTTCCTTCAATCTTTATCCCAGGGCATTCTTCTAGGTTTCTCATGAAGGTTTCGCTGTAAAGTGAAAACAGATCTGGTGATAGAACAAATCCCTATCTAACCCCTCTTTTGATATTTCTACTCTCATTGCTGCTGTTTGGTCCCGATACATATTCCTTATTATTCTTAGATCCTTTCCATCAACATTAAGCCTTTCTATTTGATTGAACAATTCTTTGTGTCTTACCTGATCAAAAGCCTTGGCATAATCAAGAAAACATGAATGTTAATCCTTATTCAACTCAACTGATCTTTCTTTGACAGTTCGTGGGATGTATATGGCATTAATTCCTTCTGTGGATGACTGGGTACTAGTAAATGAAGAAAACTTAATCTCAGATATAGAGCACTTACAACGGTTGGTAAAAGTGACCACGACGTATTGAAATTCAAATTGTATGTCTCAATGTATAATGCACCTATAGTAGACAAATACAAGTATGATTTTAATAAGGGTGATTACAGAAAACTTAATAATATTGTGAAGGATGAAGATTGGAGTGACTTGGTCAATATGGATGTTGAGAGTGCTTGGGGTATGATAAAAAAAAAGTGTTAAATGATGGTGTTGAGGAATGTGTCCCAAAAGTTAAAGTTAGTAATTATAAACATTTCAGACCTATATGGTTAGATAAAAAGGCTCTGAGGAAAATTAAAAAGAAGTATAATACATATAAAAGATATTTGAGAACCAAAAAAGGTAGTGATTATGATAGATATATAACAGTAAGAAATGAATGTGCCAAATTGTTGAAGAAAACCAGAAAAGAGTATGAGAAAAATATTGCTAAGGAAAGTAAAAGTAACCCGAAACAATTTTGGAAATATGTACAAGAAAGGACAAAAGTTAATACAGGTATTAGCCCCTTAAAAACCAATGATGGAAAACTGGTTGTTACAGATAAAGACAAAGCTGAAGTTTTAAATAAATTTTTTGCAAGCGTTTTTACAACAGAAGATATCAGTACATTACCAGATTTAATAGAAAATTCAAAGTCAAATGGTATATCATTATGTGATATCAGAGTTACTCCAACTGCGGTAGAAAAAAAGTTGCAGGAACTAAACCCGAATAAAGCTAAAGGACCAGATTTGATATCCCCTAGAATACTAAAGGAAGTAAGTAAAGAACTTGCAAAGCCACTTTGTATATTATTTAATAAGTCCTTAGAATCAGGTGAGTTACCAAAGGATTGGAAAACAGCCGATGTTAAAGCCTTGTTTAAGAAAGGAAATAGGAGTGACGCTGGGAACTATAGACCTGTAAGTTTAACTTGTATTGTTTGTAAAGTACTGGAATCACTAGTAAGAGATTGTATCATTTCTCACTTTGAAAGTAATAAATTTTATGCAAAATGTCAGCATGGATTTAGAGGGAAAAGATCCTGTGTAACCCAGTTATTTGAAGTTATGGAGGATTTCACCAATATGATGGACAATGGGGACCCCTTTGATATCGTGTTTCTTGATTTTAGAAAAGCTTTTGATTCTGTACCTCACGAAAGACTGCTCATAAAATTAGCATCTTGTGGTATTACAGAAAATACACTCAAATGGATCCAAAATTTTTTGTATGATCGAAAGCAGAGGGTAATGGTAGGAAATGCTGAATCAGAAGAAACAAAAGTAAAAAGCGGGATCCCTCAGGGCAGTGTACTGGGTCCAATCTTGTTTACAGTATTTATAAATGACTTACCTGATTCACTGCACTGTACTTGCAAATTTTTTGCTGACGATACAAAACTATATGACAAGGTTGCCAATGTTAATTTAATTCAACAGGACTTGCTAATACTACAAAACTGGTCAGATACTTGGAATTTATATTTTAATGTTTCAAAATGCCATGTAATGCATGTTGGTAAGAAGAATATTAGACGAGAGTATTTCATGAAAATTGGAAATGATGTACAGAAAATTAGTGTGTGTGAAACGGAGAAAGACTTGGGAGTTACATTTGATAGTGAATTATCTTTTGACCTGCACATTAAAAGAGTAACAAATAAGGCTAACCAAATGATAGGAATTATCAAAAGAATATTTTTGTACATGAATAAACATACATTTTTAATGTTGTATAAGGCTTTTGTTAGACCACATTTGGAATACGCAAGTGTTGTTTGGAATCCGTATTTGATAAGACAGTCAAAAATGATTGAAAATGTACAAAGAAGGGCAACTAGGTTGCTTATAGAGTGTAAAAATATGAGTTATGAAGAAAGGCTTAAGTTTTTAAAACTTCATTCACTGAAAGGTAGGAGGGTTAGGGGGGATTTAATACAGGTATACAAAATAATGAATGGGATGGATAAGCTATCAGTTGAAACATTTTTTTCCTTTCCACAAGCTAGTATAACAAGGAATGCTGAAGGTAAAATATTTGTTAAACACAGAAATACTAACACAAGAGCGTTTTGTTTTTCTAACAGAATTGTTAAATTGTGGAATAAAATTCCTTATGAAATTAAATTTACTAACAGCATTAACAAATTCAAAATTTTCCTGGACGATGACGCAGAATTCAAAATTTTATTTAAAAAAATAGACTGAAGCAGATTTGCTCAAGTATGAATATTAAGGCATGCTTTTCAGACCCCGAAGAAGAAAACGTAAAACAAAAAAGATAGGGCGTTAAAAGGCCAGAAGGCCTAGGCTACGAGCCAGCCCTCAGCTACTACTACTACTACTACTATTAATAAGTCATTTCCCTTCAACAAAACTGCATTGTTCTTCTGCTATTTCTCTTTTGATTCTGTTCCTTGTCCTCATCATGATTATTCTTAATACGTTAATTGTTACACGACTCATCAAGCTGATTGTACGATGGGGATCGCATTCTATAGTCCCTGCTGTCTTTGGAAGCGCAATGAAAATTGATTTTGACATATCTGTAGGCATTTTTCCGGTGTCATACATTTCATTTAGGAGGACTCTTATTTTTCCAATACTAAATTCATCTAGAGCCTCAATCATTTCTGTAGTAATATTGTCTGTCCTGTGGCTTTTCCTGGTTTCTCTTTTTCAATGCTGCCTTAGCTTCATCTTTCATTATGGATGGTCCTTCAGTGTTCTTTCGTATGATGTGTTCTTCGTTTCTGTCAATGTCAAAAAGGTCTTTAAAGTACTCTCTCCATCTCTCTAATATTTTGTCTTTTTACATAATAATAATACCATATTTAGATTTTCTGCAGTCAGTTGACATGCACGTCTTTTTGTGTGCAATTTCTTCAGTGGCTTTGCACATAATCTTAGGATCTGTTTTGTGTTGGTCTTCTATATCTTTGCACTTTTTTAGCTTCATTACACCTATTCCTGATTTCTTTATGCATTTTTTTGCATTCCTCTTCTTTCCCTTTGCCCTAATCCGTCCTTCCGTCAAGCCTAAAATTACTTGTCATCCAGTTCTTCCTTTGTTTTGTTTCAACTGTACTATTTTTGCTATCAGTAAAGAATTTCTAAATCATTTATTTATCAGGATATATTCAATTTGATTTCTTGTACTGTCTCCTGGATTAATCCGTGTCCATATTTGAATTCATTCATTGTGTCTCACAACAAGTTTCTCTCCCTTTTCTTTTCTTGAGCCAAGGCCATGAGGTTCAACTATGTCATCCACTTTTCCCATCCCAAGCATTGAAATTTCTTATTATTATTGTAATGTCCTGTGATTTACACCGAGTCTTGGCTGTTTCTAATTCTTCATAGAAGTTGTCAATTTCTTCCTCGGTGCTTGTGGATGTTGGTGCATATATATGATGCCCACTCGTCTTTCATGCGTCCCCACCAGAATGCATATGTTTATGCTTGCTTGATGTTATAATGCCTGACCCCTTCCATCTCACCTCCCCTAGTCCTTAAATATTGATGTGAAGCCCTTCTATCACTATCTTGACATTTTCTCATTTTCCTTTGTGCAATGATGCTCTTACATTCCAAGAAGCAATTTGTAAATTTTTAAATCTGATCGCAGTAACTTGATGACGATTAGGTGTCACCTGTGCAGCATGATATTTCTTACCGGACGAAGGTGCTGTATAGGAGCCCTATTTACGTCGTTTGGTTTTCCTTTCTTTGGGCTGGCCAAGAGTATTGGGGGAAAGTACGATGGTGGTTTCCCGTTGCCTTCCATCGGTTTTTATATG
>JAPXFY010000027.1:37206485-37236485 GCA_030674185.1 Monoplex corrugatus | reverse complement strand
GAAGCGTTCTGGCATGCGTCTAACCTCAGTTGCAAGACGATCTGAAATACGCATCACTTTATGCAAAAGTACATAGTGAAGTTTGATTTTCTACATCTCAGAGAAACACCGAGGGAATTGTTCTGTGGTCACTGTTTTTGTCATAAATGACATAAATGTTTCTTTGTCGTATTTGCTTACACTTGACAACAAACAAAGAAACAAATAAATAGACACATGAATGAGTAAGTTAACGACTATTCATTACCACTCATTTCACGTTATTTGAATTTTATCTTGATGTAGTGATGACTATCATTTTGGTATAAACTTTACAGTTTGTTTTGAAATTTGATTGACAACAACTCCCAGCGTTTAAGCAAAACAACCGGAAATGAATGAGAACGCCTGTTTGATTACTGCAACAAATAACTCGTTCTTATTTCTGTTTCGTGTGTTTAGGGATTGTGGATAGTGTACTGTCAGTGTTTATTTCTGGATAGTGTATGTCAGTGTTTATTTCTGGATAGTGTACTGTCAGTGTTTATTTCTGGATAGTATACTGTCAGTGTTTATTTCTGGATAGTGTTATTTCTGGATAGTGTACTGTCATGTTTATTTCTGGATAGTGTACTGTCAGTGTTTATTTCTGGATAGTGACTGTCAGTGTTTATTCTGGATAGTGTACGTCAGTGTTATTCTGATAGTGTACTGTCATGTTTATTCTGGATAATGTACTGTCAATGTTTATTTCTGGATAGTATACTGTCATGTTTATTTCTGATAGTGTACTGTCAGTGTTATTCTGGATAGTATACTGTCAATGTTTATTTCTGGATAGTGTACTGTCAGTGTTTATTCTGGATAGTGTACTGTCAGTGTTTATTCTGATAGTGTACTGTCATGTTTATTTCTGGATAGTGTACTGTCAGTGTTTATTTCTGGATAGTATACTGTCAGTGTTTATTTCTGGATAGGTTATTTCTGGATAGTGTACTGTCAGTGTTTATTTCTGATAGTGTTTATTCTGGATAGTGTACTGTCAGTGTTTATTTCTGGATAGTATACTGTCATGTTTATTTCTGGATAGTGTACTGTCATGTTTATTTCTGGATAGTGTACTGTCAGTGTTTATTTTGGATAGTGTACTGTCAGTTTTATTCTGATAGTATACTGCAGTGTTATTCTGGATAGTGTACTGTCAATGTTATTTCGACGTTCAGATGTGATCACTTTATGCAGCATGTACATCATGTCCATTTGGGGAAAGGTTTATTGACAAGGACGAAAAAAATCATTCTTATATTTTCTATCTTTGTAAATACAGTTTGCTGTTTCATCTCGTCTTGTCTTGGCTTGGCTCTGTCTGACTGTCTGTCCGTGTCCGTCTGTCTGTCTGTCTGTCTGTCTCTGTATCACTCTCTGTGCGCGCGCGCGCGCGTGTGTGTGTGTGTGTGCGTTTCTTTTACTGTCTCTTTCTCTATCTGTCTATTTCTCTATCTGTCTATTTCTCGTTCTGTCTTTCGCAATTACTCTATTCTCTTTTTCTTCCTTCACCTCCAACTTTTCACACACACACACATCCAGTAGACAGAGACATACATACACACACAAACACAAACACGCACATGCACATGCATACACATTTACGCACGCACACATGTACACATGCATAGACACACGCACATGCATTTACACACTCATGCACACATACATAAACACATATGCAGGAGTTCCGGTGGCCTTCCATGTCAGTATGCTAACTAGTCCTACGCTCCGTGCATTGTGGTGTTTATCTTGTGTCCAGAGACCACCCTTTCATTCCATCGTCTGAGTGTGACGCGCCTGTTGTGAAATTTGTTGAGTTTGTATATAAACTCATCAGTGTTTTACAAGTACATGTATACTGATAGCGAAAACAAATTCGACAGTATGACAACGGCAGGCACAAATGGCAGAAACAGCGCCGGTCATACTCGTGGAACCGGTGTTTGTGATTGCTCGTGCTGTGCCTCAGTACGAAACGCTGCCTACCACTGACGAAATGTGTGTGGCTGTAGCGGCCATGTCAGGCAGAAATAGTATTAGGGGAGCACAACCAATCAGAGGACTGTGGAGAATATATCCCTAAACTAAAACCAATAGAAAAAAAATAGTATTAGAGGGTTTCATGTTCAGGGAGCCCGTGTTACTTTGCTGGACAATCATCCGTTTTTTTTAAAAATAGGACCAGATAGACAAACCTGCAACTAAACTGTGGATTAACAGTGTACCTATCAACTAAACTGTGGATTAACAGTGTACCTATCAACTAAACTGTGGGTTAACTAACAGTGTACATATCAACTAAACTGTGGATTAACAGTGTACCTATCAACTAAACTGTGAATTAACTAACAGTGTACCTATCAACTAAACTGTGGATTAACAGTGTACCTATCAACTAACCTGTGGATTAACTAACAGTGTACATATCAACTAAACTGTGGATTAACTAACAGTGTCATCATCATCATCATTCTCCTGCCCGTGATGGGCGTAGAGGAGAGATGAGAGACACTCTTGAAGCCAGCCGTCGCCAACCGGTCCTGTCCTCCGCCTGTCGCACCAGCGTGGGGCCATCCAACCTGGTCCATTCTTTGATGTTGTCCATCCAGCATTTGGCTTGTCGTCCCCTTCGTCTGCCGCCTCCCATTGTACCCTGGAGGACCGTTTTGGGCAGTGAGTTGTGGCGTGTGACATGCCCGAACCACGACAGCTTCCTGTTCTTGACTGTTGCCAGGAGGGGTTCTTGTGGGCCTGCGAGTGTTGTTATTTGGCTCCACACAAAGTCGTTTGTCTTCCGATCTTGCCAAGAGATCCCGAGCAAGCGCCTGAAGCATTTAGTTTCAAACGTCTGGATTCTCTTGGTGGTCTCTGCTGTCATGGTCCAGCTCTCGCATCCATACAGCAGGATGGGGAGCACCAGGGACTTGTACAGCTTCATCTTCGATGGAAAGCCGATCTCTCTGCTCTTCCAGATCTTGTTTAGCTTTACCATTGCTGCTGTTGCGATCGCTAGTCTGGTCTTGATTTCTGTTGTAGAGCGACCGTCTTTGGTGAGGGTGGCGCCAAGGTATTTGAAAGCGTCCACTTCTTCAAGCTGTTGCCCGTTCATGTAGATTTCAGCATGGGTGTTGGTTGTGCTGTTGACCAGGACTTTGCTTTTTTCTGTGCTCACTTCCATTCCGTGTGCACCTGCACTTTCTTCCAGTCTCATGGTCAGGTCTTGTAGTTCTTCGTTGCTGCCTCCCATCAGGTCGATGTCATCTGCGAACCTCAGGTTGTTGATGGTTCTTCCTCCGATGGAGACAGTGGAGTGGAAGTCATGGAGGGCTTCACGCATGATGTTCTCCAGGAAGAGATTGAACAGCACGGGAGAGAGTAGGCAGCCTTGACGGACTCCAACTGTGGTCTTGAAGTAGTCCCCTATCTGGTTGTTGAGGAGAACTGCGCTGCTGGCAGTGTTATACAGCGCCTGGATGGTTTGGACGAGACCTTCCTCTATGCCAAACTTTCTTAGCACCTGCCACAAACCCTTATGCCACACCCTGTCGAATGCTTTTTTAAAGTCTATGAAGTTGTGGAACAGGTCTCTCTGATGCTGCAGATGTTTCTCCATCATTATCCGGCAGGTGAAGATCTGTTCTACTGTGCTTCTGCCCGCCCTAAATCCAGCTTGTTCTTCCGCAAGGTGTTCTTCCGCTTCTTTCTTCAGTCGATTCAATATGACTCTGAGCATGATCTTGCTGGTGTGGCTAATGAGACTTATTGTTCTGTAGTTCTGGCATTGGCGCATATTTCCCTTTTTGGGCAGGGGGATGATGAGTGATTGAGTCCATTCTGTGGGCCACTGTTTTGTCTCCCAGATCTTCTGACAAATCGATGTTACACGAGTGACCAAATCATTCCCTCCATGTTTGAGCAGCTCTGCTGGGATATTGTCTGCTCCAGGTGATTTCCCTGCTGGTAGGCTGCGGATGGCTTCTTCCACTTCTTCTCTCATCACTGGTAGCGGTGAGGATTCCCTCAATGGTGTTGAGTCCCCCTGAAACAAACTGTCATCTGGCTGTATTGGGTAGTTGTATAGTTCTTGGCAGTACTGCGTCCATCTGTTCAGAACAGCGGAGCTTTCTGTCAGCAGCTCGCCTGAGGTATCCTCGATGACTGACGATCTGTTTTGCTGCGTCTTGGTAAGGTTTTTTCAGTGTGGTGAAGGCATGTTTGCTGTTTCCTTTTTTCATGCCTTTCTCGATGTTCTCACACTGGTTGTTGATCCATTGTTCTTTGGCTTCAATCATTTTCTTCTTTACAAGGTTGTTGGTTTTACGATACTGTGCGGCTTCTTCAGGGCTGGAGTTTTTCGTCTTCTTCAGTGATCTTCTGTTGTCGCAGTGTACATATCAACTAAACTGTGGATTAACTAACAGTATACATATCAACTAAACTGTGGATTAACTAACAGTGTACCTATCAACTAAACTGTGGATTAACTAACAGTATACATATCAACTAAACTGTGGATTAACTAACAGTGTACCTATCAACTAAACTGTGGATTAACTAACAGTGTACATATCAACTAAACTGTGGATTAACTAACAGTATACATATCAACTAAACTGTGGATTAACTAACAGTGTACCTATCAACTAAACTGTGGATTAACAGTGTACATATCAACTAAACTGTGGATTAACAGTGTACCTATCAACTAAACTGTGGATTAACAGTGTACATATCAACTAAACTGTGGATTAACAGTGTACATATCAACTAAACTGTGGATTAACAGTGTACATATCAACTAAACTGTGGATTAACAGTGTACATATCAACTAAACTGTGGATTAACAGTGTACCTATCAACTAAACTGTGGATTAACAGTGTACATATCAACTAAACTGTGGATTAACAGTGTACATATCAACTAAACTGTGGATTAACAGTGTACATATCAACTAAACTGTGGATTAACAGTTTGTAGCAGAACAGTTTGTAGCAGAACTGCGGAAACTGATCAAGACTTGTTACTATGGTCCACTGGAAGACAGACTGTTGAGAGATCAAATCGTACTGGGTGTACATGACGAGACTCTACGATCAAAATTACTGGAAGTGCGGCAGCTGACATTGACTGCATGTATTGATATGTGCAGAGCGCATGAATCAAGTCAACATCAAATCGTCCAAATGATGAGAAAAACGCAGGACACGCAGGAAGTCCAAGCTTTCAAAGAAAAGAAGACAGCAAAGCAGTATAGCAAAAAACCAGAGTACAGAGAGAAATGCGGATATTGTGGTGGAAAGCACCCAAGAGCAAAAGAGAAATGTCCAGCATTTGGAAGAAAATGCAAAGCTTGTGGAGGAAATAATCACTTTGCTTCATGCTGCAGAACACCCAAGAAAAATCAAAAGAAAACAAGAGTTCGGCACTTCGAAGAAGAAGAGACTGACATGAAAGCGATAATGAAATCCTCGGGATCGAATACAAAACCAGAAAAAAGGAGAGAAACATACGAGCAAAAATGCTGATAAATGAGGTGCCGGTAAGATTTCTTCTTGACACAGGTGCAACAACAAATGTGATGTCTAAGAGCCTGCTCTCAGCACCTAAGAGGATTCAGAGGATGCTACTCAGAACTCAGAAGTTCAGGTACACGGTAGTATACAAGCGTGGATCTGAGATGCACCTGGCTGACACCCTCAGCAGAGCAGTCTGTGGAAAAGCGGAACAGCAAGTCACCCACAAGGAAGCCGTTTTCCTCACAGACCTGGAGAAAATAGACTCATTGCAAGAACTGGCCATCAGCCAAGAGAGACTGAACAGTCTGCAGCAAGCAACTCAGGAAGATGCAACCATGAAAACCCTGAAAGCTGTCATTCTACAAGGCTGGCCAGAGGAGAAACAACAACTTTCATTACAGTTACAAGAATACTTTCCTTTCAGGGAGGAACTGTCAGTCCACAACGGACTTGTCTTCAAAAGCCACAGAGTAATTGTACCTGAAAGCGAAAGAGCAGATATCCTTGAGAAACTTCATGCAAGCCACTCAGGAATTCAGAGCTGCATAAGAAGAGCACGTGAGGTAGTCTACTGGCCCAGGATGAACATGGACATTGAAGATTTTGTCAAAACATGCAGCGCCTGTAACACATACCAACGTGGTCAGCAGAAGGAACCACTTATCAGTACAGAGATCCCTGACCTGCCCTGGCAACACATCGCTTGTGACATCTTTGAACATAATGGCAATGAATACCTGGTCACGGTCGATCACTACTCTGATTTCTTTGAGACTGATCGGTTACAAACAAGAGAATCCAAAGAGGTCATCATCTGTCTGAAGAGACACTTGGCAAGACACGGAATACCAGAACGCCTGACAACAGACTGTGGAACTCAATTCACATCAAACCAGTTTGGAAAGTTCAGAAAAACATATGGGTTTGAACACATAACAAGCTCACCACACTACCCTCAGTCCAATGGAAAAGCAGAGAGCGCGGTGAAGGCTGCAAAGACGTGCATGAAGAAAGCAGAATACAACAATCAAGATCCCTTCCTCGCTTTACCTGAATTGAGAAACATCCCGACAGAGACTGTAAACAGTTCGCCTGCTCAGAGACTGTTCGGCAGAAGAACACGAACACAAGTGCCGACGTCAAAGACATTACTCCAACCTACAGTTGTACCAATCAAGAAAGAACTTGAGGAAAGGAAACTGAAGCAAGCGCACTACTACAACAGAAGCGCAGTAGAGCTGACAGAACTGAGTCCTGGACAGATTGTGAAATTCCAACCTCCAGGATCCAAAAAGTGGATCAGCGCCAAAGTAGACCAACAGGTGAACATCCGGTCATACAACATTCGCACAGAGGACGGACGTCAGTACAGAAGGAATCGTCGTCAGCTACGAGACACAACAGAAACGGAGCTTCAGCAGACAATCAACCCTCAACGACTTGTCCAGAGAAGGATGATTTCTGGAAGACATCAGGAAAGCGACACATCGGGCAAGCAACAGCAAATCATCGTACCATCAAAACAGATGCTGGAAGATAACAAGAAAACTGGAACTGGAACAGATGTCAGGACGCCAGCATCGTCTGTCCGTGAGAACTCATCTGATCAGTCACCAGTCATCAAAATGTCTGAGACAACCAGCATCAAGGAGCCAGATGAAGTTATCAAACAAACAAGGACAGGACAACCCGAACCAGTTAGTTTCCTTACAGAACAAGATCTGGAAGACAAAGCAAAAGGCCAGATTTCCTGAAATATGAATGAAACTGAAGACTCTACCACAATCAGATAAACTGAAAGCATTGCAAAATATGGACATGATGATGATGGATAGTATAATGATCAGAGATAAAAATGAGGTGAATGAATGATTGGGCCCTATGCGTGAGAATGAGCGTTTGTTAATTTAATGTGTGATAAAGGTAGGAAACACATTTATTTCGTATGGACTGAAAGATAGGAAAAATTATTGATTGATTTTTGTTTCCTTAAAGAAAGGGAATGTACGTGTGTTAACAGTAAACAGCGTGCGGATAGCAGCACGGCATGATATTCGTTTAAATGATAACTGATTGCTGTTCACTGTGATATGTATATATACTGTAGTCAGTTGAGAATCAGACAGCGACGAGTAAAGAACGTAGAAGCATTACCCTGTCTTCCGAGTTGGCTGTAGAAAGAACGAAACAGTACCTATCAACTAAACTGTGGATTAACTAACAGTGTACATATCAACTAAACTGTGGATTAACAGTGTACCTATCAACTAAACTGTGGATTAACAGTGTACCTATCAACAAACTGTGGATTACAGTGTACCTATCAACTAAACTGTGGATTAACCTATCACAAAACTGTGGATATAACAGTGTACCTATCAACAAACTGTGGATTAACAGTGTACCTATCAACTAAACTGTGGATTAACAGTGTACCTATCAACTAAACTGTGGATTAACAGTGTACCTATCAACTAAACTGTGGATTGAACAGTGTACCCTATCAACTAAACTGTGGATTAACAGTGTACCTATCAACAAAACTGTGGATTAACAGTGTACCTATCAACAAAACTGTGGATTAACAGTGTACCTATCAACAAAACTGTGATTAACAGTGTACCTATCAACAAAACTGTGGATTAACAGTGTACCTATCAACAAAACTGTGGATTAACAGTGTACCTATCAACAAAACTGTGGATTAACAGTGTACCTATCAACAAAACTGTGGATTAACAGTGTACCTATCAACAAAACTGTGGATTAACAGTGTACCTATCAACAAAACTGTGGTTAATTATAAACAGTGTACCTATCAACAAAACTGTGGATTCAACAGTGTACCTATCAACAAAACTGTGGAATAACAGTGTACCTATCAACAAAACTGTGGAATAACAGTGTACCTATCAGTGCCAGCAACAAACAAATTGATAACGCTTTCGCAAAACTCGGGTAGAGCGCCGTACTAGTGTTGGAAACGAGTTAGCCAGAGACCCAAATGGCCATTTGACATGTTTTGAAACAGGCCGCCGTACATTTGTGTGCATCACTGTGCGAAACACACGTCTGCTTCCAGCTATGAAAGTTGGAATCTTCTGTGCTGAATTGTTCCACAAGGAACAAAACAAAAATTACATTGTAGTAAATAAATGTCTGCATGAAGGTCATAGAACCATGATTGCCCAAATGACGTGGTGTTTGCAGCCTGGACACAAATGAATAGACTGTTTCCAGGATTCAAAAATGGGTGTTACTGATTTAAACAAATGCCTCTGGTGCCAAGATGTAGGCGTCATCGAGCACGCATTCTACGTGTTCAAAACTAAGGCCCTTATGGGAGACTATGAAACAATACGTATTGAAACGTTATGATATGTATGTATGTAGTATGTATGTATGTATGTATGTATGTATGTATGTATGTATGTATGTATGTATGTATGTATGTATGTATGTATGTATGTATGTATGCATGTATGTATGTTTACAAACCGAATGGCAAGGTGGAGGGACAAATCCCGGGACATAGACACACAGTGCATACCAACCAGGTCCAGCCCAGCCTGTCTGCAGTAAGGCCTTAGAGCCATGAACTGCCCAAATGAAGTGGTGTGTAAAATCTGTTTGCAGCCTGGACACAAATGAATAGACTTTCCAGGATGCAAAAAAAGGGTGTCACTGGCACAAATAAATGCCTCTGGTGCCAAAATGTAGACTTCGTCGAGCACACATTCTATAACTATCCAAAACTAAGGGCGTTTTGGAAGAATATGAAGCATTACATATTAAATTGTTATGATATATATATATATATATATATATATATATATATATAACATATATATTTATGTATATATACATACATGTATATATACATATACAGACATATACATACACACACACTTGTATAGATATATATGTATATATATATATTATTATATATATATATATATTGCCATAAATGAAAAAAAGCACTTTTTGGTGTAATAAAAAGGGAAATAGTTCCTGCCATAAAGAGATACGCGATCAACAACACAATAATTATTATTACTGGTGGCTAGATTATCTGTCGACAAATTCAAATATGGCAAATATAACAATGTAGAACGTGTATTTGGAACTAAACTACGGTAAAGAAATACATGAACAAAACCAGAATGCACCACGTACCGTTGATCTTGCCATTCAGTAATAAATACCAACTCGGGTATGGGTACAAAGTCATAGGTAAACGGCCCTGACATACAATTACAAATATGAAACAGTAATGAATGTTTCGTTGTCCATCCATTAAATTGACAAGTAGATATGGTATGTTATGATTTGACATCAAAAGGCGGTGCATATACTACTAATACTACCATTACATTACCACATTTTGCTGTTGCTAATAATATGTAATATCACTAGTGCATTCTTACAGGAAAAGGAGAGTAAAGACTCAATGAACAACGGGAATCTAGCTATACTAGTCAGAAACTGAATGAATGATAACTAATCTGAACGTCAAATGAATGAATGAATATGCAATAGGCTTGAATGATGCACCTCAAGAGATACCCAGAACAAAACAAGAAGACAAGATACAATAGAGATGAACCCAAGGAAAAGGCAAAGAGCATAAGACTAAAGCAAACCTCTAAAGAACTTTAAAGAGAAGGGAAAAAAACAAGGAACTAGGAGAAGAAACCATCATGAACATGGCTCTCAAAGAGCAAAAAACGAGTGAGAGAGATAGGAGAGAGAAGGGTGGGGGAGAGAGGGAGGAGAGAGAGAGAGAGAGAGAGAGAGAGAGAGAGACTAATGCATGCACTACCTCTGTCTATCTAATTTTATCATATTTGAATTACATAAAAGATGAATAGCAAGATTCCAGTACTTTCCCACTTTCTTGGAAACAAGCCAAACACTGGTCTACACACACACACACACACACACACACACACACACACACACACACACACACACACCACACACACACACACACACACACACACACACACACACAGACACACACACACACATCATCATCATCATCATCATCATCATCATCGTCATCATCATCAGGTGCCCTGCCGCATGGCGTTGGCGACCATGGACTTCCGACCATCTCTATCTCTCGTTGCCCCCAGCATCTCCCCCACCCTCCTCATCCCCAGCCACTCTCCAAGTCCGTCCAGCATTCTCTACCTGGGTCTACCTGGTGCTCTCTTTCCCTCCAGCTTTCCCGTTGTGACCAGGTGCTCCAAATCCCCCTTCTTCATAAAATGGCCTATAAATGTTGCTTGTCTTTTCCTAATCTTCCTTATGAGTGATCTACTTGTGTCTGCCTCCATCAAGACTGTCTCGTTTGTTTTCTTTGCTGTCCATGGAACTCTCAAAATTCTTCTTCTGCTTGTCATCTTCTTGAATGCTGTTTTGGCTTGGCCGATTCTGCCAGCTATTTCTGATGTACCTATCAGGTATTTGAACTTATTAACCTGTGTCAAGGTTGTGCCATTTGCTGTTATTTTGCATGAGGGGATTTCATGTTTTTACTGATCACCATGACTTCAGTCTTCCTGCTGTTTAGTTCCAACCCCTTACTTTTGCTTTCTATTTCTAGTATATTCACAAGGTTTTTGTAGGTCCCTTTCATTTTCTGCAATTAGCACGGTGTCATCTGCGTATCGAATGTTGTTTATCATTTTCCCTCCAACCTTTAATCCAGGGTCTTCTTCTAGGTTTCTCATGATGTTTTCGCTATATGGTGAAAACAGATCTGGTGACAAACACACAACCCTGTCTGACTTCTCTTTTGATGTTTTGAAAAGAGCTTATATTGTTTTCTATTCTCATTGCAGCTGTTTGTTCCCAGTACATCTTTCTTCTTCTTCTTTCATCTGCCGCTGGTGCCCTTCGGCGTCGCGGGGAGACACAGACGTCTGTCTGCAGCAAGGCGGGAGGCTTGATAGAGTGACAGGTCATGGGCTCGCAGGGTGTCAGCCACGGAGTCGCTCCATCGTCTCCGTGGTCTACCTCTGGCTTTCCAGCCAGTGTATCTGGTGGTGTATGCCCGTAGGGCCGGTTGGTCGGGCGGCATTCTGGTGAGGTGACCAAACCACCTGATCCTTTGTTGTTCGACATGGTGGAGAATTGGTGTTAGTCCGACCATGTTTCTGATCACCTCATTCTTGATCTTGTCGCGTCTGGTCTTGTTGACAGCTTTTCTCAGGCAGCGCATTTCACATGTGACCAATTTTCTCTCTAAGGCTTTTGTTAGGGCCCATGTCTGACACTGGTATGTGAGTGTTGGAACGAAGATGGCGTTGATGAGTTTTGCCTTGGTGCTCATTGGGATGCTGGGATGTTTCAGAAGGGGGCGAGTTGGTAACTGACTGCGTTCGCTTTCTGGCATCTTGTTTCTATCTCTCTGTCCAATTTTCCATCTTCAGTGAAGAGGCTGCCAAGGTATTTAAATTCTTTGGTCTGTTTCAGCTGGGTGCCGTTGATGTTGATGTCCAGCTTTCCTGGATTTCTGCTGACAGACATAACTTCTGTTTTGTTGATACTGATCTTCATATCATACTTCTCGCAGCTTGTGTTGAGTTGGTCTGTGTGTTCTTGAAGAGCTGCTTTGTTCTGATTCATCAAGGACTGGTCGTCAGCAAGTAATAGTTCGTTCAGGGCCTCCAGATCTGGATTGGCTTCCTTTGTAATCTGGTCCATGTAGATCACGAAGAGAAGGGGAGAGAGTACGCAGCCTTGCCTGACCCCTGATGTAACCGGGAACCAGTCCGATGTTCCACTGGCTGTTCGGACTGCGCTCCTACTGTTGGCATAGATTGCTCTGATGTTATCAAGCAACTGCCCCTTCACGTCGTACTGCTCCAGGATCTTCCAGAGCTTGTCTCTGTTGACTCGGTCAAAAGCTTTTTCTTGATCAACGAATACTGTATGCAGGTCTTGGTTGTATTCGATGGCTCTTTCACACAGCTGTCGGAGTGCGAAAATGGCATCTGTGCACCCTCTTCCTTTCCGAAAGCCAAACTGGGCATTGCTCAGTAGGTGTTCTGCTTTGGCTCTTGTGCGCTGTTCCAGAATCTTTGCATACATTTTCCCTACATGGCTGAGAAGTGAAATGCCTCTGTATGTGCTGCAGTCTTTCTTGCTGCCCTTCTTCTTCCAAATTGGCACCACTATTGCATTTTGCCAGTCCATTGGTACTTTCCTCTCTTCCCATGCTTTCTGGAAGATGATGGTGAGCCACTTAACTCCCGTTTCTCCGCATGCAAGGATGGCTTCAGTTGTTATGCCATCATTGCCTGCTGCTTTGCCCTTTGGGCTGGTCTTAATTGCTTTTCGTGTTTCTGCTTCAAGGATTTGGGGCTCTAACTGGTCTTTATAGCGTGGTGAGAACTGGGAGCTGGAAGCCTGGACTCCAGATGGGTTTAAAAGGTCTTTAAAATAGTCTTCCCATCTTTTCAGAATTTCCTCTTCTTTGTGTAGTGCCTCTCCATTTGCATCATTCACTACTGTTGTTGGGTTGAATGGCTCATCTCTTACTCTCATCGTCTTCACACTTTTGAAAAATTCTCTTGGGGAGTTCTTGCAAATTTCACTTAACTTCTCTCCATAGGTCGCCCAAGATTTTTCTTTGGAGGCTTTCACAACACGTTTACTATGTCTTCTTGCGATTCTGTACTTGACGTAGTCCTCTTCTATCTTGGTCTTGACCCAAGCTTTATATAGCTGCTTCTTTTTCTTGATGGCTTCCTTCACCTCTTGGTTCCACCAGGCTGTAGCTTTCCTGTTTTTACCTCTACATTTCTTTGTCCCGCAAACTTCCCTTAAGGTGTTCAAGAGAGCTGGCTTGAAGGTGTCCCAGGCTTGTTCCATGATGAGGGGGTTGTATCAATGGGGTCAAGTTTCACCTTGATAGCACTTTCAATCTGTTCTTGCACTTCTTTCTCTGCCAGTTTGAGGAGGTTGATCTTTTCAGGCTGGTTCTTCCTAGCAGTTGTTATTTTCTCCTTCTGAGTACTGGAGGCCAGAATGACAGGCCTGTGGTCAGTGTCAAGGTTGGCATTGGGGATGGCTTTTGAGTCTTTGATGGCGTAACGTGTTCTAGATCTTGCAAGTATGAAGTCGATTTGAGACGAGATGCTGAGGTCGTTCCATTTGTACCAGGTGTAAATTTGGGAGGCTCGATGTTGGAAAAAGGTGTTGGTGATGATCAGATCATGCTCTGCACATAGTTCCAGCACGTGGTTCCCGTTGTAATTGCAAGGTGTTCTGTGGTCACTGTGGGGTCCAAGATGTTTTGTCCACGGGTTTCTTCTCTCACCAACTCTGCCGTTGAAATCCCCCATGACATACAGGTCCTCTTTGTCAGGGGTGCTGTTGATGAGGTCGGAGAGCTCTTGATAGAATGAGTCTTTCTCCTCTTCTGAGTACGAATCGTTACACGGTGCATATGCTTGGATATAGTAGACGATTTTGTTGGACTTTCTTACACCGATTTTAATCAATCTTTCTGATATGTATTCTGTACTCATGAGATTCTTTGCTATGTCTGGGTGTAGGATGAATCCCACACCATGCGTTGCTCTCTGGTCTTTCCTGACACCACTCCAGATGAGAACAAAGTTTGAATGGATTTCTTTCGTTCCTTCTCCTTTCTTCCTAGTGTCTGAAATGCCCAGGATGGAGATCTTTCTTTTGGTCATGAATTCCACAATTTCTGGTTCCTTGTCTGTTAGGCCGCAGATGTTCCATGTTCCAGTGTAGTCGCTATTCCTATCTCGATGTCCGTTTCCATTGCGAGGTCTTTTTCCGTTGGTATCCGTCCGTTTGTATCTCCTTTTAGTTTTCTTAGCGGTTGAAGAATCCACTGTCGGCTTGCTAGGCCAGTCACAGCTTCACCAGAGCCCCGTTAGCCAGCTTGACCTGTTTCCGTCTCCCACGACGTGGACGAGGGGTTGGACTTTGGGAGACTCCCAGTACATATTGATATCAACATCTACGAATAATCAGGAATATGTACTGTCCCAGTACATATTCCTGATTATTCGTAGATCTTTTCCATCAATATTGTGTCTCTCCAGTTGGTTGATCAATTCTTCATGTCGTACCCAATCGAAAGCCTTGGTATAGTCAACAAAGCATAAATACAAATCCTTATTCATCTCAATTGACCTTCCTATGATAGTTCTTAGGATGTATATGGCATTAATTAATAGTTCCTTTCCCTTCCACAAATCCACACTGTTCTTCTGCTATTTCTCTTTTGATTCTATTCCTTGTCCTCATCATGATTATTCTTAACAGGATTTTTGTTACATGATTCATCAAACTGATTGTGCGATGGAGTTCGCATTCTATAGCCCATGTCTTCTTTGGAAGTGCAATGAAAATTGATTTTGACATATCTTTGGGGATTTTTCCAGTGTCATAAATTTCATTTAGGAGGACTCTTATTTTTTCTATGCCAAATTCCTCCAGGGTTTCAATCATCTCTGTAGTAATGTTGTCTGGTCCTGGGGCTTTTCCTGGTTTCATCTTTTTCAGTGCTGCTCTAACTTCATTTTTCATTATGGGTGGTCCTTCAAAGTTCTTTTTTATAATGTGTTCTTCGTTTCTGTCATCCTCAAAAAGGTCTTTAATGTACTCTCCCCATCTGTCCAGTATTTTGTCTTTTTCCATGATAAGCGTGCCATCTTTCGATTTTAAGCAACCAGTTGATGTGCATGTATTTTTCCTGTGGACAATTTCTTCAATTCGTCTGTACATACCCTGAGGATCCATTCTGTGTCGTTCTTCTATCTCTTTGCATTTTGTGTTCAGCCAAGCTTCCTTAGCTTCAATCTGCCTTAGAGATTTTTTCACAAGCTTCATTTATAGAACTTCTCAACTTTGTCCATTGTTCCTCACTATCACCAACGTCTTCCAGAGAACTGAATTTGTTTTGAACATGTACATTAAATTTTTGACATATCATTTCATCTGTCTTTAAGAGTCCAAGGTTTAGTTTGATGTTGCTTTTGGTCTGTTTCTCTTTCCTCAATTTCAACCTAAACCTTCCCACTACAGGATTGTGGTCACTGTTGCAGTCTGCGCCTGGTAGTGTTTTTGCTGACAGTGAAGAATTTCTAAATCTTTTGTTGATCAGGATGTAGTCAATTTGATTTTTGGTATTATCTCCTGGACTCATCCAAGTCCATTTTCTTCTGTTAGGCTGCTCAAACCAGGTGTTTCCTACTATGAACTCATTCATCTGTGCCCATTCTACAAGTTTCCATTGCGGATGTTGGTGCATACACCTGTATGATGTTGATATCAAATAGTTTGCCTCCGAATTTGACCAGTAAAACTCTGTCGGACACTGCCCAGTATCCCTTAACTGCTTTTGATTTGTCTTTGTCCATTATGATGCCTACTCCTCTTTCATGTGAATTACCACCAGAGTATATCACTGGTGGTAATTCACACACACACACACACAAAATACACGTACATGTACAGACACAGACATATGCACGGATACACAAGAATGCATGCACATTTCTGTTTCTGTTTCTGTTCTATAATCGCTAAACTCCCTTCAGGAGTATCGCAGCGATGGTTGGTGGCACTGTTATCGACGCGCTGTCGGAGGAGATTTGAGCCTCGATTTGAAGGATGTAACAGTCGGGCTCTCCACTACTTCTGCAGGAAGGTCGTTCCAGGGTCCAATGATGCTGACGAAGAAGGAGTGGCGATATGGCGTGGTTTTGCTTTGGATCGACTTGTATTTGTGAGGGTGTTTGGCTCGGGTTCGGGGGTCTGCTGGGATTAGGGTGTTGTCGGTGGGGACTTCTGCCAGGTGGTTAATAATCTTGTACAATAAGATGAGTTTGGCGTCCCTCCTACGGTCTGCGAGGCTGTCCCAGTTTAGCATTTTCAACATTTCTGTGACACTGCTGTTGTAACTGTAGTCGCGGAACACCATCCGCGCACCACGACGCTGCACCATCTCCAGAGAGTCGATATCTTTACGAAGGTGCGGGTCCCAGACCGTACAGCTGTACTCGACGATCGATCTGACTAGACTGAGATAGGCCTGTTCACGCAGCTTGGCCGGGCATCTTTCAGATTACGCTGGATAAAGGCAAGGTTCCTGTTCGCCTTCTTAGAGATGCTTGCGATGTGAGAGGACCACTGTAGATCACTTGTGATGTTAACGCCAAGGTATTTGGTCTTCTGGACCTCTTGAAGGATCTGCCCTCTGATGGTGTAGAATTGTCTTATTGGGTCTTTTCTACGAGACACCCTCATAACCTCGCACTTGTTCGCATTGAATGTCATGCCCCACGTTGAGCACCAAATTGTGAGAGCATCCAAATCTGTTTGAAGGGCCTTCTGGTCACGCATATATGCACAGTGAGTGCGTGTATGTGTGTGTGTGTGAGAGAGAGAGAGACAGACAGACAGACAGACAGAGAGAGAGATTAACTTCAGATACTCGCTCGCTTGCTTGTTTGATTTTATTGTCGAGTAACTTCTTTGCTTGCTTTTCTTTTTGATTATTTATTTGTTTGATTATACCCCAGTTCGTTTTATGTTGGTGGTTTTGTTGTTGTTGTTTTTTTGTCTGCAATTATCCGTGTGTTTGCTTCTGTGTTTGCTTGGTTAATTTGTTTGATGTCATAATTAAAAAAAAGCAGGATGAAATTCGAAGTATGTTTAAGTGGAGCTTCTCCTTCAAGAATCTTCTGCTGTCGAGCTCTCCGCGGACTTTCTTGCTACTGAAAGATATTCATTGTGGGTTTAAGTATTTTATGTATGGTCAGGACATGTAGTCTAATCAGTTATTTCTGAAGTCAAAATGCATGAAAGAAAAACTGACGTAAGTAATTATCAAAGTGATAATGAAAAGTATTCAGAGGAAATATTTTAACCACAAACTCGTGAATACAAACTACATATTTGAAAAGTTGACGTACGTAATTATCAAAACAAGAATAAAAATTTACTGAAAATGATGAATTAAGATTAAGTAACAAATCAGTATCCTATAACTGCTCACAAGGTCTTAGAAACAGTGAATAAAGATAATAAAAATAATAAACCCACCTCAGTGACCTATGACTGCTGATAGGTCGTAAAAGTTTAAGTATTACTAATAAGCGCATACGATCATAAACGACCGTCAGTCGACCGTATTTTGCAGTACATGTATGTAAATTAACATGATAATCATGCTGGATCTGCTAGTTGATTTCACTGACTGTAATAGACTGAAATTGAGTATGGCGTGTAGGGGAATCAAGTGTGACGGCGTTTAAGCGACTGGATAATATGAATAATAATGAAGATTTATGTAGAATAACGCCCGAAGAGACATATTATTCCTAAGTGCTTTGCATTTTACAGAGAGTTACGGTTTGAATTTAGAGTTTGTTCAAGAGGGATTCATCACAACCGGACAATTCCAGATGCGCTCCACCCAAATCCGCCAGCAGTTACCCGGCAGACTCTTTGTGCCTGCGCCAAGTCTTGAAATGAGGTCAGGAAGGAGAAAGACCCCGGAAGGACTAAGCTGACACCTCAAGAATGGTGGAAACATAAAGATAGTAACAAACAAAAATTTCAGGTCTATAAATGTTGCGGGCTGGGATTGAACTCAAGATGTGGGCTTTTCAATCCAGGAGTCTATCGTCTATCAAAAAACAAAAACTTCAACCAGCCGACGAAGAACAAAGCCCACACGAGGATTAAACGCACAACCCCTGCGTTATGAAAACTACGCTCTAGCAACTGAGCTAATGGACCACTTGTATAATGGATGAAGAACAAAAGCCATCAAGCGACTTAACCATCATCATCATCAGCAGCAGCAGTAGCAACATCGAACATCATTATTGTCGTCGTCATCATCATCAGCATCATCGTAGTCGTCGTCATCGTCATCATCATTGCAATTATACTATCATCTTCATCATCATCATCATCATCGTCATCATCATCATCAATCATCATCATCATCGTCGTCGTCGTCATCGTCATCGTCATCGTCATCGTCATCATCATCATCTTCAATCGATTTCAGATTGTTGTACTGTCTAACTCCACAGCTGTAAACAGTCAAGACAGAGTGTGTCCATTCTTTGCCATAGATTGTTACCGCGTACCGGGAGAAGCAGAAAACTTGGACCAGCTTGGCAACACATTATAACGTTACGGTCTGCTAAACGTACTCCACTGTCTTTTTTTTTTCAGATGGTTGTATGCGCGTTTGTTTGGCCCACACTGTGCCAACGGTACGCTGCTGCCAAAGCTGCATACTCTTATCTGTGGCGGGTGTACTGGGTATTTTGGTGTTTCCATAAATTACCATGACTTAGAGGGTCGTTAACGTGCGTATTTGATGTTCAAATTCACTTTCTGTTTCAGTTTCTGTTTCAGTTTCTAAAGATAAAGTCTCTGCGTTGAGAATGAATTCCATATGCAGTGAGGTCACAGAAGTCATGTGATTGATAAGATCCAAAAGGATCGGGGTGTAAGCCTCCTGGCCTGATCTTGGAAAATGTGTCGGAAATGGGTTCTGAACCCACGCTCGCATTCGTGGACCAGAGCATTTGCCCGTCACTGAGGAAAAATAATAACAGAATAATAAGGAATATATGTTTGGAACAAACAGCAACAATGAGAGTAGAAACTGATATAAGCTCTTTTAAAAATATCAAAGGAGGGGTTCGGCAGGGATGTATTCTGTCACCAGATTTGTTTTTACTTTACGGCGTAATCATCATGAGAAACCTAGATGAATGCCCTGAGATATAGGTTGGAGGAAAAACGATAAATGACAAACAATCTTCGTTATGCAGGTGACACCGCTCTTAATGCAGAAAATAAAAAAGACCTACAAAACCGTGTGAGTATAATAGAAACAGAAAGGAGAAATAAAAGGCTAGAACTAAATAGCAAGAAGACTGAAGTCCTAGTAATCATTCAAAAACAAGAAGTCCTCTCATGTAAAATAACAGCAAATGGAACAAGACTGAGACATGTTGATAAGTTTAAGTATCTGGGAATAGACCTTTTACCAGACGGCAGATGCACATAAGAAATATCCAGCAGAACTGACCAAGCCAAAACAGTCATCAAGAAAATGAAGAGCGTTCTTACCAACAAAAGGATATCAGTTATTATCAGGAACAGAATTCTTCAATGTTATACAGAACCAATGCTGTTGTACGGATGTGAAGCACTGACAGTCAACAAGCAAAGTCAGAACAAGGTTGAAGCAACTGATACGTGATTTCTAAGAAGAATGTTGGGAATTCCATGGACAGTAAAGAAAATGTATGAAACAGTCTTGAAAGAGGCAAACACAAAAATAACATTAACGAAGAATATTAAGATCAGAGAAACAACATTTACAGGACATTTTATGAAGCAAGAGAAATTAGAACACCTAGTCACAACAGAAAAGCTGGGCAGAGCAAGGGAGAAAATACTGGACGGTTTTGCGGAGTGAATGAGGACAGAAAGGATGGGAGATATACTTGCAGCAACAAAAGATAGATTCACGTGAAGGGCCATGCGGTAAGGCACATAATAGTAATATAATGAAATGTGAAGACAGTGTTAATCTGGGGCCTCAGACCACTCGGCCATCATGAGGGAGTGAAAGCACTAACAGGTCTGCACACACTTTAACCTGGATTATATCATAAAAATCTCCATCAGTTACCCATCAGGGGGGAAATACCTATGCAGAATCGAACCCAGGCCTTCCAGTTGAAGTCGGACGTTTATCCCACTTGACTGTTGCACACATCCACAACGTTTCAGTTTCACGTAGCGAAAACATTTAACCGAATATGTCGTGCATCTGAGTTATCACCTTGTGAAACCATTTCACTTTATGATAATCACTGACCTGAAGAGCGCCTGATAACCTGACCCTGAGATGACCGGTGTCAAGCAGGCTTGTTAAGATATAAGCCAGATCAATGTGTCTCCCCGGATAAATCGATTCTTGAACTCATTTTAATTATTTATACACACACGCGCACACACACACACACAGACACAGACACAGACACAGACACAACACACACACACACACACACACACACACACACACACACACACACACACACACACACACACACACACACACACACATTCTTACTTTTTTATATTAAAGGGAGGGTATGAAACTACACAAAAACAAGTACAATAAGTAATCCATTCAACAACTAACACACACACACACACAAAATGAGGGAAATAGAGCGAATGAGAGAGAGAGAGAGAGTGACAGACAGACAGAGAGACAGACAGACAGACAGACAGCCTGACAGAGGAGAGAGGTAGACAGAGACTGAGGGACAGAGAGAGAGCGACAGAGAAAGAGAAAGAGAGGAGAGAAGAGAGAGAGAGAAACAGGCAGGCAAACAGGCAGACAGACAGAGAGAGAGACAGAGAAAGAGCGAGAGAGAGAGAGAGACAGACAGATAGACAGACAGAGACCGACAGATAGACAGAGACAGAGAGACAGAGAAAGAGAGAGAACTCAGAAAGTGTTTATTGTACGTCTGCCTTTGGCTACAGTATACGCATGGGACTGATGGGAAGGGTTTTGTGTTTTCTGATCATTAAAACAAGCTCTAAAATTAATTTTGCGGTATTTGCCGAAGAGAAGAGAAGAGAAGAGAAAGAGAGAAAGAGAGAGAGAGAGAGAGAGAGAAGAGAGAGAGAGAGAGACAGACAGACAGACAGAGACAGAAGAAGAAGAGACAGAGAGAGAGAGAGAGAGAGAGAGAGTTGGTTAAAATTTCAGAATCATTAGTTCACAGTCCTGTTAATGCATTACTTTAACTTTATGCGGTTTGTGTTTTAGTGTTACAATTTCCCTTCACATTGTTGAAGTTAATTGTTAGTGTTAAGTTTTCGTTCCATTTTCCTGTTTCTCCCACCTACTTGTGTCTTTTTACTCTGTCTCCCCTCTGCCCCAATCCAACCCGTCCAACTATCGTTCTACATTTTATTTTATTTATTCATTTTTTATCCCCCCCCCCCCCCCCGGTCTAATATCACTTATAGTGAAAAGACGTTAAATCAAAGAACGAACGAAACAGACAGACAGACACACACAGACACAGACACACACACACACACACACACACACACACACACACACACACACACACACACACACACACACACACACACACACACACACACACACACACACACACACCACATCCTACCGCTCTTTCACACTCACGGACTGTATGTCATCTGTGGTGGAGAGAATAAACACTACCTTGCAAAATACAATGTATAAAATTTCTTGATTCACACTTTCTTCTGTGCGGTGCGGTGATGGAGGCGGTAGTAGTGGTGATGTGTGTGCGTGGGAGCATGATGTATCTGTTTTGATATGTGTCTATGCGCTTTCTCTCTCCCTCCCTCTCTCCTCTCTCTCTCTCTCTCTCTGGTTTTCTCTGATGTGATATGATCTGATCTGATCATAAGGGGGCGAATCCATTAAGGGGCTCTTTGTAGGCTACATACGAGAAACTTGTTTCCTATCAGTACAAATCTGCTAAGCAAAACACATTTTCTTTAAATATTTCTAATACATGTACAAGCTTACCCATAAGTTACCATTTAAATAACTGGTGTGCATTGTACTGGTATGTCAGTATATTTTTTTTATGCCGATGGTATCTGTTAGCGATCAGTCACTAGTTCTGTGTGTGGTTGGCACGTCAGTGATAAACACGGCGACTTAAGCGAGCCAGCCAGGCCAGAACGCCGTAGTAAGATGGCGGCCAGCTGGCACGCTTGAATGGGCCCCTTTGCCAGTCCCCTTCTTTCTACGCTCTATGGTCCAGCGATTGACAGGATCCATTCTCAGCTTCTGTCCAACCCCACCACACTGCCCACCCCTTTGTATTGGAAGTCTCTACTGTCCATCGTGTGGCTTCAGAGAATGTAGGAGGAAAATTACTAACAACTCCTCTGACCACAGACAGCAGGGCAAAGGAAAAGCGGCTACATTCGTCGCCAGGTGTGGCTTGATCATGTACACACGAACGAATGAAAAAGACGACTTGAAACTGACTTTAAATAGTCCTTGGAGATCATCCTAAGCAGAGGGCCGTTTAACAGGGTGTCACCACCAGGTAGTCATATCAGTGGACCTGCTGTGATTCTGATAACTTTAGTACATGTATATGTACCTACACATTTACACATTTATGTGGCGTTGATCTAACAGTGATTGTGTGGTGCTGGACAGTGTGGTGGCTTCGTTATTTATTGATTTATTATTATTATTATCATTATTGTTGTTGTTGTTGTTGTTGTTGTTGTTAGCTTCTTTTCGTCATGACAGTTTGACTGACTGTCTTCCTGATTATAATCATTCTAAATCTGGTTGATTTCTTGTGAGCAACATGGCGTTTTCCAGAAACGAGGAACAAACCAGAAATGGGGAATCAACGTTTTCCGCGGAGGAAGTTATGGTTTGTATCAATGTCCTCCCCCCGCTATTTTAAAACTTGTTTTCAATCATACTTACATAACTATTCTTACTGTACACAACACCCGAACACCTTGTGGAGGGGTCACATTTTCGACTTTAAAGTCTTTCTCAAGAAACTCAGAATGTCGACTAACAAAGCATAGTTATTACATAACTAGTGTGTAATAAAAACATTTGCAATCGTCTTGAAAAATAGACAATATACAGTAGCGGATATAACAGAGAAGTATTCATTGCAGCATATATATATATATATATCGAAATATAGCAGGTGATTAGATAAGTAGATAATTAAATAATACCATAATATACAGACGTACCGAAAAAAATATGTGAAATAAGGAACAAACGAACACAATACGAATAATATTGCTTTACAGCTACATTCATACGTCAAAAAATGAATGCATTGATAAGCAGTTAAATGAATAACAAAGATGACAATAAACGAACATAAAAATATGTAAAAGAGCAAACAAACGAACAAAATACGAATAATTCTGCTTTATAACTACATTCGTATGGTAGGCTTGGGCGCTCCTTTTTTGAGGAGTGTTCAGAGCTTACTGTTTTTGTGCTTTGTATCTGCTTCTATGCTAGCTGAATGGGTAGCGCAGACTGTGTTAGATTTGAGAAGTTCTATATAACATGGGAGACAATTCTCAAGAGTTATGTCCTTTGATTATAATACATTCGTATGTCAAAAACGAAGATACTTTGCCTTGAATGTATAGAGAGACAGATGCATGAATAATACAAGAGAAAAATATAGAAACCTACAGAAAAATATGCAGAAGAACAAACAAGCAAACAAGCTAACAAAGCACGAATAACATGCTTTAGGACTACATTTGTATATCAAAACTGAATGTATTCTGCTTGTGTGAACAATTTCGTTTCCTAAGAGAATTACGAAAATAAAACAGTCCTTACAGACAGGATGTTTATCAGTAATAAAATAGAACAAGGACATCTTGCAAGTTCTATTCTAGCTTTTCCTTTCATGTTGTGTGGTAACATTATCTTTCTTTGTTGAATCATTACTCGTTCGTCTGAACATTAGAGTACTTGTTTGTTTATTTGTTTTTGTTGATAGTTGATTGGATGGATGGATGAATGGATTTGGTTTGGTTTGTGGTTGGTATGGTTTAATTTGGGTGGTATTATTCGAGCTGGTTTGGTTTGGAATGGTTTGACTCTTCAGTGTTACATAGGACCAATACTGTTGTAGGGATGTGAAGCGTGGACAGTCAACAAGCAAAGTCAGAACAAGATAGAGGCACTGAAACGTGGTTTCTAAGATGAATGTTAAGACTTCTATGGACAGCAAACAAAACAAACGAGACAGTCTTGAAAGAGGCAAGCACTAAAAGAACATTAATGAAGAAGATTAGGAAAAGATGCGCAACATTTGTAGGATACTTTACAACGCAGAAGAAATTTGAGACCTAGTCTCAACGATATAGTTGGAGAGAAAAAGAGAGCCAGGTGGACCCAGGGAGAAACTATTGGACCGAATGGCGCAGCGGATGAAGACAGAAAGGATGCGTGATGTATTTGTGATGACAAAAGATAGATTCGTGTGGAGGGCCATGATCGCCAACCCCATGCGACCAGAGCATAGGATGATGATGGTTGGTTTGGTTTGGTTGCGTTAGATAGATAGATAGAGAGATAGAGAGAGAGAGATAGATAGATAGATAGAGAGATAGATAGACGGATAGATAGATATAGATAGATATAGATTAGATAGATGGACGGATAGATAGATAGATAGAGAGATAGAGAGATAAATAAGATAGATAGATAGATAGAAAAGACAGACAGATGGATAGATAGATTGATAGACAGTCAGAGATGTTGATAGATAGATATATAGATCAATAGCCAGATAGATAGATTGATAGATAGGCAGACAGACACACAGACAGGTAGATAAATATATAGATAAATCACACACCACACACACACACACACACACACACACACACACACAATAATATATATATATATATCATTCATACATACATAAAGGACAGACATATATATAATAAAACACGTATGTAAGTGTGCGTATGTGTGTGTGTGTTTATGTGTGTGTGTGTGAATGTGTGTACGTGTGTGTGTGCGTGCGTGAATGTGTGTGTGTATGTGTGTGTGTGTATGTGTGTGTGTGTGTATGTGTGTGTCTGTGTGTCTGTATGTGCTTTAAGATGACAAAAAACTAGGGTACATCAACTTTCATAATGACAATTATGTATTTTTGAGTGGCGATCAAATACAAATGATATTTTTGTCAAATGTTTCATAATAATGTCAGAATAAGCGTGTTGGATTTGCTTAGTTAGTTGGTTTGTATGTGTGTTGAGTGTGTATGTGTGTGTATGTGTGTATGTGTCTGTGTGTGTGTGTGTGTGTGTGTGTGTGTGTGTGTGTGTGTGTGTGTGTGTGTGTGTGTGTGTGTGTGTGTGTGTGTGTGTGTGCCTGTGTATTGTTATTTTGTACGCATGAATTTAATTGTTGTCATGTTTTTGTTGATGTGTGTGTCTGATGATCATGCTTTCATTTCTCACTTATACATTATTCCCATTGTCTGAAAATATTGTGCTAGGAAAAAAACTTTTTTTGTGGGGGGGGGGGGGTTGTCTCCCTTTTCATTCCTATTTATCTTGTTTATCTGTTTCTTTGGATTGATGTCATTTTATCAGATTTTTTTTTTATTTTGAATGGACAGGGGGTACGTGCCCATTTCAGTTCCCGGATCGCCATCATTCTAACATGTCTTGGCACAGTGGTTGGAACAGGCAACATCTGGCGCTTCCCTCGTATTGTGGCCAGTCACAGCGATGATGAGGGTAGGAGAACGAGAAAAGAAAATATCTGAATTCATGATAATAATGACTTGGGTTTGGCTCAGTGGTTAAAGCATCTGCCTTAAACGCGAGACCCCGATATCAAATCATGGAAAGTGCAGGGATTTTTCTGCCCCCCCCCCCCCCACCCCCATTCCACGAGATCTTAGTTGTGGTCTGGGCGCTAGTCCTTCATATGATTAAAAATGTGGGAACAGTGTGCGTGTGTGTGCACGTGTGTGTGTGTGTGTGTGACAGAGTGATGACAACTTGGTGGTGCGAAGTGTGTTTTGTGCGTAGCACTGGGTCAGGTTATTCGATGTTGTGGTACACTAGTCAGCATCTTGTGTGTGCGTGTATGTGTGAGTGTGTGAGACAGAAGGAGAATGACGGCTTGGGTCACGGCTCACACACCTTATTCCCCTCCTATACCCCCCCCCCCACTCCCCCCTCAGTTTTCTTGCGCTCTGTGCCCTGGAAGTTTGGTTGTTGTTGTGATTGGTTGGTGATTGATGAGAATGCACGCCTTGATTTGAGTGACTCAAGATTTGGCGCCTTGTAAATGTATTATTATTATTATCATTATTATTATTATTATGATTATTATTATTATCATTATCGTTATTGTTGTTGTCATCACAATCATTGTTATTATTATCATTATTATTATTATCATCATATTATTATTATTATATTATTATCATTATTACTATTATTAGTATTGTTATTATTATCGTTATTGTTGTTGTTGTTATCACAATCATTGTTATTATTAGTAGTAGTAGTAGTAGTCATCATCATCATCATCATCATCATTATCATTATTATTATTATCATTATTATCATCATTATTATTAGTATTATAAAGCGAGGTCCCACACGTTGAAGATCCCACGGTAACAATGAGGTGGTTTTTGCGGAATTATGTAGAGACATACATGTTCATAGGTTAAAAGAAGAAAAAGCGTACAGAAAAAAAAGAAAGAAAATAAAGTAGTGCTGCATCACCACAACGCCCTATCCTCAGGAAGAACAGTCGAATGTCACATCGTAAATCCATTGTGACCACACACACACAAAAGATACAAATGCAAACAAGTACAGCTATAAATATAAAAAATAAATCATTCGTCGTATCTTCTTCTTCTTTTGTATGTCGTTGAAAAGGTTAGGCCACATCTAGCAATGGATATGGTCATTTTGAGGGGCGGGGAGGGGTTTTTTTGTTGTTTGTTTTTTGTTTTTGTTTTTTGTTGTTTTGTTTTTGTTTGTTTGTTTCGATTTCTACCGGCTGCCATTGAGATCAGTGGTCAGAGTAGTAGTAATAGAGAATGGCTTTCTTCCTGCCTTCCCTGGCATGAAAATGATGATGATGATAGATGATGATGATGATGATGATGATGATGATGATGATGATGATGATAATAATAATAACAACAACAACAAGACGATGAAGAAGAAGAGGAATGATATTTATCAGGCCCCAAATCTCGATTCAAGAATCCAACCAAGGCACGCACTCTCATCATTCACCAAAGCAATCACCAACAACGACCACATCTCCAGGGCGCAAATCACACGCAAACAGGGAGAGGGAAGATGGGAGGGCAGTAGGGTGTGTGACTCTTGACCCAAGCCGTCATCCTCCCTCTGTCACACACACACACACACACACACACACACACACACACACACACACACACACACACACACACACACACACACACACACACACACACACATTATTATCATTATTATTATTATTATTACTGTTGTTGTTGTTATCATTTTATTACTATTCTTCTGATTATTATTGTTATTATGATTATTATTATTATCGTTGTTATTCTTGCTGTTGTTGTTGTTGTTGTTGTTGTTGCTGGAAGAAATCTCAAGTTGCTGAGGGTGAATCCGGTTGAGGTGTCGAACCATATGCTGCTCCGCCCTGTAGGGGCCTCAATGGGCGTGCACCATTCTTGATGTACAGGACTAGTGTAGACATTTGCTTTAAGTGGTGCCAGGATTTTGTTAGAAGGCACCTGCGGGCGTGGTACCTCTGACTTCAGCCCGCACCCGGTCTTTTAGAGTAATATTCTCCAAACTCATGCGGACTCACTGCGCATTACACATTACAAGATGCAGAGTGTAATTCACAGAGTGCGCAGCTCTCTCTCTCTCTCTCTCTCTCTCTCTCTCTCTCTCTCTCTCTCTCTCTCTCTCTCTCTCTCTCTCTCTCTCTCCTCACTCACTCACTCTCTCTCTCTCTCTCCCTTCCCCATTTCTGTGTCCCTTCCCCCTCTCTATCACCCTCTCTCTTTCTACCTCCTCCCCCCTCTCTCTCACTCACCCACTCACACACCAGAATATACACAGCTTACGCCATACACCAGAAAACATACTTACAACGTCTGACCATTTCTACATGTTTACTATAATGATAAACGTACAGCCTACTCACGTGAATGGTTACATGATCCCATGTGGTCACAAGCGGAAGTACAGCTGGATGGATAAGCCGTTACGATTATAACTTTCGTCATGGCCAAAGGCCAGAGCAGTGTATTCATTTCTTCAACTTCAGACCACGCAAAATCTCTTTCTCTCTGATTAAGCAGCAAGCATAAATAGTGGCATGCAAAATGATGCAACAACATTGTAAATCTGATTGTGCTGTGAGTACTAATCCAAGAAAGTATTACCATTGTTAATATTCAAAAGGTCACTGTTTGGCGCCTTTGTATACTGATGGAAATGAGGTAGTTCGAAGTTTGCTGATGCTAAGTTATTGGCTCTTCTGGCAGTAGGCTAATGATCACAACATACCAGTCACAAGTTGTCGGCACTTTTATAGAGCGTTAAAAATGGTTAAAGTGAACGATTTTCTGCACTTCGCACAACTCTTCTTCTTCTTCTTTTTCTTCTTTCTTGTTGTTGTTGTGTTATTGTTGTTGTTTCTCTTCTTTCTTGTTGTTGTTGTTATTGTTGTTGTTGTTCTTCTTCTTCTTTCTTCTTGTTGTTGTTGTTATTGTTGTTGTTCTTCTTTTTCTTCTTGTTGTTGTTGTTATTGTTGTTCTTCTTCTTCTTCTTCTTTCTTGTTGTTGTTGTTATTGTTGTTGTTCTATTTCTTCTTCTTCTTCTTCTTCCTTCTTCTTCTTCTTCTTCTTCTTCCTTCTTCTTCTTCTCTTCTTCTTCTTCTTCTCCCTTACCTCCTTGAAGAGTCATTGGGACGCCGCACTAGAGAACCGTTCATTAATTTTCCCCAGCTCTGTCGGGTGTGCACGAAAGCCTGGGTCTCGGCAAATCTTGTTAAGACGCAAAAGTTATTTTCTCTCGCAAAATAGATGAATGAATAAATGAATATATAAACTAAACTAAACTAAACTAAACTAAACTAAACTAAACTAAACTAAACTAAACTAAACTAAACTAAACTAAACTAAACTAAACTAAACTAAACTAAACTAAACTAAACAAAACAAGACTAGACTAGACTAGACTAAACTAAACTAAACTAAACTAAACTAGACTAGACTACACTTAACTAAAATTAGATAAAACCTTCAAACCCGTGTGGTCATAATGGGAGGCGACAGCTTTGCCCATTGTACCAAAGAAGACAGTGACCTCTTTGAGACGTGCACTGCACCCCCCTTCTTTACTGATCTACTGTCCGTTATGCAATTACCATAAAGGGGACCAATTAAAATCTTCCACGTCACTCTTTTTCTGTTCAAAAACAATGTGTGAATGGTGCCCCAGGCGTGTTTCAGGGCTCCCCCTTCTACTGTTCATAGCCAGTTGTTGGGTTATTTTTCCTGATGTCCAGCTAAGAGCAATTCGGGTGATGTTACCCTGCTGTCTTTGAATGGTGTGCCCAATCCATCTCCATCGTCTGTCCATTATAATGGTGTCCGTACTGTTTTGATTGCTTTGAGCTTGTAATATGTTGGCTGGGGAAGATCTGAGTCCACAAGATTCATATGATTCTGTAAAGGTTCCTTTTGTAGAAGGTTGATAGCTTAGTAAGGTCGTTCTCTGTCATTCTGTAGAACATAGACTCATTCTGCTCCTTT
>JAPXFY010000027.1:37181485-37201485 GCA_030674185.1 Monoplex corrugatus | reverse complement strand
TTTTCGGACTGCCTTAGTGCACTGATCCCACTCCGATCACTGTGACTCCACAACACAGCACTAAGCCCAACTTCCTCTGGTGGAAATCCACAACACAGCACTAAGCCCAACTTCCTCTGGTGGAAATCCACAACACAGCACTAAGACCAACTTCATTTGGTGGAAATCCACAACACAGCATTAAGCCCAACTTCATCTGGTGGAAATCCACAACACAGCACTAAGCCCAACTTCATTTAGTGGAAATCCACAACACAGCACTAAGACCAACTTCATTTAGTGGAAATCCCAATGCCAAAAAATTCACGGGAGCTCGAAATGTCAAGCTACGTGGGGCCACCTATCAAAGTAGACTCTGTACTGTGGCTGGGTCACTGTGCGTGTAGTTCTACAGTTCATCAATTCTGATCTGACTGTTCTTGTTTTCAAACTATTATTTAGATCATTTTAAATATAGTTGTACATATACATTAATAGCAAAGCATAATGACAACTGCATCATAAGCAAAACCCCAGTTAGTGAAAAACATCCATATGCTTCATATATATATATATATGTGTGTGTGTGTGTGTGTGTGTGTGTGTGTGTGTGTGTGTGTGTGTGTGTGTGTGTATCTGTGAGAAACAAGATTATATGAAAGATGACAAAAGTTGTCAGGATACATGGGAAGCTCGCTAATCGGTCAGATTCATTAGTACATCGACTGTGTGTGCGCATCAGAAATTAAACAGTCAGCATCAAGTTTCGGTTGTTCTTCATTGTAAATTGGCAACCATTTCATGTTAAAGGTGTGCAAGTTCCACGTCAGCTTTGCACTGGATTCGTCTGTAGGATAGTTTGTGGCAATATATCTTTCGAAAGGAAATATATTTGGTAGGAAATATATTTGGCCCATTTTCCCAAGAAGAATGATTACATCAAATACTGAATCTGTGTGTATCCCACTAAGCCCCTTACTAACGATGATTATCGCCCTGTCGCGGAGCCAAACAGAGTGAAAGCCCCCACCTCTCACCCCCTCTCCTCCCTCCTGCCCAGTAAGGAGACCACCACAGCCTCCATGAACCACTGACACCAAACACCCCAACTGGAAGGGAGAAAGATGGCGGGATGGTTCACACGTTCGTCTGCCGATAACTTACCTCGAGGTTCCAGGGTTCGTTTCCCGTTGAGGCATCGACTTTTCTCCTCAGTTTGACTGGAAAATCAAACTGAACGTCTTGTCCTTCTGAGGGGGACGAAAATCGAGTCGCATCTGTGTGCCTTCTGCCAGTGTGTGCCAGAGGACCCCACGGCAGTTAAAAATAGTGGAGAGTAGGCTATTCACCCGGCTGTTCTGGCATGAAATATTGGAGAGATAGGTCCATTTCCCAGGTCCCTTCCCTTGAAGGCAATTTAGCCTTCTTGCCTTTCTGAAGTCTTGGTCAAAACAAACAAACAAAACAAAAACAAAGATTGTGGTGCTGTACCATACGACGCGGTCTCAACGAAGAAAGGAGTCAGAGTTTCACATGGTACAATCCCTTGTGAAAAATCAATATAAATAATGAAGAATATGTTTTTCTTTGGCACGGATGTAGTGGAAAAAAACGAAAGCGAGTTCACCATGAGATCAGGGCGTGGATGGCCACAGAAATGTGAAACCCTCTTTACGATGCTGTTGTAACAGGGAGGAATTCTGTGGGTTTTTCTGTTTCCCACTATTTATAACAGGAATGTAAATTGGGGATGTGCTCTTTGGTCTTTTACAATATGGGGACTTTATCGTATGTGACAGGAGGGAGTTCCGTCATAATTTGAATGACAAGGATTGAGCCCTTAACTGAAATTGGAAGGATTTGGTCATCTGTAAGCTTTACTTGCGTACAGCATTTGTCAAGCAGATTGGGGGATGTTTGTTCAGAATTATTTCTTTACATAAAAATCGCACACAACAAGACACACACTAAGCACACTAGCAGTAACTTTCAACAGCAGTCCACACATAGCATTATATGTCAGTATATTTTCTTTAATTAAACATGTTCAACTTAAAGCATAATCATTCATCGTCATCATTCTTATTTGCTTAAGTCCTAAAACAGTCCTACTTCTTTGCCTGTCAGCCCTAAAGCCCTACACTGGAATACAAATATTAGCGTACCTTCACTACATGTTTCTGGCAACGTCTTGGCACCTCTGTCAAGTGGAGCAGCCTGTCTCCTAGTACGACCGTCGACTCTCTCACTGTTCTCTTTTTCTGTGTCTGTCTATCTACAGTATATTGCCATGTTATTTTCCCTTTTCATTTATAGAGAGCGGATCAGAACATGCTGGGTTCCTGACCCAAATTGTCTTCAGATTTTGTATATCATTTTCCAACGAAAATTAAACCATCTGATCATCTATCTCACCTGTCTCACCTGTCGGCGTCACCGGGAACAGTGTTGCCGCTGCACATGATGTCCTCACAAGTTGCCTCCAGCACTCTCGATCTTGGCTAAGTCTGACCACCTCCTGGAGTTTCTTGCCACTGATGTTTGTGATGTTTCTAGCAAGTGATGCAGGTGGCCGTCCTCTGTTTCTATACTTGATGATTAACCAGCATCAAAGCTGCCTTCGAGTGTAAAATTCTACTTGTGAGTGCTAAGAAAGAAAAGTTAAGGTAAATAAACACAAATCAGAACCTGACCACTGGGACAATCGATCTTTCACTTTCACTGGAGCAATCTTCGAAACAACCCAAAAGAGTTGTATGTACATATGGCTTTACTGTTCAAATGTTCACACGTGATTGGCTGTAGGCTACTGCTATTGGTAAAGTCTATGGTTTTAGTCGACAGGCTAGTTTGCCAGCATTTGTTTCAGATAAAGTACAGGTATGGGCCTGTTTCAACACGAGGGGTTTCTGTGACACTATGATGATTGATAATTTCAAGAAAATGTTGATGACAATTATGATGCATTCTGGATTAAGGCTGCGTGATAGGCCTCACTCTGTGCTTACTTTTATCGTATATCCTCACATCAACCAGGCCCGAGAGATAAAGACACATGTGCTGTTGGTCAGAAAGTTTGAACATCACCTGCAATGATGCAGCATCCGTGAAGAGGATAAGATTGTGCTGTGTATCCCAGTGCGCACCCAGTAGGCCCACTGAGTCCTAAGCACATTCACCTCTCGGTACGAGTCCACTGGGACAAAATAATCTCACAATAAATTTGACACAATGGGTGGGCTTTGAACCAGCAACTTAGCAGTGGTTATTCTGTTGCGCTGACTCTACAGGGAAAGCATCGCGAGAAACATAGAAGAAAACTCTGGATTAAAGTTTGGAGGAAAAATGATAAACAACATTCGTTACGCAGATGACACCGTGCTAATTGCAGAAAATGAAAGGGCCCAACAAATCTTTGTGAATATAACAGAAATAGAAAGCAAAAATAGAAGTCATAAATTTTTTTAAAGGCTTCTTAGAGCAATTTGTTTGCTAGTCTTCGTAAACTCTGAGAGTGGTAGGACTTTAAAATCTACAGAACAGAACACAACAGAACAGAAAAATAAAAGGTCGGAGCTAAATAGCAAGAAGACTGAAGTCATGGTAATCAGTAAAAAACATGGAATCCCCTTATGCAAAATAACACTAAATGGCACAACTTTGAGACAGTTTGATAAGTTTAAATATCTGGGAACGGTCATCTCACCAGACGGCAGATCCACATTAGAAATCATCATCAGTGCCCTGCCGCATGGCGTTGGCGATCATGAACTTCCATCTGTCTCTATCTCTTGTTGCACCAAGCATCTCCCCCACTTTCCTCGTCTCCAGCCACTCTGCAAGTCCGTCCAGCATTTTCTCCCTGGGTCTACCTGGTGCTCTCGTTCCCTCCAACTTTCCCGTTGTCGCCAGGTGATCCAAATCCCCCTTCCTCATAAAATGGCCTATAAATGTTGCCTGTCTTTTCTTAATCTTCCTTATGAGTGATCTACTTGTGTCTGCATCCATCAAGACTGTCTCATTTGTTTTCTTTGCTGTCCATGGAACTCTCAACATTCTTCTTAGAAACCACATCTCGGCTGCCTCAGTCTTGTTCTGGCTTTGCTTGTTGACTGTCCACGCCTCACATCCCTACAACAGTATTGGTTCTATATAACATTCAAGAACTCTCTTCCTGATGTTAATTGATAGGCATTTGTTGGTAAGAATGCTTGTCATCTTCTTGAATGTTGTTTTAGCTTGGCCGATTCTGCTGCCTATTTCTGATGTGCATCTGCCTTCTGATGAAATGATCGTTCCCAGGTATTTAAACTTATCAACCTGTGTCTTGGTGGTGCCATTTGCTGTTATTTTGCATGAGGGGATTTCGTGTTGTTTACTGATCACCATGACTTCAGTCTTCCTGCTGTTTAGTTCCAACCCCTTACTTTTGCTTTCTATTTCTAGTATATTCACAAGGTTTTATAGGTCCCTTTCATTTTCTGCAATTAGCACGGCGTCATCTGCGTATCGAATGTTGTTTATCATTTTTCCTCCAACCTTTAATCCAGGGTCTTCTTCTAGGTTTCTCATGATGTTTTCGTTGTAAAGTGAAAACAGATCTGGTGACAAAACACAACCCTGTCTTACTCCTCTTTTGATGTTTTTTGAAAGAACTTGTATTGTTTTCTATTCTCATTGCAGCTGTTTGTTCCCAGTACATATTCCTGATTATTCGTAGATCTTTTCCATCAACATTGAGTTGATCAATTCTTCATGTCTTACCCGATCGAAAGCCTTGGTATAATCTACAAAGCATAAATACAAATCCTTATTCATCTCAATTGACCTCTCTATGATAGTTCTTAGGATGTATATGGCATTAACAGTTCCTTTCCCTTCCACAAATCCACACTGTTCTTCTGCTATTTCTCTTTTGATTCTATTCCTTGTCCTCATCATGATTATTCTTAATAGGATTTTTGTTACATGACTCATCAAACTGATTGTGCGATGGAAGTCGCATTCTATAGCCCCTGTCTTCTTTGGAAGTGCAATGAAAATTGATTTTGACATATCTATGGGGATTTTTCTAGTGTCGTAAATTTAATTTAGGAGGACTGTTATTTTTTCTATGCCAAATTCCTCCAGGGCTTCAATCATCTCTGTAGTAATGTTGTCTGGTCCTGGGGCTTTTCCTGGGTCCTTGAAAGTTCTTTTTTATAATGTGTTCTTCGTTTCTGTTATCCTCAAAAAGGTCTTTAATGTACTCTCCCCATCTGCCTAATATTTTGTCTTTTTCCATGATAAGCGTGCCATCTTTTGATTTTAAGCAGCCAGTTGATGTGCATGTATTTTTCGTGTGGACAATTTCTTCAATTCGTCTGTACATACCCTGAGGATCCGTTTTGCGTCGGTCTTCTATTTCTTTGCATTTTGTTTTCAGCCAAGCTTCCTTAGCTTCATTGCACCTATTCCTGATTTCTTTGTTTATCTTCCTATATATCATCTCGTTTCTCTTTGCCTTCCTCCGTTCCTCCATCAAGCCTAAACTTCCATTTGTCATCCAGTTCTTTTTCTATCTACTTCATGGATTTCTTCACAAGCTTCGTTTATCGAATTTCTCAACTTTGTCCATTGTTCCTCACTGTCACTAGCGTCTTCCAGAGCACTGAATTTGTTTTGAACATGTACATTAAATTTTTTACGTATCACTTCGTCTGTCTTTAAGAGTCCAAGATTTAGTTTGATGTTGCTTTTGGTCTGTTTCCTTTTCCTTAATTTCAGCCTAAATCTTCCCACTACAGGATTGTGGTCACTGTTGCAGTCAGCGCCTGGTAGTGATTTTTGCTGACAGTAAAGAATTTCTAAATCTTTTGTTGTTCAGGATGTAGTCAATCTGATTTTTGGTATTATCTCCTGGACTCATCCAAGTCCATTTTCTTCTATTGGGCTGCTCAAACCAGATGTTTCCTATTATGAATTCATTCATCTGTGCCCATTCTACAAGTTTCCCTCCCCTTTCATTTTGTGTACCAAGGCTATGAGGTCCAACTATTCTTCCACCCTATCCTGTCCCACTTTAGCATTAAAATCTCCCATTATGATTGTAACTTCTTGTGATTTACATTGGACCTTGGCCATCTCTAATACTGTACTTCGTAGAAGTTGTCGATGTCTTCCTGAGTACTTGCGGGTGTTGGTGCATACACCTGAATGATGTTGGTATCAAATGGTTTGCCTCCCAATTTGGCCAGCAAAACTCTGTCAGACACAGCCCAGTATCCCTTAACTGCTTTTGGTTTGTCTTTGTCCATTATGATGCCTACTCTCTTTCATGTGAAGTATCACAAGAGTATATCACTATGTATTCTCCTGATGTTATCATGCCTGCCCCCCAAAAATCTGACTTCCCCTAGTCCTAAAATACTAATGTTAAGCCTTTCTATCTCCATTTTCCCTTCTGCAACAGTGGCCTGATGTTCCATGTTGCTATTTTGGTGTTTTTGAGTTTGAGTTTGGGTTTTGGGTTTGGGTTTGGTCGCAGTAGCTGGCTGACGGTCTGGTGTCATCTGCGCCGCATGGCAGTCCATACTGGAAGGTGCTCCACAGGAGCACCTATTTACGTCGTTATCTTCAATTTCCTTTTGTTTGTCCATCCATAGTTGTCATGGGGAAAATACGATGGTGGTTTCCCGTTGCCTTCCATCTGTTTTTTTTTTCAGGGTTATTCTTTTCTTTTTCAGGGTTATTTTTTTTTTCAGGGTTAGCCTTATTCTCTCCCAAGATGTCCACAAGGCAGTGGAGCTATTTACCCGTAGCTTGGGGATCTGGTTCGTGGGCACCAGGGCATATCCACACGCCAGTGGGCCTGCATGCCGCAGTTTTGGGGGCCAGACCTCCTCCGAGTCCCTCGAGATTTATCCTGAGTCCATGAGGTGCTCAGTTACTGCATGTCGCCACGAAGAGGCATAACGTAGGGCTTGCTGATGGAGAGGATTATGTACTGACAGGAAGAGACTTACACATTCTGCTCTACTTTTCGCATAGCTACAAGCAGCAGTGCTAACCAGCGGTGCAGGCTGATAGAGAGAGGTGATAAGCGCGCAGTCACTAGCCGACACACTAGATGCATCACATCTGCCGCTGACATGCCACATCAGAAATAGTCAGCGGAATCGGCCAAGCCAAAACAGCATTCAAGAAGATGAAAAGCATTCTTGCCAACATATGCTTATCAAATAACATCAGGAAAAGAGTTCTTGAATGTTATGTTGAACCGATAATGTTATACGGTTGTGAGGTGTGGACAGTCAACTCGCAAAGCGAGATCAAGGTTGAGGCAGCCGAGGTGGGGGTTTTAAGAAGAATGTTGAGAATTCCATGGACAGCAAAGAAAACAAACTGAGACAGTCTTGATGGATGCAGACGCAAGAAGATCATTTTATGAGGAAAGGGGAATTAGAGCACCTGGTCACAACAGGAAAACTGGAGGGAAAGAGAACACCAGGTTGACCAAGGTAGAAAATATTGGACGGACTTGCAGAATGGCTGAGGACAGAGAGGGTGGAAGATGTGTTTGCGGCAATAAGGGATAGATGCATATGGAGGGCCATGATCGCCAATGCCATGTGGCAGGGCATATGATGATGATGATGATTGTTGTTGTTGTTGCTGTTGTTGTTGCTGTTGTTGTTGTTGTGTTGTTGTTGTTGTTGTTGTTGTTGTTGTTGTTGTTCAAGTTTTTCGTCTGTCGGAATTAATTCATACTTTGTGCTTGTTATTCATTCTGTCTGTCTCTCTGTCTGTTTGACTATCCCATGTCCCAACAGGAAAGCTACTGGCCAGTCCTGACGCACGCCATCGCCCTCATTTTAGGAGGACTGGCCGTGAGCAAGGGAGTGAAGACGATCGAGAAAGTGAGCATGGTGTTAGTTCCCCTATTTCTGCTCATCCTTTTCTTCACGTTCGGTTGGGCCTTAACTCGCTCGTACGCTGGCAATGGCTTGACGTTTCTCTTCTCTCCCAAGTGGGGTAAGCAAGGAAACTGATTAAGTGACTTATTTAGAGGAGGCTATGGCCAGCACTGTACAAACTATGTTTCCCCATGTTTTATCATTTTGTTTTTCGTTTTTGTTTTGTTCTATTTTTGACCCCAGAATCGATTGGAAAGCCATATATATGACACCGAAGAAGGCGCTAAGCATAAAATGTCACCGAAATAACGTTTCACTTCCTAATTTACAGTCACTGTAGCCAAATGATTGGAGTAGCAGGCTAACCAATGGGAAGTTGTGGGTTCGAATCCCAGTAGTCGTTTTGGATTTTTTATTTCCTTTATTTGTTTGTTCGCTTGTTTGTTTGTTTGTTTCTTCTTCTTTCTTTCTTTATTTTGTTTGTTTGTTTTTGTCTTGTTTTGTTTGTTTGCTTGACTTTTTGGTTGTGTTTTTCAAGGGGGAGTGCTTTTTGTTTTGTTTTGTTTTGTTTTTGTTTTGTTTTGTTTTGTTTGTTTCGTTTTGATTTGTCTTATTAGACAATCCTGCTGATATTTGAGTGTCCATAGGATTCATTCGAAAGATTTGGACCACACAGCCGGGTTTCTAGAAGAAATTAATAGGACCTAGCTCACTGGTTGACATCAGGACAAGTTATGACAAACATTGTAGTGTACAGCCTTGTTCCGCAGTCTCGAGCCAGAATGGAACTTCATAGCATCAATGCAATCATCCACACTCTCAGACAGTTGCTGTAAATCGAGTCTGTAAATATGGGACTTCCAGTCGATAGATTCTAGATTCAGTCCGCCTGACAGCTTCACCTGTGGATAGAGAGTGAAGAGTTTTCCATCCCCTCGGTCACCGTTATTTTACTAGTAGTAGTAGTAGTATAGTAGTATAGTAGTAGTAGTCAGTAGTAGTAGTAGCAGCAGCAGTAGTAGTAGTAGTAGTATTCATTCCTTTTGTCACAGTGGATTTACCATGTGAATCTCGGGCTGTTTTCCCCTTTGACAGCGCATCAGCGCATTGCAGCGCCACTCTACGTTTTTTTACCAAGCTTTTAGAAAGGCAAGAAGGCTAATTTACCTTCGAAGGGAGGGACCTGGGAAGTCAGCCTGTCTGTCGAGTGTTTTATACCGGGGCCGCCGGGCGACAGCCCTGTTGTTCACGATTTTCAACTGCCGTGGGATATTTAGCGTGCGCAGGCCAGAAGGCACACTCATTTTTCGTCCCCTTCCAAGGAACTAACGTTCGGCTCGATTTTCCGGACAAACTGAGGAGAAAAGTCGAGGCCTCAACGGGAAACGAACCCTGGAACTCCAGTTTTGTTACTGGAGCGGACATCTGAACCATTATGCCACTCTCTCCATTGTGTGTAGACCTGCCGACGCATAAACCCCATTCGCGTGTATACGCACCCAGAACATCAAATATGCAGGGTTAAAGATTCCTCAAGTCATGTCAATGGCTGACTTACGGAAACATAAACATGTCCATCATCCCCCAGGCACAACGAAGACAGAGTATGCAGATGGTGCAGCAACATGGGCAAAATCAGACAAGAGGAGGAATTTCCCACTATGATGTATCATTATAGCGCTGTAGAGAAATTGTCCCAGATTGTGAGATCCTTCATATCCCACTGCATGGTGACCTCAGTGTCGGCAGAACTGGGAGGTGTGTTGAAGAGCTGAAATTGATGGTATGGGGGAGGGGGTGGGTGGCTGGGAGTGTGGGAGTTAGTGGCACAGAGGCAGTGAGACAGATGGGGATAGGAAAGCTGAGGGAGGAAAAGGAACTGTATATTTTTGTACCCCCTACTTCACTTCTTTACAGAATTGTTTGGTGAGCCCAGAGTTTGGGTGGACGCTTTAAGTCAGAATGCTTTTGACACTGGGGCGGGCCTGGGTATTATGATCACCTACGCCTCCTTCATGACTCGAAACCATGGCATCGTCAGGTATGCCACTGTACTGCCTGCCGTCAACAACCTGGTCAGGTCAGTTCTGGAATGTTTCTAGAGATAAAACAATCTTTCCAGAGTTGATAGGAAAGGTTGAAAGAGAGACAGAAAGAGAGAGAACAGACAGACAGGACAGACAGACAGACAGACTGACAAACAGGCAGAGAGAGACACAGACAGAGAGAGACACAGACATAGACACAGACAGAGAGAGACAGAGAGAGAGAGAGAGAGCTGACTGGTGTTCGAGAGGTGGGACCTGGAAATCAATCTGTCTCTCCAATGTTTTTTACCAAGGCAGCCGGGCAATGCCCTGCTCTTCACGATTTTCAACTGCTGTGGGATCTTTAGCGCGCTCAGCCAGAAGACACACGAGTTCGACCGTTTTTTGTCCCTTTCCGAAGGACTAGACGTTCAGTTCGATTTTCCGGTCAAACTGGGGAAAAAAGTCAAGGCCTCGGGGAGCGAACACTGAAACCTCGAGTTTAGTTATTGGCAGGCGAACGTGTGAACCATTCTGCCACTCTTCTTTTTTCGCCTGTCTCAGTCGGCGTCACCGAAACACCGCTGCAGTATATATGTACATATATCTATGTAGATGGATAGATAAATAGATAGATAGATAGATAGATAGATAGATAGATAGATAGATAGATAGATAGATAGAGAGATAGATAGATAGATAGATAGATAGATAGATAGATAGTATATAGATAGATAGATAGATAGATAGCTAGTGTGTTCGTTCTTTGATTTAACGTCTTTTCACTATAAGTGATATTAGACGGTTAGCTTGTGTGTGTGTGTGTGTGTGTGTGTGTGTGTGTGTGTGTGTGTGTGTGTGTGTGTGTGTGTGTGTGTGTGTGTGTGTGTGTGTGTGTGGTGTGTGTGGTTGGTGTGTGGTGTGGTGTGGTGTGTGGTGTGTGGTGTGTGATGTATTGTGATGTGATGTGATGCGATGTGATGCGATGTGATGTGATACATATATGGCATGATATGACATGATATGATACATGATGTGACATGACATGACATGACATGAAATGATCTGATCTGATCTGATCTGATTTTATATATGATATGATATGATATGATATGATATGATATGATATGATATGATATGATATGATATGAATATTGATATGATGATATGATATGATATGACATGACTGATGATTTATGATTGATTGATTTATAATATGATATGATATGATATGATATGATATGATATGATATGATATGATATGATTGATATGATAATGGATATGATATGAATGATATGATATGATATGATATGATATGATATATGATATGATATGATATATGATGATATGATATGATATGATATGATATGATATGATATGATATGATATGATATGATATGATATGAATGATATATGATCACAGCCGTCGGGTCAGATCAGGTCAGGTCAGGTCAGGTCAGATTAGATCAGATTTATAGATGTATGGACAGACAGACAGACAGACAAACAGTAGATAGAGAGATAAAAGGAACTTTGTCTTATCATTTATTTCTCATGAACTTAACAAAAATGTAATAAAATAAAGAAAGGGAAAAAAAACGAGAAAACTGCGAAAGAAAACTTGTGATCAATAGCCATTTTTTCTGCTTTATTTCAGCTTGGTATCTGCGATCACTATTTTCAGCACCGTTTTTTCAACAGTTAATCACTACACAGCCCTTCATGACGCAGTCCCAGATAGTGGACATTCTCAAGAACAGCGGACCAGGCAGCACCGGTATCACTTTTATCTGGTCAGTGGTCGACAGTACTCAAACTAGTAGCAATAGTAGCAGGCGTAACCATTCGCCGTGTTGTAGTGGTTAGCGCGATGGACTACCGACTGGAAGGTTGTCTGTTCGAATCCCCATCAGTCCCTTCTAAAATCACTATGGATTTTTTTCGGATCCAACTGGCTCCTACCCAGAGCCAAGCTGAAATATGTTCTTTTGGAAGACTGGAACCACTCTGTCGAGTCTCATCTATTTAAAGGATGTGTCATTGAGGGTGTTGTTTAAATCTTCTGACCAACACCACAGGTGTCTGTATCTTTCAGGTTTCGTTGACGCCAGGATATTTTATGACAGTAAGTGTGGAGTACAGCCCTTTCACGCAGTATCAATCCAAAATGGAATTCCATTGCATCGTATTTATCACCCTCATCGTCATCGTCACATCGCAATGTAAAACCTATATCATCTTCAGTGGATATTAAAGCGGCGAAGAAAATGAGACAAAAAAAAAAACATGAGCACAAAGAAAATCTCCCTGAGTGGAATGATCCTACAAAGAAAGCAGTGGTAGTATGTCCCTGGTTCTGCTTCCAGTAGTGTGTTTGTTTTGTTGACTACAGTCCTAGTACTTCTGTTTCCAACATTCAAAGCAGTAATGATAGCGGTAGTGGTAGCATTAGTATAGTAGTAGTAATGGGGGGGGGGGAGGTGTAGGAAGAAGAAGAGTTTAACTAGAAGTAGCAAGAGGAAGTGAGGGCAGAAGAGTCTTAAAACAGTAGGAGGAAGAATGATATGGGCAATAGTAGAAGGTTAACCAAAACACCCGAGTGTGCTGGATGGGACCTAGAACAACAATGCCTCACTTCTGACCAGAAAGTCACCTCTCACCTCCCCATGCCACGCGGTAGCCATTTTGCCAAGCAAAGAGGAGGGGTGGTGGGAGCTGTCCAGCGCTGCATGACTTATTCGGACCAGCCATCTGTTACTTTGTTTACAGACCGAATGGCAAAGTGAAGAGATGACAAACCCTGGCACATATCCACACAGAGCGCACCAGCCAGGTCCAGCCCAACAACCTGATCAAGAGAGAAACAGAGGGTGTTCGTCCGACCGCAAAAGCGGCCAGACATTATGCTCTGAACACAGTCTGTCGTGCGTTTCAGCCAGGTCTGAGATGCCTCCAAAGGGATTTCAAGTTTGCTGTCTTTTCAAGCAACCAGCAGGCTTGATTCCTTGAAGCCAACAGCCAAAGCTGCAGGTCAAAGTTCACAAGAAACATCTGAGGTGTTGGATGGGACCTAAAACAACAATACCTCACCACTGACTGAACAATCAGCTCCCACTCCTGACGCCACACGGTAGTCTTGTTGCCAGGCAAGGAAGTCTGTCCATGCACTGAATATCCACTCGTACCCGATCATCAGTAATTTTGTTTACAAGTCGAATGGCAAGGTGGAGATATGACAAACTTATTTTCCAGAGCATGATCCAGAACGGTATTCAAACTGACTGGATTGGATATTATGCTCAAAAGTTGGGGTATTGTTTTGGTTTGGTATGCTTTAATCTGTTATAATGATGATATTCGATCTTTCTGTGTGTGTGTGAGACATGGACCCTCACCGCGGATTTGGAAAGACGAATCCATTCAACTGAAACGAGCTGTTATCGTGCAATACTAAGTACTAAGCATCAGGTACGCTGATTGTATCATCTTTGAGCAAGTCCGCTGCACCATCAGGCGGCACACTGGACGACAATTATGAAAATCTGATGACATCAGTCCAAGAAAAGAAAAGTAGGTTGGTATGGTCATGTAACAAAACCTAGTGGCCTGGCTGACAAGCAGTCCTCCACAAAACTGGTCAGACAGCCGGAGGGACACGGAGGGGAAGACAAAAAATCAACAACCATGGACTGACGACATTGCAGAATGGAAACACACAGAGCTGGAGGAATCTAATGAAAAAGAATAATAATAGGAGGAGTAGAAGTGGTGGTGGTGGTGGTGGTGGTAGTGGTAGTGGTGGGCGGCGGTGGTGGTGGTGGTGGTGATGGTGATGGTGGTGGTGGTGGTAGTAGTAGTAATAGCAGTAGTAACAGTAGTAGCAACAGTAGCAGCAGTGTGGTAGTAATGGTATGAAAAAAGGTTAGAAAAGAAAGAAGGAACTTGAAAGCACTTTGTTACTCAAGATTTGCAGCATTAATCCCTTACTGGATCTGGCTTACAGTTAGTCTTTATCACTCCACACATTTAAAATGTCTGATAACCATAGAAACATGATCAAAAACGAAACCCATTCATTATTAACAAACACAGAAACACACTCATAATTTTGAGTCATCTGTGTTTTGTTTTCCTTTTCAGGATACCAGTATTATTCAATACTGTGGGAACATTCGGCCATGTTTTGTGTGTGCTGTTTTTTCTGTGTCTTTCTTTCGCGGGCCTGACCTCCCTTATCTCCAATATTGAACAGGCATCGCTCACCCTTGATGACTTTGGAAGTAAGTTTGGTCGACTACAATTAAAATCTGCCATTTACTTTATATGTATGTTCCTGTTTTGAAGGTGCGATACACACATACACATGTCGTTTACATGTAACTTAGGTTATTCTGGCAGTAGGCTGATAAAATACCAGTATACAATATCGACAAGGTAAAACATAGTCTAGGTAGGGCCTCAGGACCTGGCCAGCTCTCATGGGTTTATTTGCAGGCTTAAGGCTTGTGCCATGATCAACATACACATGGCACCTGTGACGTTAGTGCATATGGAATTCGTTCCGAGCGCGGAGACGTCATCTTGAGAAACTGAAACTGAAACTATAATCTGCCTAGAAGGAATATAAGCTATTGAAATCCATTGGTTGCTGAAAGAATGGTTTCTGTTACCACTACTGATAATGATAATAAAATGACATTTATAAGGTGCCAACTCTTGATTCAAGTATCAAACCAAAGTGCGCACTTTCGTCATTTACCTAAGCAATCACCCACCAACAACCAAAACGCTGGGGCGTAAGGCGCACGCAGACCGGTAGGGGGAGGACAGGAGGTGGAGTGGGAAATCACTGGTACACAAAAGCTATGTCTTTATGTTAGACTTGGAGAAGACAGAATATGTGACTGTCGAATAGATTGGGGAAGATCTTTCCAGCTGCATGGACCAGACGCAGAAAAATAGCAACGATCGACTATAAAACATCTGTATCGAGGAACTGGTATATAACTAGCATCAGAAGCAAAACGGAGAGTAGATCAGAGATGTACATTGCGAGGTGGTCACAAAGATAATAAGGTGCAGTACCCGCATCTGTGTGTGTGTGTGTGTGTGTGTGTGTGTGTGTGTGTGTGTGTGTGTGTGTGTGTGTGTGTGTTGTGTGTGTGTGTGTGTGTGTGTGTGTGTGTGTGTGTGTGTTGTGTGTGTGTGTGTGTTGTGTGGTGTGTTGTGTGTGTGTTGTGTTGTGTGTGAGTTGTGGTGTGTGTGTGTGTGTGTGTGTGTGTGTGTGGTGTGTGTCGTGTCTTTGATTTAGTTTGTGTTGAGTATAAGTATGTGTGTATGCGGTGTGTATATGAGCGTGCGTGTGTGTTCGTGTGTGTGTATGTGAATGTGAATGTGTGTGTGTGTGTGTGTGTGTGTGTGTGTGTGTGTGTGCGCGCGCGTGTGCGCGCGCGTGTGGTGTGTGTGTGTGTGGTGTGTGTGTGTGGGTGTGTGTGTGTGTGTGTGTGTGGTGTTTTGTTTCGTTCGTTCGTTGTTCTTTGATTTAACGTCTTTTCACTATAAGTGATATTAGAAAAGGAACAAACTGACTAAGAAGACATCATAATGTGTTTTTGTTCCCTTTCTCACATTGAAGACAGCAGCAGGGAAGTTTCAGTCTTTTTCTCAATTTTTTTGTATCTAGTCTTTGTTTGTCTGTAATTTTACGCTTGACAAAGGCCAAAATTTGCGCCTGTCTTGTTTTGTTGTATTAAATACGCGATCATAATTGTTATTCTTCTTTCGTGTTTTTTCTGGTTCCTGTTTGCTTGAACGCGGGCAGTCCCACTTGCTTTGGATTTGTGCTGTATGTTTTTCAACTTCAATTTCGACCACAGTTTTTCACTAATGATGTTGTCACATCCAGAATCAATAATACAGTCGACAGGCACACCTCCAACCTGGATAGTGAGCTTACTGTCTCTGACGGCGTCTTCCCTTGTCATAAACACATGGACCGGCTCTTCATCGCTCTCTGATCCTGAATTTTCTGCGTCAAGCTGATTCACTCGATTTCTGTTTCCTCTTCTTCTATGCCGTCTGTTTACCCTTTCTTCTTGTCTTTCGGTGGTCTGGCTTCTTCCTCAGTCCCTTCCTTCTTTCTTCTGGAATGGCACATTTTCTGGAAGTGATTCGCTCCTCCACACCGATGACATGTTTTGCCTCTGGCAGGGCAACTTGGGTTACTGCCATAGTGATCAGTACTACCACATCTGTAGCACTCGCCTTTGTTTGGCTTGTTTCTGTGACTATTAGTGTTTACTCTGGCCACTGTTTCATGTCCACCTGGTTTTGTTTCATTTGCCTTGCTTGCTCATCCTCGGCTTCATGTGTTGCTGCAATCTTAGGAGTTATTGCAAGATTCAGTTCATCTTTTTTTTCCAGGAGTTTGCGGCGCAATGTGTCCGTTTCACTGTTTGAACGACTTGATCTTTGATCTGGTCATCTACATCATCAAACTCACAGCCATCAGCATTCAGTCTCAGTCTACCCACGAATTGAGCAACAGTTTCCGTATCATTCCGGGTCAGTTTTCTGAACTGGTGTCGCTTGAAATGTCTTGTTTGGTTTGACTTTGAAGTGAATTGTCAGAGCTGTCACTCCTTTATCGTATTCTTGTCTGGCAGATTTGCAAAAATGTCTCTCACCTCTTTGCTTGCCGTGTATTGCAAGAGTGCTCTACGTTGCTGTTTCACGTTGTTTGGGCTGTCCTCGTTGACAAACAAACCCATGCTGTCTGCATAGGCCTCGAACTCTTCCAACCATGAGGTCCACTTGATGCTCAGAGTTTGTGCGTCACCTACTGCTTCAAACGCTGGTGGTCGGCCTAGAAGATTTATATTAGTCGCCATTGTGGGCTCTGTACTTTATGTATGCTTGATTCAATGATTGTATGAATGATTGGTGCGGAATTTGCGTAGCGGCTCGGTCAGCGAAATGAGAAGTTTTCTAGGGCTGGTTAACTACTGTGCCCGCTCCATCCCAAACTTTGCGACACTGACCGAGCCGCTACGCAAGCTGACAAGGAAGAATGAGAAGTTTCATTTTGGCCCAGAGCAGAATGAAGCATTCAAGTCACTGAAAAAAGCCCTTGGTAGCACAAAGATATTAGGCTACTATGATCCAAGGCACCAACCCTGATTATCTGTGACGCTTCACCTGTGAGGATAGCGGCAGTGCTAGTCCTGGGACAGAAAGAAGGACCCAGAGTCATAAGATATGCAAGTCGAAGTTTGACCGCTGTTGAGAAAATATACTCGCAGACGGAGAAGGAGGCTCTTGCCATCGTCTGGGGCTGTGAAACATTTTCATCCTTACGTCTACGGACTGACCTTTGACCTTCTCAGAAACCACAAACCCCTCCAGACCATCTATGGCCCCTGCTCGAAACCGAGTGCCCGAATCGAAGGATTGGTACTGCGACTCCAAGCCTACCAGTTTCGAGTCGTGTGCATCCCAGGAAAAGCAAACATTGCCGATCCATTGTCCAGACTCCTGCCTACCCTGACCCATCCACCCTTCTCAAACCTTGCTGAAGAAGCAGAAGGATACATCAGATTCGTCGCAAACAACGCAACGCCGTGCGCTGTGACAACAGCCGAAATCGAGGAAGCATCAGCCGAAGACGACAAGGTGAAAACAGTCAGACAATGCATCGAGAGAGGACAGTGATACACAACTGTGACAAGCTGTACGTCGCTGTGAGCCCCGAGCTGTGCACAGTTGGCAACATTGTGCTGAGAGGTTCGCGCATCCTGATCCCGAAGAAGCTGAGACCTCGCGTTCTGACGCTAGCCCATGAAGGACACTTGGGTATAGTCGGAACAAAACAAAATCTGAGAACCAAAGTTTGGTGGCCCGGCATGGAGAAACAAGCCGAGAATACTGTAAGACCTGCTATGGCTGCCAACTGGTGAGCTGAGCCAATCCGCCGGAGCCAGTGAAGAGCACCAAACTACCAAGCGCACCCTGGCTATGGATTTCCTAGGACCCCCGGACATTCAGTATTTGTAACCATTGATTACTACAGCCGGTACTATGAAATTGCCCTCATGAAATCGACAACAGCTGAGAAAACTGTGGCAGTGCTGAAAGACAATATTCGCCAAACATGGAGCGCCGCTCACCATACACACTGACAATGGCCCGCAGTTCATATCTGAAGTCTTCGCAGACTACATGAAAGACATTGGAACCAAACACATCAAAGTCACACCAAGATGGCCGCAGGCGAACGGTGACGTCGAACGCCAGAATGAGTCACTCTTGAAGAGAATGAAGATAGATCGCCCAAGCAGAACGCAAAGACTGGAAAGATGAAATTCTGAAATACTTGCAAGTAACAGAGCAATTCCACACCCCTCAACTGGAAAGAGCTCAGGAGAACTATTGTTTGGACGCAAAATCCGAACAAAGATGCCCCAGCTGCCCAGCGACTACATTGTCCTGGAAGTCCATGACCGTGACGCAGAGAAGAAGGGACTTGGAGAGTCTCTTCTTCTCTGCGTCACGGTCATGCTGACAGAAACGAGGATCAACCGAGTGCAACGTTCTGCCCGGGAGACACCGTCTTGCTGAAGAGAGACCACAGACAAAGAAAGCTGGACACACCTTTCTTGCCAGAACCATATGAAGTCATCAAGAAAGCAGGCAGCAAAGTTACCGTCCAGTCTCCAAGTGGTGCGAAATTCTCCTGCAACTCATCCCATGTGAAGAAATTTCACAGTCCAAAGACTGACGAGCCCAACAGTCCAAGGGAAGCAATCCAGTACACCGACCCTCCCCCAGTTGACTGTGAAACCCCACCCCAAACCCAGACCCAAGTAGAAGCCCCACTCAAACCCAGACATACTGCTACATCGTCACCAAAACCCCCAATCCCAACCCAGACACAACCCTGTAGCCCAACCCCAATCCGAAAGTTGGAGCGCATAAAGACCAGACCAAGAAAGTTGGATGATTATCTACCTGGCTAACAATGAAAGACGTGGAATGAATGTGTCTAAATACTAACCAGCATGAAAGTGCCTGAATACATAACCAGCATGAATGTGTCTAAATACATAACCAGCATGAAAGTGCCTGAATACATAACCAGCATGAATGTGCCTGAATACATAACAGCATGATGTGCCTGAATACATAACCAGCATTTGTAGGACAGACAGTTCCTTTTAATGCATTTCATTTTCATTCTATTCCCCACAGTGATAGATTTAATACTGTCAGGACAATTATTCAGTTCCCCACTGAGTGAAGAACACTAATTATTTTTAAGAAAAGAGAGAGAGAGAGAATGACAAAAACAAACTTTGAAAGAATGAGTCTCAGACTCAGAGACAGTAATTTCATTTTTCAAACGTTGCGTTTAATTCTGTTAGAAAGAACGAATTACTAGTTCATAATTTTGTTTCCTATTCATCTGTCTATTTAATGTCCCGAATTACAAAACACATATGGACACTGCAGTTATTGTTATGCACTGGATACAAGTGAATGGACAATGATCAGAGTAAGAGTGAATTATGGAAAGTGAGAATTGACATTTTCTAAATTTTACTAAGTTGAGCATTTTCAGATAGGAAGATAAGACTTAATGCCTATTATGATTTTATGTTCCAAGTTTCCAATGTTCACTACTACCAGTTGCTACTGTTGGTAAACTCAAGAGATTGTAATGTAAAATCAGTCTTCTTTTCAAGCTATTATTCCAGAAAAGTATTTGGGGATTGACTAAATATGTTTGATATCCATTGGGTAATTTTAAACTGCTTTTAATTCCAAGAAGGGGAGGGATGTCATATCCTAGTATGTAGCGTCTATACCGAAGATCGCATATACAGTGCAAGGTAACTACCCAGTAACTGAAATATACATCTAGAGTTAGGCCCCATGGATTAGGGGGTTTCTGGAACAATATGGCGGAATGAACGGGCACAACAAGTTCTCTGGTTTGTTATTTATATAATAACACACAAATTCCGCACCAACCATTCATACAATCATTGAATCAAGCATACATAAAGTAAAGAGCCGACAAGGCAGGGGTAGGTTCTGTCA
>JAPXFY010000027.1:37168985-37178985 GCA_030674185.1 Monoplex corrugatus | reverse complement strand
CATAGATATAGGTATAGAATAGTAGATATAGATAACATATCAATATAGATATAGACATATAGATATAGATTATAGATATATAGATATAGCTATATAGAAATAGAAAATATGACGTTTGCAATAAATGTATGGAAATTTGAAGAAACGAATTTTGATTGCCAGTGTAAGATCACAAGTAGCTCATGAGAACTTTACATAACATTTCTGGTAGTATATGACTATACTGATACAGTGCGTTTTAAACTATTAAGTTACGTCCCTTTGTAAGTGGAAAAAATAGGGAGGGGGTCAGAGAAAGAGAGAGAAATGTGTGGTGTGTGTGTGTGTGTGTGTGTGTGTGTGTGTGTGTGTGTGTGTGTGTTGTGTGTGTCTGTAGGTATGTGTGTGTGTGTGTGTCTGTATGTGTGTGTACGTGTGTGTGTTACGTGTGTGTGTGTGTAAATTTGTCTGGTATAAATGTGTATAAATAAGGAAATAGGCCTACATCTGTGTATGCATGTGCATGTGTATCTGACTGTATGTCTATGCATGTGCCTGTGCGTGCGTGTGTCTGTGTGTCCGTGTGTGTATGTGTGCGTGTGTGTGTGTGTGTGTGTGTGTGTGTGTGTGTGTGTGTGTGTGTGAGTGTGTGTGTGTGTCTGTGTGTGTGAATGTGTATGCGTGTGTGTATGTGTTTGCGTGCGCGCGCGCGCGCTGTGGTGTTTGTTTTCAGTGACACGAAAGTGGAGCATGCCGTTGACTGTGCTTGGTGTTTTACCTTATGGGTCTCATGTCGGCTCTGAATATTGACATCCTTACAAACCAGGTAATTTTCCCATCAGGGCCAGCTCTGCGATTGTATACTCTCTGCGTCGTATTTTCACCTTTTCTACTTATCACACTGCCTGCATATCACCATGTCCACGTGGCTCTGTATGTTTATGCCATTATGTTTACGTATGTTATCTGGTCATATTTGTAATTATGTTACCGTGTTCTTGTGTCAGGTTCTGGTGTCAGTGATGGTTCTCTTAATATCATCACTGTGTCTATATGTTCATCGTGTCTGTGTGTTTCTCTATGGTCTCAGCGAGGGTTCTATAAGCCAGCGTGTCTTTTGTGCCACCATGTCCACGTGTCAGTTCCTTGTGTCATTGACGGTTCTGTGTATCAGCGTGTCTGTATGTCACCATGTCTGTATGTCACCATGTCTGTATGTCACCATGTCTGTATGTCACCATGTCTGTATGTCACCATGTTTGTGTGTCACCATGTCTGTATGTCACCATGTCTGTATGTCACCATGTTTGTGTGTCACCATGTCTGTATGTCCATATTATGTTCACATGTCTGTGTGTTCACTATGGTCTCGGAGTCACCATGTTTTTGTGCCACCATGTCTGTATGTCCCATATCTGTATGTCAGCATGTCTGTATGTCACCATGTCTGTATGTCACCATGTCTGTATGTCACCATGTCTGTATGTCACCATGTTCTGTAGTTCACCATGTCTGTATTCACCATGTCTGTATGTCACCATGTCTGTGTGTCACCATGTCTGTATGTCACCATGTCTGTATGTCACCATGTTTTATGTTGTTTCACCATGTCTGTATGTCACCATGTCTGTATGTCACCATGTCTGTATGTCACCATGTCTGTATGTCACCATGTTTGTGTGTCACCATGTCTGTATTCACCATGTTTATGTCACCATGTCTGTATATCACCATGTTGTATGTCACCATGTCTGTATGTCACCATGTTTATTTCACCATGTCTGTATGTCACCATGTCTGTATGTCACCATGTCTGTATGTCACCATGTCTGTATGCACCATGTTTATTATCACCATGTTCATATGTCATCATATCTATATTTCACCATGTCTGTAAGTCACCATGTCTTACATGTATGTCACCATGTCTGTGCGTCATCATCTCTGTATGTCACCATGTCTCTCTGTCCCCATGTCTATCTGTCACCATGTCTAAATGCCACCATGTCTTTGAGTCACCATGTCTGTATATCACCATGTCTGTATATCACCATATCTGTATGTCACCATGTTTATATGTCATCATCTCGATATGTCATCATGTCTGTATGTCACCATGTTGTTACGTTGCTATCCACAACTGATGAAACAACAGTTCAAAATACCACCTGTTTTGTCTCAGTGAGAGTTGTTTCAGTCACAGTTTCCGTGAGTCACTGTTCCCGAAATATTGTACAAGTGATTTTGGTGGACAAACTTGTGCTCTTCCTACGATGTATCATTTAGATTGACACACACACACACACAGACACACACACAGACACACACACACACACATACACACACACACACACACACACACACACACACACACACACACACACACACACATACACACACACAGATACATTATTCTCTCATTCTGCGTCTACCTCTCCCTTTGCGTATATTATTATATACATAATTATATGTGTGTGTTTATGTGTGCGTGCGTGCGTGCGTGCGTGCGTGTGTGCGTGGTGTGGTGGTGTGTGTGTGTGTGTGTGTGTGTGTGTGTGTGTGTGTGTGTGTGTGTGTGTGAGTGTAAATTTTCGTATGGTGCGTAGGTATTTGTTATGTGTGTATTTAAGCTCGAGTGCGTGATCTTGTGTATGCGTGTGCGAGCATGTATGTTTGTGGATACAAAGCCGCGTTTTGGTCTTATGTACGTGTGTGTATATATACATGTATATATATATGTGTGTGTGTGTGTGTATGTATATATATGTGTGTGTGTGTATATTATATATATAATATATTATATTATATTATATATATATATAATTTACATATATGTATATGTATATTAACTGATGCATTGACTCAAAGTCCAATATGTAAAATTGCATTTGCAGGATTTCGTATGGGGCTTCGCGCTAGTGATTAGCGGATTGATGCTTCAAGGAATGGTCATTTCTTACGGCATATCCAGCTTTAGAACTATCGTTTACAACGACTATGGGCTAAACGATTGGACACTACCCAAAGTGTGGGAGTATGTTGTCAAGTGAGTTCACCCCGCACATCTTAATTATACAGTGCTTTTGTTTTTACATCATTGTATTGTGTTGTGTTGAAGCAATTTTCGCTGTGGTGTGTACCGTTATCTGTGGCATCTCTGTTATCATTATCATCATCGTCGTCATTGTCGTCGTCGTTGTCATCATCATTATTTTCGACATCCTCCTCCTCTTCGTCATCATGGACTTAGATAACATCATCGTCCCTGAGCAAGCTGGTTTCAGACAATACGAGAGTACAGAAGACCGAATTACACATCTCACTCAGGTCACAAAGGATGCTTTTCAGGCATAGAGGGTCACCCTGACGGTCTTCATTGATCTACAGAAGGCTTTCAGTTAGGTCTGGAAAATCGATTCTTTGTGAATCATCAACGTTTCGGCATCAGACGCAAGGTGTATTAGGGGGCCAGGTCCTATCTACACACGTGAAGAGCCAGTTTGTTAGTGGATGGTCCTGTGACCAGGAGATGTTGCTGTATAATGGGATCCCTCTGGGAGGAGTCCTCTCCCCTACTTTGTTCATACTCGTCATTGGTAACAGTGTATCTGAGCTGCCCAAATAACTCCAAGCATCGTTTTATGTGGACGATCTGGTATTCTGATGCACGGAAGAGAATCAACGACAGTAACCTGTAGAATGCAACTTGCCCAAGAAAGAATCACAGATTGGGCAGACAGCTAGTGTGTAACCATTAACTGCAAGAAAATAACGACTACTCTTTTTCTTGTTTTTCCAACAAAGAGCAATTTGGCAGATATACCACTGAAGATTCAAGACCGGCGAACAAGTCTGCTGAAGACTGAAGACTAGCAAACAAACCTAGAAGTCACTTTTGACAAGAGATTAACATGAAAGCAACACATCATACAGGTGAATGGAAAAGTCAGGCAATAGCTGAACATCATGCAAAGCTGCCAGGACCACACTGGGGTACAAAATGAAAAGAGTCTGAAGACGGTCCCTTAGTGGACAGTAAGATTACATGTCAAGCTTTTAGATGATACCGGCCAAGACACACCAGCATACCCTGGACAAAGTTGAGAATCTAACGCTGAGGATCCTCATAAACGGGATGAAGTACACACAGAAAGAGAAGGCGGAACAAGTGACCAATATTCCACCTTCAGTAAAAATAAATAAATAAATAAAAAATAAAGAGAGCAGAAAGCAACGATGTAGACCATCAAGTATAAGTGCACTCAAAACCATTCAATTAGTGCCAGACTTCAAAAGTTCTCTTCTGGCAGGTTAACGAGATCCAGTCCAGCTTTGGCACAGACACACAAGTACGGCAAAGAGAATACCAGGCAAACCTCCCAGCACACGTTAATGTGTTACCTTCTGTCTTGATAACCACTCTGGGAAGATAGAACGGAAAGAATGACAGTCCATACCGCAGTTCCTCACATCACAACAAAAGAATAGCAGAGTAACATAACATGGAAAACACTATTACTTGCCGTGTTGGAAGAAATATAGCTACAAGAAGCATGAACAGGAGGTTTTACAGACGTTCAGCAATAGACGCTGTCAAGCACTGAGAAGGCAGAGGCAATCTCAACAGGCCCCCACTGTGCCAACTACAAGGCTGAAGTGGAAGCCGTGCTTCAGGCAGCAAACATCAGCAGCAGCCAGAGTGGTTCACAACACCAGGTCGTCTTCTTGACTGATTCTCTGTCTGTGTTGCAGGCTTTCATCAACAACAGGCAGTTACAACTGGACAGCGCTGCATTGGTTCCCCTCACAATGCGATCGAAGGAAATAAAAAGACAGATAAAATGGCGAAACTAAGAGCAGAAGATGACCATCAAGAGAATGAAGTCTGCCTCACTGGAATGATTTCAGTTATCAGGTCTCTGTTTAAAAATGCCTCGGACTCACAACAGTTACCTCAGTTGTCAAGATTACAACAGGTGGCCATCTTGTGTTTGAGGTGTGGGCGCAAGAGACGAAATAAACATTTTTGTTTTTTAATCTAAGGGCCCTGTCTCCCTTGTGGAGAGGCACAGCAGGACACAAATCACATGCTACACGTCTGCAGGAATCTCCAGCTGTTGAGGGAGGAGACGTGGCTGAAACTGACGACTCTTGAAGAGAAACTACAGGCCTGTGGATGTTTTGTAGACGACAGCCAACTTTACAGCTGGTCTCCAGCTGCGACGACAATGAGAGGATGAGAAGAAGATAATCGTGGTCATCATCATCATCACTCATCATCATCATCATCACCATCATCACCATCATACTATCATCTTCTATTATTTTGCTATTGTTTTTCAGTCTCTCTATTTCAAAGAAAAATAGAGATTGTTCCAAATAAACCAAAGGGTGTACGTATTTGTATGTATGTTTAAAGCGTGTGTGTGCGTGTTTGTGTGTCTGTCTGTGACAAAAATGTGTCAACAAAACAATCACAGTTCTCTACATGTGGATCTGTCCCAAACTTTTGTCAATGCTGCCGACTGGTAAGGAGTCGTAAAAATGATAAATGCATGTTTTTTTTTTGTTTTGTTTTGTTTTTGTTTTTGTTTTTTTTTTATCAGATTTGCTTTCCCCAGTTGAAGGTGTTTTAGACCTGCCAATCGTGCTACTATTAGATTCGGCGCATTGGTTATATTTGAAGGTATCTTTCAACTGAGGTTCCATCCAAGATTGTGAAATCTTTTTTGTTTTGTTTTGTTTTTTGTCTCGTTTTGACTACTGTAATGCTCTCTTTCTGAGCTACCAGCTTCTTCTCTCACCTGCCTGCAACACATACAAAACAGCTGCTCATCTTGTCCTCAGAAAAGGAAAAAAATGTTTGATCATGTGAGTCCTCTCCATTTCTCTTTGCACTGATTGCCTATTTTGAAAAGAATTCAAAATAAACTGGTATCTTGTGTTACAAATCCATTTACCAGTCTGCCCCATCCTACCTTTGCGACATCAATATTCATATGCCAGCTGATATCTTGCGCTCAGCTTCAGATACATTTTCCCTTCAGGTTTCTAGATGTAAACTTTAAAAGGTTTTTACAGACGTAGCTCTGCTGAGTGTAATGTGCACACCTCTATCAATTTAAATGGGATGCAGCTTCAGTGAGATCAATGAGAGCCTGTCCTTCAACCATCCCTTCAAATCTAACCAAGTTGAGTGGGGATAGATTGAGTTTTCCCATCAGATGGCGTGGACCTTGGTAAGTGGGAGAACAAATGGTTTCATACATTCACATTATCTTAAGACAGAGTGATAGAGGACAGGATCGATAGACAAGAACTGTCAAAACGAGTCACAAGCCCATTCCAAAATGAGGGAAATAAGCATTTATTCATAATAACATATCAAGGCTCATCCAAATATTATACTTAGCACATCCTAACCTATCGACCACTAAGCCGTCACTATAACGCAAATAGTCAAAGACAACTTACGTGATTGAACACGTAGGAAGATGCCAGCCACTAGGCTCACCAAACACAACTTTCTGGCCTCTAAATATTTTACCACAACCCCTTACAGACGCCGGGACTCAACTCTTTGCCCGGGAATGCGCTCATACTGTTACCCAAATAGGGGTGGGGTTGTCCACGTGGCTAAGGGTGTAGTACCTATGAATAATTCGCTCCAATAGCTGGTGTATTTATATCTGACTTACCCGAGAGGAATGCCAGCCCCCTGCACACTAGGTTATGTGCCCGGTCAGCAGTTTCTCTTAACGAGTAAGGTGAGATGTCCCCCTCTTAACTTGCCTACTAAATGGAATGTCGATAACTAAACTTGTGATATATCAACTGTCGGCCAGTATTCTTTTGCTGTTTCGGGACAGTCTGCCAGAAATAAACTTCTATTCTCCCTTCGTCTATCACTTACCCTTTCTGCTTTTAAATCCAATTAAAAAACCCACCTCTTTTCCTGACAATGAATTCTGCAGCTGCCTCTTTCCATTGGTTAGTAGGTTTTTTTCTTTCGTCTGTTGTAAGGTGGTCTGCGTTGATAGCATGCATATGTTAGATGTGTGGGTGTGCTTTGATTTGAATTATCAACATTTGGTGCCATGTAAACACTGAAAGTAGTAGTAGTAATAGTAGTGGTAGTAGTAGTAGTAGTAGTAGTAGTATGTGTAGTAGTAGTGGTAGTATTAGTCGTAATAGTACTTATCATCGTCATCATCATCATCATCATCATCATCATTATGATTGGTAGTAGTAGTAGTAGTAGTAGTATCATCATCATCATCATTATGATTAATAGTAGTAGTAGTAGTAGTATTTGTAGTCCATGGATCTAATTTTGAGGGAAGGATGTTTTGTCTTTTTAATTTTTTTTCTTTATCAGATTCGTTACCCCAGTGGAAGGAAGAATGAATTCTGAAAAAACTCAGAGATTTGCCATAACCCCCCCCCCCCACCACCACCACCACCACCACCACCACCACTAAAAGCCTTACCAGCGCTTAGGGCTTACGCAGAGGTATAGAGTTCAGGTCATGATCATTTTGGATCCTATCCATCGTATGGAATCTGCTGGTGTCAATGCATGTGGAATTGATCCCGAGCGCGGAGACGTCATCTTCAGAAACTAAAGCTGGAACATAAGAACCCAGGGTTAGAGCTGTAAGACACAAATTAGTTGTATTTCGTTTGGAAGGGGACAAATATACAAGTCAGACTCATGTGCCTTCTGTCCTGCACGCACTAAAGGTCCCACGACAGTTGAAAATCGTGAAGAGCAGGGCATTCGCCCGACTGCCCTGGATAAAAAGTATTGGAGAGATAGGTTCATTTCCCAGGTCCATCCTCATCAGGCCCAGTTAATCTTGTGCCTCTCTAAAAGTCTTTGTAAACTGGTTAAAAAAAAAACAACAACAAACAAACAAAAAGAAGAAGAGAAAAAGAATATGTATGTGACAGAGAAGATGACAAGTTCAATCAAGGGTCATTCGTCGAACAGGTTTGAGTTACCCAACTCAGTAGTGTGTGTGTGTGTATGTGTGTGTGTGTGTGTGTGTGTGTGTGTGTGTGTGTGTGTTGTGTGTGTGTGTGTGTGTGTGTGTGTGTGTGCGTGCGTGCGTGCGTGCGTGTGTGTGTGGTTGTGTATGAGAGAGACAGGCAGACAAAGGGAGGATGACGGCTTGGGTCAGGGATCATACTCTCTGCTACAAATGATGATGTGCTAGCTGATCATGTGGTGTGCTGTGGATCTGATTTCGTGCGAACGAGTCTTCTAACTTTTGTCTTAGGACTTGTTGCTCCAGTTTAGACCATGTCATAAACTGGGTATGTGGGCCATGGATCTGATTTAGAGTGAATGCTTTTTGTCATTTTTATTCTTTGATTCGTGGCCATAGTGGAAGATGTGCTACTTAGGCCTACCATTGTGCGGGGTGGGCCACGGATGGAATTTCCAACGAACGAGTTGTGTCATGTTTGTTATCAGATTTGTTGCCCCCAGTGCAGGGAACTATGAATTGCTGTGGTGCACCATATAGCTCATTTTGATAAAATGATTTCTGCTGTTTTTGCAATCAAAGTCACTGCCCCATCTGAAGGCGCATCACAAACTAATAATGGTGAGCTGTGGATCTAATTTCGAACGAATATCTTTGTTTCCTTTTGTTTCGGGAATAGGGAGGGGTACGGTTATCAGTTTCGTTACTCCAGTGGAATGTATTATATTGCTTATGTAATGCGCTTTGGATCTAATTTTGAACGACACCACCCCCCACCCCCACCCCCAGATTCGTTGCTCCAGCTGAAGCCGTGCTACTGATCGTTTGGTGGGCTGTAGATCTCATTTCGAGCGAAACAAAACCAGGGAAAACTCAATGGTACCAGTTTGGCCGAGAAACGTTCATGGTCACTATAGTCCAGGTTAGATGTTGTGTGTGTTGTGTGCGTGCGTGCGTGCGTGCGTGCGTGCGTGTGTGTGTGTGTGTGTGTGTGTAGTGTTTGTGAGAGAGAGAGGGAGAGTGTGAATGCGTTTCTGTGTGTGAATGTGTGCCTGTGTGAATGTGTGTGCTTGTTTGTGTAGGCCTATGTGTTTTTTTGTTTGTTTGTTTTGTTTTGTGTGTGTGTGTGTGTGTGTGTGTGTGTGTGTGTGTGTGGCGCGAGAGAGAGAGAGAGAGAGAGAGTATGTTTGTATGTGTACGCGTGTGTGTGAGTGTGTGTGTGTGTGTGTGTGTGTGTGTGTGTGTGTGTGTGTGTGTGTGTGTGTGTGTGTGTGTGGTGCGGGCGTGTGCGTGTGCAGGTCATCAGTCCTTTTTTCTCAGCATGTGCACACGTGCATGGGTTTATGTGTATGAATAAAGATCTAATAGAAAATCAAAAATAATACATTAATAGTTGTTTTTTTATGATGCTTTCTTTACTTTAAAGGTTCTTCTGTAATTCATGGATGATAGAAATTGTTTCATTAAAAGAGATGAAATGTAAAATAAACATAGCCTTTATCCTGAAATATTATTTATTTCTTTATTTGGATTGGTTGTTGTTTTTGTTATGTTCCAGTGTCTTATCTTGTCTTGTCATGTTGTGCCTTATCCTGTCTTGCCTTGTCCTGTCTTGTCTTGACCTGTTACATCAAATACACGTTCTCGTTCATCTTTGTGTATTTTTGGTTAGTACTTTGTCCGCTAAGATGCATTTTTTTGTTTTCCAGTGGATTGGTCTGCTGGTGATTCTGATTCTGATCAATATGATTGTCGTCTTTTGTCGTCGCTGGCGGGAGGGCGAACCTGGAGGTAGTACTGTACCATTGCTAACATCTGCGGACTCACAAAATCTCATCGCCTCTACGGAATCGACCAGAAAAAAGCTGGAAATACGACTTTAGCTGTTGGGGCTGTGTTAATTTAATGCTGGATTTTTAAGTTTTGATTGTATCGTATGACGGTCGTAGGTCTGGTTTGTAGCTAGTGTGTGTGTGTGTGTGTGTGTGTGTGTGTGTGTGTGTGTGTGTGTGTGTGTGTTGTGTGTCTGT
>JAPXFY010000027.1:37111485-37163985 GCA_030674185.1 Monoplex corrugatus | reverse complement strand
CAATCTTGAGACAAGTTGATAAGTTTAAATACCTGGGAACGATCATTTCACCAAACGGCAGATGCACATCAGAAATAGGCAGCAGAATCGGCCAAGCCAAAACAGCATTCGAGAAGATGAAAAGCATTCTTACCAACAAATGCCTATCAATTAACATCAGGAAGAGAGTTCTTGAATGTTATATAGAACCAGTACTTTTTATACGGTTGTGAGGTGTGGACAGTCAACAAGCAAAGCCAGAACAAGATTGAGGCAGCCGAAATGTGGTTTCTAAGAAGAATGTTGAGATTCCATGGACAGCAAAAAAAAAAAAAAAAAAAAAAAAAAACAAACGAGACAGTCTTGATGGAGGCCGACACAAGAAGGTCGTTGATAAGGAAGATTAGGAAAAGACAGGCAACATTTATAGGCCATTTTATGAGGAAAGGGGAATTGGAGCACCTGGTCACAACGGGAAAGATGGAAGGAAAAAGAGCATCAGGTAGACCCAGGGAGAAGATATTGGACGGACTTGCAGCGTGGCTGAAGACAAAGAGGTTCTCCCTGCCTTTATTGTTTATTGATCTCTGTCTGATATCTGCAAGGCTGACGTTGACTGAGATTTCCTGTGGCAATGAGATTTACAGCAGAGATGCTGACCATATTCAAAATGCCTATTGAAAGTGTTGTTGGATCCACCGAAATTATATGAAATTAAGTGAAATGACAGATTACCAGACATTTCTGCTAAAAAATACTGAAATACAGATGTAAAATAGAAAAACATAATGTAAAGTTCAACGGTACAATACCAACTTCATACAGATTGTTTATTCTGCAATTACTGTTTTCGCCATTGCAAATCAATCATTTTTGTACCTTATTTGAATGGTTATGTAAAGTTCATTAGTAGCAATAGTAAGGTACGGTTTCTTTATGTATTTCATGCCCCTCTGTGACAACTTATATGCAGCATGTTGTTAACGTCTATATTGTCATGGTCGATCTTTTTCTGTATATTTTGGCCTTAATCTGTTTCTTTTTATTTTATCTTGTTATTACCTTTTTTCATTTTACCATTAACTGCTACAATTGGCTTTACAGTTTTGCAAAATACGTAACTCCATCGGCAAACATCTCTTCCAAAACCAAAAGTATTCAACACTTTAAGCATAAACTTCCAAATTACTGAAGAATGGAACTTTACTACCGATGATGTTGATGGTAGTTTGGAACTTCTTTAACAGTCTTATAGTTCCTCTCTTGCGTCGGTATTTACAGGCAGTTGGTTCGGAGAAAATCTTATTGATCAACTTTGGGACCCTCATGAGATTGGTTACCTGTATTTCTCCAGATTTTTCCTAGTGAAAATTTGACTCAAAACTGCCCCACCAAAAAGAGCGCTAATTTTGGCTGTCGAAAAATTAAAGTTTGCGACCGGCTCGAAAGGGATACGTCGATACGTCCCAGGTACGAAACATCTCTTTTGTGTGTGTGTGTATCGCGTAGTTTTATTGCGCGAGCGGCGTGCGCAATGTGCGCGTGCGTACATGTGTGAAAGAGAGAGGGAGAAAGGGATGAACACAGAAAGAATGCGCATGTTCTTCGTCTTTCAGCGCCGACCATCTGCCGTGTAATACCCTACCACGGTCTGTGCCCACGTTCCCACACAACGTTTCCCGAGTCTTTGTTCCCCTGGCTTCGCACCCAGTGACATACCCAATATAGTGTGTGACGCATGGAACCTGGGGCGTATCAAACCTGGGATGCAACGAACCTGGGACGTATCGAAACGTCCCCGCTTGAAAGTCATATTCAATCTAAAATCATATGCTCACAGTTTGTGTGAAGAATCTTACAGTCTTCGAAGACTTTGCCAGCACAGGGAGTCTGCCAGATAATCGCTGGCAACCAAATCTGCCGGCAATTTTCTGGCGGATTCTATGAGCCTGCGCAAAATTCTTTGCTCTGGCAAGGTCTTGAAATGGAGACATTGGAAAGCCAGGGAACTATGAACAAAAAGCATTGGAGCGATGAAAACGTTAAGATGGGTAACGAAAGACCAGTTTTTAATGTTGCCAGCTGGAACTGAAGTTGAGATATAACAAGATCTTGAGTCCTTGATGTACCAACAGAACAACCAGTCTGCATGAAAAGTAACAAACTCAATACGATTATACTCCAGTCAGATGCTAACAAGCCTCAGGGCAGGAACAATAAGCGCGAAGTTCATTCCATAATTTTTAATTGGCACGCTGAACGCATTGACAATTTCGATGCTCTCCGGTACTTTCAATGTGGCGATTACAAAGTAAACATTGATTAGTACGCTGTGCATAAATCAATTAACATTTTGAAAAGAGGCCCTAAAACAAAATTCTGAGGGGAAGCGACTTATGCTGTAAAAATATAATTTATCTGACTTACTTCCCTTTAGTGAAAAAGCTGATGCACAAGCAGACCCCCCCCCCCCCCACCCCACTCCCCTATCCCCCGACATCCGGTGTCATATTGGCGAACTACAAGGACGGTCACCTGTTTTATCTGAACCCGAATGGAAGAACACAGTGTCAAAACAACATGTGAGCAGGTATGTCTTCATCTTTTGTGTCATCATATCGAATTACTGACATCGGTGTGGTGTAATCTTGAAGCAGAAAAGTGGTTTTGATGGAAAAATGTCGAATGGAATAAGGCATACAAATTGTTACCACAGGATGTTTCAGGTTATCCCACGATTGATGATAAATCAGGTCGCTGTAGGCTTGGCTTGGGGAATTCATCAGTTCTATGAAACTGTATCAAAATAGGCCTATGTGCTATTTTTGGAATATGCTAAGGGATGCAATGTAATTGGTCGTTGTCCTAACATTAGCTCATACGCCCGTGATCGCTTTTCTCCGTGAATAGATTTTTGTTATATATTCGTACTTAGAATAAGAATTAGATTCAGCTCCAACATTGCCAGACCGAAGACTGAAAACTGAGTTTTAAGGGTAGGGCTAGGTTTAGTGCTAGTGTTGAATTGGTGTAAAGCAGTGAAATCCGGCCGTGTGTGCATTCCTTACCATGTATTCATGCCCCAAATCTACAAGAGGAAGACCCAAACTAAACTCAAAACTGCACCATTTTTACTCATAAATAACCAGTCTCACCTGTCAGACTTGCCCAGGTTGTTGTTAAGTCTGAAAGTGACTGATGATAATAGCCATAATAAACATTGCTAAAGCAATGATTCAGTCTACTTGAATAGGCCCATTATTTCTGCTACACCTACTGCTACCACTACTACTTCTGATACTAGTAAAATACTGTCTGTAATAGCCCAGCATCCATGATACAGCTGCTGATTACATGAGCTGAAATGAAAGCTGGTAGAATTTAAAAAGAAAACCAACCGTAATGCAATATTACTGTTGACGTGTTGTAGTCTCTTAAGTCTGTTTATTGTCAACAACTGGCAAGCTACTATGAGTATGAGAGACAACGTGTAGAGTATAATGTAATGAGTACTGACAAGGAAATATTTATTGATTTGGCCAGTATTGGTTGTTTAACAGATACAGCAGTATAATTGTTGTTGCTGCTTGTTTACACTGCCATACACTCACTTTGTCGTAATTTAATTGTTACATCAGCTGAGCTTTAAACAACAATAACAAAAAACAAAAAGAAAGAAAGAAGAAAAGATCAACGAAGCATGATGCAGGAAGTGCAGTGCCGAGTACAAAATAGTTCAAAACAGAAGAACCCAGTACAAAACAGTGATGTTTGTGTGTCTGAGTGTGTGTGTGTGTGTGTGTGTCCATGTGTGTGTGTGTGTCCATGTGTGTGTGTGTGTATGTGAGTACAAAACAGTGCCAAACAGAAGAACTCGGTGCAAAACAGTGGTGTTTGTGTGTGACTGTGTGTGTGTGCACGTGCACACGTGTGTGCATGTGTGTGTGCATGCATGCTTGTGTGTGTGTGTGTGTGTGTGTGTGTGTGTGTGTGTGTGTGTGTGTGAATCAAGCAGATATATATATACTATATATAGAGATCTGCAGATTTAAATGAGTGACTGAGACTAGTGAGAGAAAATTCATTTTCAAGGTCTCCGAAGTTCATATGAAGAATAGGGTAAGAGGCATCGCAAAAACTAAGAAGAATTATTGAAATATTTTTTTTACCATAAAATGTCAGATCTAGCAGGAGGGTACATTTCCAAACATTTTGATCTTGCGTCAGTGTATGAATGCAGACTGGTACCTAATTTGTTATATCCAATGGATAAATCAATGGTAGTTTGCCAGATCATCTTATCATGTATGCAAATGGTCTGTCTCATATTTGTCAAGATTAAATGGCTGGCTAAAGAAATGTCTGTTTCTCCTGGCTACCCATGACTGGTTGTCATTTACTTAGTGTCAAAATTGTAGATGGATTGAAGCTTTATTGAGTGACAGCTGGTTTTCTGTGATTCCCCATCCCTCTCTGAGTTTTTTTTTTTTACCTCTCTCAAATTTTGAAGCATGATTTTTTAATGGCCAGAAAGGGTGGCTAGCAGTATAAACTTGAAAACAAATGCACAAAGAGCCATCTGGTTTGAGGAAAGTTTTTATGTTTTAGACAAGACCAAAACTTAAGAAAAATCTGTATTGATTTTAGTGAGTACCCTTTGTTCTTCATATTTTGACCATCTTTATTCTTATACGTATAGAGTTATGTTTAATATATATAGGTTTTCATGTCCCTTTCAGGTTGACTTGCTGTCTTTATGAAGACCATTTTATGGAGAACACCAAGCTGGTCATCTTATGGAGACACAATGTTTCAGGTTGCCTGGCTTGGCTATCAAAGGTAACCATCAAACAAAGTTTTCAAAATAATAAGTATATCTTTGTAAGAAACTTGAATTATGAAAAGTAGAATAATAAGCACACTTCAGTAGGTATGGAAAAACCAGTAAATATGATTTGCACATCATCTAAAAAATTGTTATTTGTTCTTTCTAAGTTTTTTTGTTTTCTTTTTTTGTCCTTTTCTTTCTTCTGTACGAAAAGAAAAATAATGAGCACATTTCCATAGATAAATAGGAAAATAAGTAAATTTGATTTGTGAATAATTAAAAAAGATTATAGTATTTGTTCTTTCTAGGTTTGCCTTTTTTCTTTTTTGTTGTTTTTGTTTTCCTTTCTTTCTTTCTTCTTCATTTCTGTCCTTTTTTCTTGTTTGTCATTGTTTTTATTTTTGTGCACCACACAGCCATATTTTGGCAGCATACATATAAGCCTAGGACTGGACAAACAAAAATAGTTTACAATGTTTATCTATGATCTTTTTATTTGTCAATGTTATCCACACATGTACTGTATCTCATGTGTTATCATTGTTTTTTTAAAGCAAGGTGGAAGGAGGAAAAAGGTACAAGCAAAAATAATGACAAGCAAGACTTAATTAATGATAAGCAAAACTGAAGGGCAGGGAAAAACAGGACACACCACATTCACACTCTCACACACACACACCACACACACACACACACACACACACACACACACACACCACACACCACACCGCGCGCGCAAATTGAAAGAGAACAAATGAATGTTTTTAAAGTTACATGTAAACCAAATGCAAGTATTTGTTCTACCTCTTAGCTACAGAACTGTGCCCATTGTTCTACTTGTCATAATTATTATGTGATTACCCAAACAGATCAACATGCTTAACAGTGTCTTGGCTTTTCTGTCCCTTCTTTCTAACTGGGATGATGTCCAAAGTTCTCTTCATTCTTTGCTATTACAGTATTAGGTAAGAGGAACTCTATAGATACTATACTGTACTGATACAATATTTAACATTTTTTAATATCTCTGATGAACTCTCTCTGTACAATCATTCCTGATAGGGAATGTTCACTTTACAAATTACGGTTTTGTAATTGTATGAACATTCGCATGGGGGATGTGGAAAGAATTTTTCATGAAGCATCACTATGCATGATATTATGAGTTAAAAACAGCTTCGCTGACTTTCTGTTGTTGAAAGCAAGCAATCTGTGCGGACTTTGTTGCTAGGTTTGTATATATGAAAGAAATTTGTTGCCCAAATGTTTAGGTTTGATTCATTTCAAGAATGGCACTGAATGTTAATAAACAGTGCAGACAACAACAGCAGCATTTTATTCATATTGTTGCTGAAGTTGTTGAAATGTAACAGGCAGAAGGACAAGACATTTAAAGAGGTGGATTTGGTCATTTTGGATGATAAAGGCAACAATGCCATTGAATACAGCAGTCACAATTGACAGTTTAGACATTGACCAAGCCAGCGAGGGGAGTGAGGGTTGATAGGGGGTGTATATCAAACAGAGGCTGGTAAAACAGACTCGCATGTTCCCCTGTGGGGATCCCGGGGCTCTTTCAGTATAAATAGTATACCCACCTTCTGGAAATTTTGTGCTGGAAATGTCCTCTTTTGTGTCACTCTCTTTGTCTTCTTTGTTTCTATCTTGTTCCTTTGCTTTCTGTCATATCTTCTTATCATTTTTTGTTGTTGTTGTTTTCTTTTGTTTTCTTTTTTGTTGTTGTTGCTTTGTGGTCCATTCACCTGTATGTGTTCGATAAAGTCTTACGTACTTTTCTTAGGATTGATAATTGGGTGCAGTTAAGCGCAATTTGACTCTAGGGAAGTGAGATATGCAGAAGCGACTTTAGGTAATTTAGACCTGTTCTTATATGTACAGTGTATATATGTACATGTATACATATGTATGTATTATATATATATGTGTGTGTGTGTGTGTGTGTATATAATATATATATATATAGTAATTAGTATACATATATATGTATTATATGTATACATATAAAATGATATATACATGTATTATATGTAATATATATATATATATATAATATATATGTTTTAGTGTCCTTAGTTATGCTTTATATATTTCATTTGTATTGTTTTTTGTTGTTGTTGTTTTTTTTTTTATCCCCTGTGCGATAAACTGGACGCAGTGGTCAGCGCCAGGGTTATCTACTTAGATTATGTGCTCAGAGAGTCAAATGCTTTGATATGTGTACTTAATTTTCTTTTCCTTTTTTTTCTTTTCCTGTTGAAGTACAGTATGTGCTGTATGCATTTGGCTGGGCTTTAAGCAACAATAAGAAAAAGAATAAGGCTTGCGTGTAGTCAGTGATATGGTCAAGACAGTTTACACTTCTGTTGCATTGATTGGCTGAAGGAGTTACTTTTTTTTTGATGTTCACCTCTTTTTTGGCTGGTCTGCTCAGCAGTTGTCATTTGAATGCTATTTCCCCAAAATGTTATCTACAGTTTGGGAGGGGAGGGAGGGGGGGGGGGGGGAGGAAATGTTTCGATTTTTCTTTTTCAGTCCTGAGCAGTTTTATTGTAATAAGCTAGTCTGTTGTTCCTGCTTCCTGCATGATCATAGGGCACATTAAAAGTATGTGTACAGTAATACTGAACAGGAAATTTGGGGTGTTTTACAAATGACACTGTCAGCTGAAATCTCGTGGTATGAAGATAGTATTTTTGTACATTCTAATTTCTAGCATGGTGTGTATGTCATCAGTTGTGAACATTTCATTTTCTGACTTTGTGCATGTTAATTTTTGTGATTTTGTTTTCCTCTTCCTCTTATTTGTGGGTATCCGAGGTCAAGGAAGGAGGGGGGAATAAGAAAAACAAAAACAAAAAACAATGGCGGAGAATTGCTGGTACCAAATGAGTTAATGATATATCATTGTAATTGTGAGTGGTCTCATAACTTTAGTTAAGCTGATTCACATTTGGAGTGAAGTGATAAGCAATATCTGACAAATCTCAGATCAACTTGGGTGATGGGGGTACCACTCCTTTCCTTCACTGCTTCATCTTCTGAGACTCTGAACAGGGTAGAGTACCTGTTCACGACAGGTCAGTAAATAAATCAGTGGGATTCTGAAGTGTGGAAAAGATCCACAGCAACGAAGGCTAACATTAGTAAAATAAAAATTAAAGAATAGAGACCTAGGAAATAGAATGTAGGGATGGGAAGGAGAGAATCTATCAGTCCAGTTGTTTCGCCAGGGTTCAAACTGTAATTAGCCCTGCTCTTACCAGTTTTCAATTGCTGTGGTATTTTTAGTTATTAATGTGCCCAGGCCAGAAGGCACATAGATCTGACTCACTTTATATCCCTGTCCATAGGACAAAGTAATGAATAATGTATGCATATAAACGATAATATTTAACAAGTTTTTCAAAGGTTTCAAATACACTAACAGCTTTTACTGTAAATACAGGTCAGGATCGTCTGTTCCTGACACTGACATTCACCGCCTGGTTGTGGATTTTGGGGGCTTGCCAGCTGAACCCTGATTCCTCCCTCAACCCATCACCTTTGCCCTCACAAACAGAATGGCCAACACTTTCAACTTCCACGTTGCAGACAAGCTTCACATCTGAGGTCACAGCATCATCCCAGTCTTTTGTCACGAAGACTTTTAGTTCATCACATTGGTTTGTTTTAGGAAACCTGTCTGCATCTGAATTTTCAGTGAGAGACCTTGCGACAAGATCGGCATCTTTTGCGAAAGACTTCTCCACAACATCTCTGTCTTTTCATGGACACATTCCTGTAACATTGGAATCGTCTGTGAGAGATTTCTCTACATCATCTCTGTCTTTTCAGAGAGAACTCTCAACAACATCTGAATCTCTTGCAAGAGACCTCTCTACATCTCATTCTTTAGTGAGAGGTCTACCTTCAACATCTGAACTTTTTGTGAGAGAGATATCACCTTCCACAGACAGTATCATAACTGATGTGAATGGAGTTTTCTTGTCCTCCCACACTCTTTCAGAGAGTGAAATCCTTCAAAGTTCTTCTTTCGAAGCACCCAGTGTGAGCCTATACAGAACCCCTGCAGTGGCTGTTGGTTTTAGTTCTTCTGAGTATGGGGCTCAGGGTAGTATCATTGAGCCAAGTGCTGTGGAGGGCTGGGAAGGTGCCACACCCAGTGTGTCAGGTGATACATCCCTGCCTGTGTCTATAGAGTCAACTGCTTTTATAGATTCTGTGGCTGTCAGTCGTCGCAGGGATCCTGCAGAAGAACTTTCAGAATCTGCTGCTCTTGTCAGTCATGTACCTCCATCGATACAGCCTGACTTTGGTACAGATACCTCTGCACTGTGTCAAGACAATAGTTGTACTTTTATACTTATAACGCCAACCTCAGGTGTTGACAGTTTGACACCAAGTTCTTCAGCAGGGGTAGCACTGCATACCACTGAAGGAGAAATTGAAGTGACGTCATCCACATCTCTTCGTGAAGCATTTACATCTATTCCTGAAGTGTCTTCTGTCACTGAAACTTTGAGTATGAATGCAACACAGACTTCCACCATATTTCAGCCCTCAGCAGGGGAAACCACTACCTCCTTGCTGAGTTCTTTATCTGCGGTGAGCTCCCCTGGCCCTGCTGTGGGCAACAGGTCATGCACAGATAAAGACACTGGCTGTGTGGAATACTGGGGTGACGAGGATGAAGAAGAGGAGCTGAGGATCAAGGTCATTATCGGGGTGGCCTGTGGTGCTGTTCTGCTGGTGGTTATTCTGGGTAAGTCTGAAGAGTCTGGTCCATAATCAGGTAAAGGTTTAAGATAGCCCCACAACCCTGAATATAGGGCAGTGAGGTAGATAGTAGAGATCTTAACCCAGAGATTGTAGAGGAGTAGAGACCTCAGTAGTTCTCAGGATTGACATTTTGAAAGTGGTGCCCGTCTTCTCTCTACATCCCAGGCACTTTTAGTCTTGCTGTTATAGAATATGAGTGCAACCAGACGAACAAAGAGATTGCCATCTGCATGATTCTTATGGCAGTCATTGCCTCTCTTCATTGACCAAGACTCATCTTTGTAATTATAATCTGTGTAAGAGTGAAAAATTGTGTGTGTGTGTGTATGTGTGTTATGTGTGTGTTGTGGTGTGTGTATGTGTGTGTGTGTGTGTGTGTGTGTGTGTGTGTGTGATGAAATGAGAGCTAGAGGTGTTGTTTGTTTGTTTGTTTGTTATATGAGATGGACAACTTTCATGGCCATATCCAATTATTATATTACTTCCCTTGTCAAAAATGCATACACAGTTTAAATGCCAACAAAAGAAAACCACAAAAGATGACTTATTTCAAGTCTTTGCATGCATGTTTATTGATAAACTTTGAAATTTTAAAATGAGTGATATTTTAGAATGAATCGAAATAAAATGAAAAATCTGCTCTTTAGCTTAGTTTTCATGTGGCATCACAGTTGTTTTATCTATTGTTTTTCTGTGTAATTGTATTTGTAAGTGTACCTTTTTGTTTATGCATTCAGATGATTTCATATTATTTTGTACATTTTCAGGGGTGTTTATTGGCTGTGTATTGCGACGTCGCGGCAAGATGTCTTCAGGGTCCAAGATTGACCTGTCCAGTTACTGGGATGACAGTGTTACCCTCAGCTATATCAATGGACATATCGACATCCCCAAAGTAAGCTGACAGTTGTGGATAGGCAATATTTATTGTCTTTGTAAGGTTTGTGACATTTCACTTCAGCTGAACATTGCATCATGGTTTCTAGTTTTGTTAAAAGAAAAGAAAATCATTGACAGGTTATAAAGAAAATGGTCGAGCATATCTAACAGTCTTCCTTTATTGTACAAAAACATTATTACAGAAAATAGGCTTTCATTGGTCCTTGTGTCTTTGGCCTGTGTTCCATGACAATGGCATTTATTTGGTCCCTGTGTCTTTGGCCTGTGTTCCATGACAATGGCATTTATTTGGTCCCTGTGTCTTTGGCCAGTGTTCCATGACGATGGCATTCATTTGGTCCCTGTGTCTTTGGCCTGTGTTCCATGACAATGCATTATTTGGTCCCTGTGTCTTTGGCCTGTGTTCCATGACAATGGCATTTATTTGGTCCCTGTGTCTTTGGCCTGTGTTCCATGACAATGGCATTCATTTGGTCCCTGTGTCTTTGGCCTGTGTTCCATGACGATGGCATTTATTTGGTCCCTGTGTCTTTGGCCTGTGTTCCATGACAATGGCATTTATTTGGTCCCTGTGTCTTTGGCCTGTGTTCCATGACAATGGCATTCATTTGTCCCGGTGTCTTTGGCCTGTGTCATACGTGGCTTTATTTGGTCCCTGTGTCTTTGGCCTTGTTCCGACAATGGCATTCATTTGGTCCCTGTGTCTTTGGCCTGTGTTCCATGACAATGGCATTCATTTGGTCCCTGTGTCTTTGGCCTGTGTTCCAGACGTGGCATTTATTTGGTCCCTGTGTCTTTGGCCTGTGTTCCATGACGATGGCATTTATTTGGTCCCTGTGTCTTTGGCCTGTGTTCCATGACAATGGCATTTATTTGGTCCCTGTGTCTTTGGCCTGTGTTCCATGACGATGGCATTCATTTGGTCCTTGTCTTTGCCTGGTTCATACGATGGCATTCATTTGGTCCTGTGTCTTTGCCTGTGTTCCATGACGATGCATTCATGTCCTGTATCTTTGGCTGTGTTCAGCATGGATTATGGGCACTGTGTTTGCCGTGTTCATGACGATGCATTCATTGGTCCTGTTCTTGGCTGTGTTCATGACTAATCATCTTCACCTTGGACCAAAGTTGTAAATAGCCATTCACCATGCACACACACATATGCAACAAGATGCATACACTGTCTCACACGCATGTGCGTGCGCCACACACAACACACACACACACACACACACACACACACACACACACACACACACACACACACACACACACACACACAAACCCCTTCAGTCAGTATGAAACAATCTCCTTTTGTCTAGGTTATTTTGTTGTACTGTGTAGTTTTTTTTGAAAGGGAAATTGAAATAGTGCATGTAATGATGTATACACAGAGTCACAGTGTTTTAGTTATTGATAGCATCAAGAATATTCATTTTCACCTTCCCCTCTGTGGGGATGCCGGGGGCTCTTTTATTATAAATAGTATCCCCACCTTCTGGAATGTCCTCTTTTCTGTCAGTCTCGTTGTTTCTGCCTTATTCTGTTGCTTTCTGTCATTTCTTTCTGTTATTTCCTGCCTTACTGGGCCATTCACCTGTACGTGTTCTATAAAGTCTTACATACTTTGGATTGATAATTGGGCACATGTATTAAGTGCATTTTTGGTTCTAGGGAAATGAGATATGTGAAAGCAATTTTAAGTAATTGAGGCCCGTTTTTTATATATGTTTTGGTGTCTGTATTATGTTTCAATTGGTATCAGGTGTGTTTTTCAAATCCCCATGTGCGATAAATTGGACGGAGTGGTCAACACTAGAGGTGTCACCTTAGATTATGTTTCCTGTTGAGGTGTTATGTGTGTTTTGAGGGCTATAGTATAATGCCCTGATATGGCTCTGTGCAATCGGCTGGGTTTTAAACAACAATAACAGTAACAATTCATTTTCACCTCGTTGTACAAGGGCTGATCCAAAAGTCTCGTCAGTTCTGAACTGTTATAGCCTTCTAATGAATCCTTATCTAAATTCATTGTAAGACTTCATCTATAGCGTGATTAATTTCCAACTGTTGTCCAAAACAATGGATCCAAGCGTAGAGCAGCTTTGATGCTGTGCCTTTACAAGGCTCATACTTGGAGATAGAGAGAGCAAACTTCATGTCAGCTTGACAAGTGTGTGTCAGATAGGGCAGTTTGCTGCTGGATTGATACTTTCAAGTGAGGAAAAAGTCATTTGAAAGACAAGACCTATATTGGTGTCTAAGTGAGGTCCAGAACGAGCAGAGTTCTTAGCGATTGCTTGAAACTTTTGAGAAGACTCAGTGACATGATCACAGGTGAAGGAATATGGGTCACCTATAGCATCTGTCCAGTCAAGTATAGGTGAGCGCTTGTAACTCACTCGGGACGGAGAGTTTTCCCCCTTGCTTTCCCCCACAGACGGCCCATTTTGAAGGGTTAGGAAAAAAATCACAAAAAATACAAAACATAAAGGAACAAAATGAAACTTTCAGATCTGAATATTTACATGCTGGGTTTGTTCATGCCAAAATATTGAAGTTCTTCCTTGAATATTTTCTTCTTCATGTGCCATGTTGAAAATACCCCAAATTTTGTGGTCAGGATCACCATACAGTCACACACTTTGATCAGCTCCATGAACACACAGTCAAAGGTGAGAAGGTCTTTGTATGCACAGAATACATGAATAAAGTAGACTTTGCTCAGGGTAAAAAAAATGAATTATTGGTGACATTATATAAATAAATGTTACAAATTGTTACACAAGGGGATTTGGAAAAAAAGGAGCACACCGGATGCTTGTAACTCACTCGTGTACGCCCACCTCCCTCTCCCACTTCACTGTCAGTACTGGGTCACTGTCAGTACTGTTTTCCTAATAATCAGTGTAGTTCTGCACTGAGTGATACAGTTGGAAGCAGGTGATGGTCTTGTTGGGCTGGCATAGTTTGTCACAGAGGGCAACCCCACACTTTTTTCACCAGTTGGGGGTTTGCCGCAGTTGAACCTCCGGGTGTCTCCTGCTGCCAGCACTACACTCATGGCACTTCCTATAGTTCTTCCTACCACTGGGGATGGGTGGCAGAGGGCAGGAGAAGTGCTCATTCTGCTTGCCATTCAGTTCTCTTATGCATATCTGTTTATGACAATAGAATTTAGAAAGTCTTCTGTCACAAACTGATTGAAGAAATCAGTGGGGGCGTGGTACTCAGCTGGGACATGCAGGCCACAAGAGCCAGAGAACGAAGGCAAAGTGGGGGAAAAAACTAAAATCTTCATGCCAGTCATGCATAAGAAAGTCAATAAAATCTTCATCAGGCATGTGGCTCATTGTCCTTGGCCCACTGACCACTCTCCTCTCGTGACGTGTACGCCCACCTCCCTCTCCCACTTCACTGTCATCTGAAACTGGGTCACTGTCAGTACCTTCTTGCTGGCAGCTTTCATCACTTGAAACACTTTCACCATCATCTTCATCTTACTCCTCGATGTCCAATCCTTCAGTCTGAAGTACTTCAATCACTTCAGCAGCAGTAAAACGCCGCTGTCACGATCTACTTTGTTTCAAAACTCGTACTCGCCTGCGATGCCATTTTTGACACAAATGCAGATTAGCAAGTCATGTGGGGTGCTGAAGTCAATCGTTTCCCAACGAGTGTATTGCTACAGAATGTCACGAAGTAACTGTCCACTTGACCCATGACAAGTGTGTAGTGATCAGTGTAACTTCGGTTATCATGCCATGTCACGAGGGAAGCGTCGAAAAAATTTTAATTATCGAAATCGCTATCGCGTTCCATCATCCGAAACCATGCCTTACGTCACAAACGCTATAGCATTCCATCGTACGGAAAGAGTTAAGCAGTATTCGACTGTGGGTACAAGCAAAATCATCCTTCTAGTTCTACATGACATTGCAAGTGCCCATAAGGTCACTGTGGTCTTGCTACTAGAGCAGCTCATTCAGGTTCTCAGTCCCACCATACAGTCGTAATTTAGCCCTATGCAACTTTGGGTTGTTTCTCCGTCTGAAGCTAACCAGGCTGGTAAGGGGATCTCTGTGTAGAATACAGGACTTGAGAAAAGCAGTGGCATCACAGCTTGCTTACGATATCTCAGTCACATGTCAGACTCTTAGCTGAAGAGGCTGAAACTCTTTATGGAGAGGAAGAGTGTACCTCTCTGAAAATTTTTTAAAATTCGGATACATAGGAACGCCATTTTTGTTCGGCGACATAAATGACAAGACATTTGGGTTAGCCCACACACTTATTTTCATATTCTGTACACACCAAAACTTTTGAGGGTAAAAAGGTATGCTTTTGTTAGATTAGATATTTTTTTAGATAAATTAGCACATCTGAGTACATGTTTAATAATTTACTGACTCTGTATTCATAAGATGAATGACCAATGCAAATAATCTTAGCGACAGACATGCAGATTATTGACCTTAATTTTGTTGTCTTGATTGTTGGACAGGATAGCGCAGATGAAATGATATCGCTGGACAACGATTCTTTCCTCAACAGTCTGGATAGCATGTCCTTCACCAACACCTGGACTTCAGACACGTCTAAGCACACCAATTTCTGACAACTCCTCCTGTCTTCGTCTGTGTCATGTGTACCCCTCCCATATCCTCTTACCATTTCCTTTGACTCCCTCAGCCTGTCCACTGTCTTCCCTCAGTTTCCTGCATAGAGAAGGTAGTGGTAGCTGGTGGATTGTTTGGGATAATCAGAGTTACTCCCCCTCCCCCCTATAGTTTTAGCCAAACAGGCATGTACAATATGATATGCAGCATTGCATTGTCAGCTCTCTATTTTTTTGTCCTTCTTTCTGTATTTATTTATGTTTTTTTTTTATTAAACAATTTTATATACCTTTGACAAAGAAAATAATTCTTTTAACTGCTATTTTCAAGTATAATCTGGAATTTCAAAACTGATGCCATGCTTCCATTTCTTTCTCACGCCCCATGTCTTCCCCATCTTTTAACTTCTCTGTTTTGTTCTTCTGCCCTATTAATTTAATATCTCAGTTTGTGCATGAATATGTCATTATTATGAACGTAATGCCAAAAGGAAAAGATCTGGGCAGGGGTGAGGCCATAGTAGATTTAAGCATTTGTCATAAAGTTTCTTGTGCTTAAATATATTGACATTTGAGAATGAAAAAGACAATTTTAATATTTATAGACTGGTTGAAAAAGTGTTGTGGCCCTCTGCTCTCCAAAGAGTCTTCAGGAATAAGTCAGGTCTTGAAAAAGTTAGTATCTTTCGTTGTTTCGATTATGACAAGCAGAATCATGTGAACAGTTCTATGAAATGTATTGCGTAAAGTGAACATGAGCATGTGAAGTGAGCATGAGTATATCTGCTAACTTTGCAGCAATATTTTTTATTGTCGGGGATATGGAAAACGCTCACAGATTCAAGACTTTAATACCACTAGATTTTCAGATTAATCAGTAGCTGATTTCAACTGTTGTGACAGTAAAATTTGTGGTGATGTATAGGATATGTGCTGTTAACTTGTTACTGGGGTGTTAAAGTAGGAGAGTGTAGAATGTATTATAAGAGTAAATTATATTTTTATCACCAGCCAGTGATTGAAATGGTTTAACTGTTACATCTCCTTTTTGTAATTGTCTGACTGGGCAGCACAGGGAAGAAGCTCATCAAATTGTGTAGGCTTGTTAGTGTGTGGATTAATGTTTGACCTTGATGTGTCTCCAGCAAAGACACTCTATCCAGTATAGCTTCTAAAATGTTAATCAGCGGAAATATGTGCCATTTAAAAGGACGAACGATAGGCAATAGATGAGTGTGTCATTGGAGTAACACACAGGCGATGCGAGTAGATAAGTGTGTCATTGGAGTAACACACAGGCGATACGAGTAGATAAGTGTGTCATTGGAGTGAACAAGGACAGAAATGAAAAGAAAGCATATAAGTTGGAAAGGAAATAAGTCTGTACTGTTGCTATATAACAGTTGTGTAGCAGTGAAAATGCAAATTGTTTAATAGTAAAGGTTATTCTGAAATGTGCAAGCTGCCATGAACTAGTGGAAGGAGCTGAACAGGAAATGGGTTGGTTGTTTTGTTAAATGTTTAGAAAAAGAAAGAGACATGGATATGCTAACATTGAAACTTTTGTTTGCAGAAAAAAGATTTGCAGCATTTGAACAACAATATAAGCTGTTGGAACAAGGTGAAGTAAATGAGAAAGAATTTCATGAAATGGTATATCATGGGCTATGGAAAACAGAAAACTTTAAAATGAACTGTGCAGTTGGACAGAGTTTCACATGGAAGGTTTATTTTTGGAGATATCTATCTGTAGAGCTGAAGTAAATTTTCATGCTGTTTGGTATGTTCAAATTCATGGTAGATTTAAATACCAACATACAAGACACTATGGAGGTGTATTGACTATGGATGCATGACAGTATTGTCAATGAACACTGGATTAGAGTTTATAACATGACTGCTACATGGCTTGCAAATTAAGAATTTGAAAGGCCATCCCTGTGTTGGAATCTTTATTGTACCAATTATTTACCGGATATATCGTCGTTCTAGTCTTTTGAATTGTATGCTGTGATTTCTTGTGAGGAAAACTACGCAGTTTAATGTGGAAACGTGAAAGGAAACACAGTGGCTGTATCTTCATCTCCAAGCTACATTGCTGATCTCTGTAACATCTTTGTAGCACTTTTTTTCTTTTTCTTTTCTTTTTTCTTTTTTCCCTTCTCTTTCCATCTTTAATTCAGTGTTCTTCTAAGAATGAATCACATTTGTTAGGAATGTTCTTGTCTGTTGTTCTGAGAGGATGATGAACACAGTGTTTTATTGATAATGTAACGTGCCAGATCTGTTGCCACAACATATCTGTTTTACATGTCTGCTGTGCTAAGTAGGCTGCACAGATTTTTTGTGTGATTTTGTGCCAAATGAACTGTGTCACTAAGTGAACTATTTCCTTCACAAAGCTGCATTGAGAGCATAGAACTGCAGAAGCAATGTTTTTATTAGTTTGTCATGTTGTTTAGGAGGCCTGACTTTGTTGATAATAAACAGAATGTTAAAATTTTATGATTTTTTGTTGTTGAAAAATAGTCTGATCTAGCATAATAGGATATCTTTGAAGTTACAACATGTCCACAGAGATTTATGACAGGATACCTTTGTAATTACAGGATGTCCACCAAGATCTCTTTAATGGGGTGGCTGGTAATATGGGCACTTCTGAAGATCTTCAATGATGGACTTTCCTCATGTTGATTTGAAGAACAGTAGGCATACTGCTTCCGCTGGTCCCTCTTCTGTTCAACAGCAGCTGTCTGCATTGTTCAAGTGTGATCATGCCCTGCATGCAATGCTGTCACCAGCTTACTCTGTGGCAGGAAATTCTTCCCGCTTGGTGGTGTTGATGCCACAGCTGATGAGGTTTGCCATAGGAGGATCTTTGTATCACTGTAGTGGTTATCCCTGGTCATGATGTTCTTGCTTTAGCTCTCCATAGAGCAACATCTTTGGGATGTGGTCGTCTTTCAGTTGACAGTACGTCCTGTCTTGTAAAGCTCAAGACTTGCCAGACTTGCTGAACTGATCCTACAACAGTACAAGGCACAATAAAGTCCAGACAGGAAAGAGTTGAAGCAAACAGAGGAAGAAATGGAATGATGACATCCAAGAGTGGACAGGCTTGATAGTCTTGATTCCTGAGACAGGCAATAAATGACTTAAGAGTCTTTGGGATACTTGGTTGCCAGGTTTCAGTAGTTCTGGTACAGTTTGCCAGACAGTGCTATAGGTACAGGTAAATATGTAAAAATATTCTCTTGTTGGTATTTTTTTATTATTATTGCTGGTTGTATGATTTTGTGTACTTAATTATGTTTATGCATTTGTGTTCGGGTTTGTTTTTAATCCCCCTGGTGATAAATTGGGTGGAATGGTCAATGCCAGGAGCACATCCTTAAACTGTTTGCATGAATGCAATATTTGTAATTAATTTTCTTTACCGGGATCATCAATGTGTTTAGATGTGTATTTTGTTTAGGATGGTTATACTTATAGAGCCCTGATATGGCTTTGAGCAGTCTGCTGGGCTGTAAACACAAATGATAATCATATTAATAAATAATGTTGGTTTTTGTACACAATGGACATGAAATGGACTGGAGGCAGATTAGAAGGGTGACATTTTTTTTTGGTGTAGCTGTGAGATTATCATAGCTGCTGTGGCCTCTTTTTCATGTATTCACTTGTTTGATGAACAATAATATGTATGGTTACATGTCTGCTTTTTTTCCCCTTCTACATGTAAAAAGACTGTTCAGGTTGATCTGTGGCATGTGTCTTGTGTGTCTGTTCCCAAGTATTTCTGTGTGTCTGTAGATATGTCAGCAAGGCTTTCACAGCTGTTGAACAGTTTTATCAAGTTTATGGATCTTTACAAAATCCGGTACTGTGGACAGTCTCACAGACTACTTCAGTTTCATTGGTATTTCAGTCATGATTTGGGAAGGCCTGTTTAGTTGTTATTTAAGGTAATCAGACATTTTGGAATTTGACATAAGGTGGATCACAGTCTACACAAAAATATGAATGTAGCAGTAAAGATTTTTTTTAAGGATGTGTTCTCAGTTGATGGATTTTAAGCAAATGCTGTCCCCCCAAGGAACCCCCCCCCCCCCCCCCCCAAAGTTATGACAGAAACTTATTGATTTTCAAATGTCCAAGTTATGCATAGAGAATGCGATATAAAGACTCTGGAAAAGAGATATTGTTGGTATGTTTCGACCATCTTGTGTGTGTTCTTGTTGTTAAGTGTTTCTTTTGTGTAAGGTATTTCGTTTCTGTGTGGTATATAAAAAGCAAAAGTATTCAGGGCAGCTATGGGCAAATCGATTCATGTATGATGTGTCTCAGCCTTTGAAAATGTCCCGGTTCTTTTTTCTTTCTTTTTTTTTTTTTGCAAGGAGATACATGGTAGTAATGATACTATAAAATATTAGTTATAATTTTTCATTATGGGATGTAATGTCAGTGGTATCAAAACAATGTAAAAAGCGTCAATATTGTGAATTGTTAAGGTGTCTTTACTTTTTGTTATAATGCTTTTTGAATGCAGTATTTTGCATAGGGTAATAGAACAGACGACTTATTCTATCCTATTTTTAGTGGCTGCTCAAATTAGTTCAACTTAGTGATTGTAATGTATAGCGATTTAGCCACTGGTTTGAGCTTTAGCAAGTCAGTGGTACTATGATTGGTAAATTGAGATGCAGCGATGGTTGGGGGTATTCTGCGTGGGTGTATCTTTTAGGGACTTGGCTCAACTGTAAGATTCCTACATTTGGATCACTTGTCCTCCCCGAATTCCTGTCTTCTCCATTAAAATGAAAGTTATGTTGGTCTAATTGATTTTGAGCTGTGGTATAGTCTTCATTTCTGTGTCTATGCTATATATCGGACAGTCGCTTATTCAGTTGTTAGTCCACACTTGTGACTGTAATGTTCGGGCTGTAGGTTGTGTAGCATGTAAGCTATTTGCATCCCTACTCCTCCTTTTGACTATGACTTCATCATGTTATACACAATGGCCTATATTTGAATGAAATTAATTACACAAATGATCAGGGTTTGCTATTTCATATATTAAAAAAGCAAAGGGTTTGTTAAAGATGCACATAGACAAAAAATAACAAACTCCTTCAGGAATAAACAGTGCAGGTTCAGTGAGTAATGTAGAAATTGGTTAAAAGGTTGTGAAGTTACCAGTTGATTTTGTTCACATGGCTGATGTCTGCTTAATCTGGGTATCATTTTTTTTTTAATGTTTTATTTTCAATCCAAAGATATAAGATGCCAATTGCTTCTTTGGTGTTGCCAATGCCTAATATACAGATACACTTTATACGAGGATTTTTCACATGTTTGCTCAAAAATGGGTGGATGCGTCTTATAAACCAGAGCATTATTTCAAAAAAGAAAAATCAGTATTTTCTGTTGAATATGTCATTCTCTTACTTACTAATAATAAAAAAGATCTGTTACCACATATGTGTCATTGGTATAATTAAAAATTCAATTTTATTTCCCTTAACGAGGAAAGGAAAGAGATTACATGAGTATGAAACACAGACTTGTCCGTTTTAATAACATGCAAATTAAATATCCCAACGAGGTTAGTTCGTTGTGATTTTTCAATTTTATTGAAAGTCATTGCAATGGTCATAGAAAACATGATCTGGTCACCTTGAACTGTATTTTTACTCCATCATACTCCATTTCATCAGCAGTTTATAGCCATTAGCATTCCTTGAATTTCATAATGGTGATGTAAAGTTTCATAGTGTAGATAAGACTTGTTAGCAGTACACTGCTGAAGAATGCTTGGTTATGAGTGGATGATGCTACACAGTTATGTCAGAATTGAACAAATGTCAGTGGGGAGTTGACTGAAAATGTTGCTTTGGTTTCAGAAATAATCACTAACAGGGAAATTCAGAATATCAAGTAGTTATGCACATTAAAGATCTTTTAAGTCATGTCAGTAGCTGGTTTATACCACTATGGAAACTTGTAACACCCAGCATGCATGCCCATGGAATGTGGAGTATGTACAATGTGCAGCAATATACCACTTGCACAGTGTGGGCAAAACAGTGTGCATACATGCATCTGAGGAGGGAAAATCCTGGACAGTTAAAACAGTGAAATAAAATGAGGGATGAAATTGTGGCTTTAGTTCACTGACAGGTATGATTTACTTAGAAGTATGACTTACTTGAAAATTTACTGTTCAATACAGGTTTAATAAATGCTTTGGGTGATTGCAGTCTTCCTAAATCCACTTGATGAAATCTTGATAATGTGCTTTCTATGGAAAAAGGCATATAATTGAAAAAAAATCATGATTGGAATTCAGTTAATTTCATTACCTGTGCATATTTTTCCTAATCATCTTATTAAGATTTTTAAAAGGATGTGTATGTAGTTTATAGAATGTTTCTTACTTGTTATCTCTGCATTTGTCTGTGTGTCTGACCATTGTCCATCTGTATATGCATATGTGTTTGAGTGTGTGTGTGTATGATCATGTCTCTCTGTCTCTGCATTTGTCTGCCTGTCTGTCTTTTTGAGTGTTTCTATTTTCCCTGCCTTGCACTTCCTTTTAATAACAGATCATAATGTGTATGTGATGTATATCGTTGTTGCTTTTTTGCACAGTAATCAACTGATCCTGTAATCTTTTAATCTTTTATCAATTTATTGTGTGATTTTGAGCAACTGAAGTTATTAAAAATTAAACAATCTTGAATGAGTGGGTAAGCTTTCAAATATGGATAATATGTTATGATGGCATATGTATATAACAGCATGTTTTCAATGTGGTATTTATCTTCATCCCTTTTATTGTTTTTGTTTTGAGGTGGTGTAATATCTATGATTTATCTCAACACATTATTGATGATGTATCATTGTATGATTTGAACAGTACTTATTTGGTAATAAGTACTATATGGCATCTAGAGCAGTGCCAAAATGTTGCATTTTACTCTAGTCTGTTCAATTTGTACAAGTTTTATTAACAGACCAACACTTTAAAATACCTTTTACTTGGCCTGAACATGGATGTTCAGGCCAAGTAAAAGGTATTTAACATGACACTACGGGCAGTTACACTAACTCTGCCCACCAAAGACAGAATATGCAGACTATCCAGCAACAGACAGCTTGCACATTGGGAAGTGGGGGGGGGGGGGGGGGGGGGCATGTGTGTACATTTGTCTGAGAAAAACTGGAATGCTAAAGCAGAAAGAAAAAAAGAAAAACAAGCAACTAACAGACATTGATGCACTAAACAATCATTGAATAAGCCAGCAGTGATTTTTTAAAGAAAATATTTAATGTATTGATAGATATGTATGTCAGAAAAAAGTCAGAAAAAGTAGTCAGTCACATAAGGTAATTTTTGTATACTATAGACTATTGTGTTTTAGTGCTATCAGTGTAGTTACTGCTGTTGTGGCTGCTGTATTATAAAGAGAAAAATGAAAATAGAAATGGATGTTAACGGACAGATGTCATTTTTTTCACCATGATTGGTCAATTGGTTAATTTTAGTAAACTCAACGTTGAGTAAACTCAACGTTACATTTCTGGTGCCTCTGATTGACTCACAATGCTGTAAGATTCAGATCTAAGCGGGATGTTGAAGAACACAGCAGCAGCTTTAACACAAATGTTTGGTTGGCTGATTTGAGCCACTGCCACAGTTTGGAATTTGAGTTTGATTGATCTCCAAGAATGCACATGGTGCATCTGGCTTGCCAGAAGTTTAGAGTATAGTAATTTAATGCGTGTATGAAATAATGTAATTAGCTCTCTGCTTCAGCATAGATGTTTAATGCTACACATCATTTTTTTTAATGTGGTCTGGAAGTGTAAGTAAAAGACACGTATGAACTGAGTTTTCCTGTTTGGCTTATTTCACTGAATCACTACTTCTATTTCTGACCCAGATCTGGGTTGGCTGGACCGATGCTAACTTATTGTTGACAATGGCAATGTGCATTTTAATGATAACAGTGCGTCTTAGTTTGATTACTTTTAGATGTTTGTATTCAAAAAGCAATGCATCATCCATGTGTGTCATCAAAAATGTCCACAGCAATGTTTTTATCAATTGATATACATGGATACATAGTTGTTTTTATTAATTGATATACCTTTTTATTATGTTCATTTGGTTCTCAAAAAAGCAACATTCATCCACTTGTCATTAGAAACGTTCACAGTAATGTATGTAGTTTGATTACTTTCAGATGTTTGTATTCAAAAAAGCAACACTCCATCCATTTGCCATCAGAAATGTCCAAAGCAGTGGTTTTATCAATTAATACATATCACTACAACTTGTCATGCAACGAGTGTAGAGACATAATGACATTCTGTGGGAGACTTTTTCTCTTGCCCCAACCTAAATTTGATTGTGGTTGTGGCTTTGATATCAGTGTAATGTCAGTGGCTGGACACACTCTTTGGAGAGAATGTGTACATGCTTTTGTTTTTTCAAGCTTACTTGAGAGAATTATGTCAGTGTTTTTTTCCAGCTCTTTGGAGAAAGGATACAAAGTTAATGGTTTTTGAATGTTTCTTGAGATCTCTGGTGAGACCATGTCAGATATGTGTGACTGTATGAGCTAGTTTGAGATAGTTATATTGTCAATCTGAGTGTTGTGTCATTCCATATTGGCAGATAGATTTAGATCTGCTTCGCTGAACATTCTTTTTGTGATCATGTTTGATGAATATTGAAATGCCATCTTGTAATTTTCTGTGGTTGATCAGTCTTAAGAATCAGAAGGTATCATACTTGTGTCTCTTCTGGGCTGAAAAGGAAATTAATTACCTGTCATTTGGTTTTACTTGCCTGCGGTGTACTACAACATAAGACCTTAGTAACATGCTACTATTTCAATTCGCCATTCAAAGTTTGTCACAATACTGATGCCTGCAGACACTTATGCCTACACTAGATCACCATGAGGGTTTTTCCTATTATAGTGGTACATCACCAGCTCTTATACATGTATTTTGGAAGATTTAATTGATTATCAGTATTTTGAAATGGTGCACAGACCAATAGTGTTTTTTTTAGCTGGAACATTCTGTTCAGTCACAACTAGGGGACAGATTTTGTCCATTCCTAAGCATTGCTCTTCTGAGAGTCAGATGTTGCAAGTGGTAGTGGACAGAAAACCACTAGCATATACATGTGCTTATTTGTTCTCTTGTTACACTGTGCACAATAGACCTAGTTACTGTCACTGATGCCATTCATTTGTTGCCTCCTTCAGGGCTCATTCTGTGACATTTTGGCTGCTGCAGGAGAACTTACACTAACAGTCATGCGCAGCAGATGCTGCAAAAATGGCAGAATTCTTGTAAGAAATGGGCTGTACACAGCAGTTTATTTAGGGATTTGGTGTGCAGACAGGTGGTACCAATGTTTGCTACCTGTGCTAGACATGGGCAGCTCTAATTCTGTCAGGGATAACTACCTTTACAGTGTGGTGCTCACAACTGGTTACTCTGATCCTTCAGCTCCCACAGTAGTTGTAAACCATACAGATCTGAACAGCAGAAGAATAGTTTTATACAGTGTAGATCTGATTTGTGTGACAAATCGTTGAACTAGTCATTGTTTGAATTTCCAACACTGATAATGATTCCTTGCTGGAAATCTGATATACCTGAAAGCATTACCATAGTCATTGTTATCGTCATTCTTATTGCAGTTTTATGCACTTGTGCCATGAATGCGATTGATGGAAATTTTGTTTTCAGACTAGCAAAGTGATATATTTTCTCATCCTCCCCCCCCCCCCCCCCCCCCTCCCCTGACTTCTCTTCTTTTTTTTTTCCTTCTCAATAAGGAAATGTGAAAATATAATCAGCATTGTTGCTATATTGGCTGATTACTCATTTGCATGTGAATTCTGATTTGTTACTAAAGGCTGTCTGGTGTCATTTTTCATTTTGACAGTAATGCAGAAAATATAGCTGTGTCAAATGATGTTCACTGTATGTTTTATTCTATTTTATTTCAGTTCATTTCATTTTCTTCTGTGTCCCCTGTGGGGATTCCAGGGGCTCTTTCAATATAGATAGTATTTCCACGTTTTGGAAATTCTGTGCTAGAAATTTCCTCTTTTCTGTCACTCTCTTTGTGTCTGCCTTGTTCCTTTGCTTTCTGTCTTTTCTTCCTATCATTTTCTGCCTTGCTGGTCCATTCACCTGTATATGTTTGATAAAGCATTCACCTGTATATGTTTGATAAAGTCATACATACTTTTTCTTAGGATTGATAATTGGGTACATGTATTAAGTGTGTTTTTTGCTCTAGGGAGGTGAGCTATGCAGAAGCAATTTTAGGTAATTTATGCCTGTATTTATGTTGGTGTCCTTAGGTATGCTTAAATTTGTATTCAGGTGTATTTTTTAAATCTCCTGTGTGACAAGTTCGATGGAGTGGTCAGTGCTAAGGGTATGTCCTTAGATTATGTGAGTGAATGCATTGATATGTGTACTTAATTTTCTTTTCTTTTCTTTTTTTTTTTTTTAAACCTGTTGAAGTTTTGTATCTTTTGAAGCAGTTAAAGCCCTGATATGACTCTTGAAGTTGGCTGGGTTTTAAACAACAATGACAATTTTCTTCTCTTCTGTTCTGTTCTGTTCTGTTCTGTTCTGTTCTGTTCTGTGTCTGTACTGTTTTGTTCTGTTCTACTTTATTTCATTTTGTCCTGTTCTGTTCTGATCTATTTTATTTTAAGAGTTTCATTTTTTGTTTGTTTGATGGGAGTAACTATGTTTTGTTGTCTCCAAGTGTTGGTGAAATTTACTCCTCACTGATTTAGAGAGATGGTTTAGAAAGCTAGTACAAGATACAAAGGCCATATACTATGTAGGACTTCAGGACCTGGCCAGTTCATTCAGTGTAGGCGTGAAGCTTATGCCATAATCATTTTGGATCTTTGCCATCACATGGCACCAGTGGTGTCAGTGCATATGAAATTCTTTGCGAGCACGGAGACATCATCTTGAGAAACTGAAACTTTAGAGAACTGCTAGCTAGCAGGTAGGAATCTGTGTATTTTGAACTATCATGATGTTCTGTTTTAATTTATTTGTGAGCATTGCTCTGTGAGAAAACAACTTGTTTAGGTTTGTGAAAACATCAGTCTCTTTTGTGATTTGAGAGAAATTCGCCGAAAACGAAAAGAAGTATTTCTCCTTTATTATTCCATAACTTTGCAGTGAACATTGAACAAAGAAAGTACAGAAAATGAATGTTGTTGTTTTTTTCCAATTAAGCCTAATTTTGCCGTATCATTGTTTAAATTCTGCGTGTTCTTTTGTTCAGTTTATCCATAAAGAAAAGATTAACAATATGTTATGAAAGAATCTGTATGAGGTTTTAATTTTTTTCTTTTTAGTTTGAATGTATTGTTTATGTAACTGAAATACATCAACTATGATAGAAATTTATTTGAAATATATTAATTCTGATATACAGATAGTATATACCTTTTAATCAGATTTGTCATTGAAAGAGTCATGTTAGTCATGTTGATCTGCCCCTTTCAAGTCTGTGTTGTTGATTGCATCATTCAGATATTTTGTTCTTTATGTACCCGACATCTCAGTCATAAAGGGAAGTTGGCTCAGTGATTGCCTGTGGCATATGTTAAAATAAGTTTCTGCAGAATTGTATGTCAACATTTATATCATATAGAGTTATTTGGATAATGCCCCCACCACACTCCATCCAGATATTTTCTTGCAGTACATGTTTTGTATTCTTACCTTTCATCCCTAACTCTTGCAACACTTTGGTTGTTTCTTTTGTGTTTTACTTTTGCTGTACCATTGTCTGTGCTTCCCCCGTGAGGATTCCGGGGGCTCTTTGAGTATAAATAGTACCCCACCTTCTGGAAATTCTGTGCTAGAAATTTCCTCTTTTCTGTCACTCTATTACCCCTGTGGGAATGTCAGGGGCTCTTTCAGTATAAATGGTATCCCTTCCTTCTGGAAATTTTGTGCTAGAAATTTTCTCATTTCTGTCAATCACTTTGTTTCTTTTTCCTCCTTTGCTTTCTATCATTTTTTCCTATCATTTTCTGCCTTGCTGGTCCATTCACCTGTATCGTGTTTGCTAAAGTCTTAAGTACTTTCTCTTAGGATTGATAATCGGGTACATGCATTAAGTGCATTTTTGGCTCTAGGGAAATGTGATATGCAGAAGCAGTTTTAGGTAATTTAGACCCGTTTTTATATCTGTTTTTAGTGTCCTTAGTTATGCTTAAATTAGTATTCAGGTATGTTTTTTAAATCCCCTGTGTGATGAATAAGACAGAGTGGTCAACGCCAGGGGCATTTCCTTAGATTATATGGATGCATTGATATGTGTGCTTAAATTGCTTTCCTTTTTTTTTTCCTGTTGAAGAATTGAATGTGGTTTGAAACAGTTATTGCCCTGGTATGGCTTTACGCAGTCAGCTAGGCTTTAAACAACAATAACAGTAACAGTTTGTTTCTGCCTTGTTTCTTTGTTTTCTGTCATTTTGTCCAATCATTTCTGTCTTGCTGGTCCGTTCACCTGTATATGTTTGATAAAGTTCTATGTATGATAAAGTTCTATGTATTTTCTCCTAGGACTGATAATTGGGTACATGTATTAAGTGCATTTTTGGCTGTAGGAAAATGCGATATGCAGAACAGTTTCAGGTAATTTAGGCCTGTTTTTATGTATTAATTTCCTTAGTTATGTTGAAATTTATATTCAGATATGTTTTTAAATCCCCAGTGTGATAAATTGGACAGAGTGGTCAGCACCAGGGGCATCTCCTAAATTATGTGCACAGATGCATTGATACGTATGTTACTTAATTTTTATTTTCCTCTTTTTTCCCAGTTGAAGTATTGTATATGTTTTGAAATAGTTATAGTCCTGATATGACTACGCAGTCGGCTGGGCTTTAAACAAAAATAAGAATGAGTGTCTGTGTTGCCTCAGTGGTGCTGATCCCACACCACTGTTTCAGGCTTCACAACACACCACCGATGTGAAGTTCATTGCAGTGCCAGGAAGCCCACAGGAGTTGAGGTGCCTGGTGTGGGGGCCACCCACCAGTGAAGACTGTGTTGCTGTGTCATTTCATTTGGGTTCTACATGCCTGTTTTGATCCAACTTACTGCTAAGGACACTGCCTACTAAATCCCCTGCTAATGACAGTAATCGTTCAGTTGCGGAGCTTTCTGCAACCACCTGGGGCCCTTTAAATCTTGTGAATATTTGTGTGTGCATTTTTAACACCAGGTATGATCCAGGTCCACATTTGTTTTGTTTTTTTCTGTTTGATTGATTGCATTTCAACTCTATGAGGTGTTTCCCTCCTCCTTCATCCACACACAGACACATACACATACACACATACTAACACACACACACACATACACACATACACACATACACATACACACACATCACACACACACACACACACACACACACACACACACACACACACACACACACACACACACACACATATACACACAGTGCCTGCCTGCCCCAATCTTTGTTTATATGGATTTAGTTCAGAAGACAGTCTATTCAAGCTTTTATTTACCCTTTTTCGTTTCATGTCAATATTATGTTATCTGTTGAAACTTTTCTTATGTTTGTGCAAAAATATTCTCTGTTGACGTTTCTTTTTGTGTGTGAAACAGTCTCTGCTTAAGCAGAAACACATCTGTGCTTGGAAAAAATCTTTTTCAGACTTATATGTTCTGATGAACTTCTTTCTGGAGCTGTGATGTTTTCCATTTGATTTTCTTGGTTGTGCATCTATGTATATTTTCAAATGATTATTGTTTAGTGTTGTGTTGGTTTGTTATTGTTGTTATTGTTGTTGATTGCTTGTGACTGCATTCTTTTTGCTTGTCATCATTTTCAAATCCCTCCACAATTTTACTTTTATTTTGTTTGTTTGTTTGTTTTTGTACATTTTTACTATATTTGTTTTTGTACATTTTTACTCTATGAGTATATGTAATATATATATACATATACATGTGTGTATATATATATATATATATATATATATATATATATATTATATATTATTATATATATATATATATGTGTGTGTGTGTGTGTGTGTGTGTTTGTGTGTGTGTGTGATATCAGATTTTGCTTTACCAGGGTACCTTTTTCCTTGTCGTTTTTTTTCTTTTGTTTCTGGGGGGGAGGGGGTAATTATATTTTTAAGTTATTTTGCCATAATTTTCGTTTTTGAAGTCAGTCACCATCTCTTGTCTTTGGAGTGATTCTGCCATGTTGTTTTGGATACTTTTGGGTGTCTTTTCAATATGTGGTGTACACAGTTTTGTGTGAATGTAGCTGGACGGTTTAAAGCTTTTTTCCCCTCTTTCAATTCCTCTGTGGCTGAAGGTGAAAAGATAACTGAAAGCATGATTATTACAAGTATACAGCATTATGAATAATTTCTTGTGCTCTTCCTTCTCAAAATCATATTGAAATTTTAATGACATTGTCAGTATATTTTTGCCAGTATCAGTGAAAAAGTTGTCGTTTTTTCTTCAACTGCTGCAGAATACTGCGACAGATTTAACGTTTTTCATGAACAACTGCGTGTCTTTTATAACAGTGTATACAATATTACAATTCCATTCTTAACCCCCACATCTTGTAACATGCCAGTCTCCCCATAAAGATGCATGATTCTCTCTCCATAAGCCAGTCAGAAGAGGTAGTTACAATATTAATGAACAGTGAGATGTTTCTTGGGATGCATCAACGTAAACTGGAGTGTTTATGATGGATTATGTGTTATGTGCAGGTAGATCCTCCGGGCTTCATGCACATTGCTCGTATTTATTCACAAACTTGTTAGACATTGGTTGTTGCCGAGGCTACATACGGAGAATTGAAATGTTGAGTAATATGTGTGTAATGTGATTTTTGGATACAGATACACAGTATATGCACCGTACACACATTCATATAGACATACAAACACTATGAAAATTATATCTGTATCTATATCTATATATATGCATATATATATATATATAGAGAGAGAGAGAGAGAGAGAGAGATAGGGCCTAGATAGACGGACCGACAGACAGACAGATAGATAGATATGACATGACACATACCCTTTAGTTTTACGTTTACCATAATTAGTCAAGTATTCGTAGCAGGAGCTTGTAAAGTGTACAACTTGTCAGCGTGTGAAAAATGCATCCTAAAAAGTGCTGAAAGTATGATTATTATTAACATGGTTCCACTGTCTTGATTGTTCAATATTCCCCATCCTTTAGGGGTGGTCGCATAATCTTGTATACAGGAACTGACAGACATTGCCTTTTTGATCATTTTCTGCCCTCCAGTAGTGCTGCTTACTTTGCATTTCTGTTGATTTATTTATACATTTTGTTGTTGAGCCCTTGGTTGTTGTCGAGGCTACAAAGAACATGAACTGAATTGAAAATTGTTTGTATCTGCGCATTAGTTGTGAAAATTGTTTGTATCTGCGCATTAGTTGTGAAAATTGTTTATCTTTGCACATTTGTTGTTTACCTGTATTTGGATTGTTTATGCTCGTTTGTGCTGTTTAAGTTATATTTGCATTGGATTTATGTTTTTGTTGATGACGCTTCCGTTGGTTTGAGTTTCCTATCCCTCAACATTTTCGCCAACCACACACCGTCTACCCCCATTCCATCTTTTTCTGTTATTCCTCTGGGTTTTTTTTTTTCATTTGGAAAACAAGAATTTGTATTAATGACATTTTTGATCTAGTAGGGTTTTTTTAAAGTCTGCTGGAAAAGAAGGCCTAAAAGCAGAGCACCATCTTTGTTGTAAAATTTGGAATACTTACCAGTGGCCAATTGATTGAAAATTTCAAGAATTCGTGATGCTTTATAAGAGTGGCCATGTCAAAGATGGCAACAACTACAGAACCATTGCCCTAACCAGCCATGGCAGTAAGATTTTGCTCATAATTATTCTCAACAGATTGAAACCCAAGATAAAAGAACTATCTGACTGCCAGGCAGGCTACAGATCCAACTGACATGTTATTTATGTTACAAATACTCACAGAGAAAATAGAAAGAACTGATGAAGAAGCAGTTGTCACCTTCATAGACTATAGCAAAGCATTTGATAGCATCATTCATCTCCATCTATTGAACGTAGTGGCCAAAGTGGGCCTTCCTAAACATCTCATTTCATTGGTTGCCTCATTGTGTAAAGATCAAAAGGCTACAATTAGATGGAACAGCAGAAATGTGAATATTTGAACATCTACAGGGGAGTTAGACAAGGTTGTTTCCTTTTACCCTATCTCATTAACATCTGTATGGAACAAATCGTGAGAGATGCTGATATAGAAAGCATGTGTCGAGATGCCTGGGTTACAAGATGAAAAAAAAAAATGCAAACCTGCGCTATACCGATGATACTGCGCCACTATGAGACAACATTACCAGCATGAAAAGAAATATATATAGGGTGGATACAGCAGGCAAAAAGCTGGCCTAAACTTGAACGCCAAGAAAACAAAAGTGATACATATCGAAAGGCAAAGACACTGAAAATCATCAAGTCATCTTAATTAATTATATAGCCTACCTTTAGAAGATGTTAAAGATTTTAAATATCTTGGTTCTGTGAAAACTGATGATAGAACCTGCTCTAAAGACATCAAACTAAGAATTGGAATGGAAAAACAAAAATGGTCCAACTCAACAAGATCTGGAAAGACAGAAGCCTGAAATGTTTGATCTGGTCAATCATGATTTATGGCAGTGAAGCCTGGACTCTCGGAAAAGCTGATTGCAAAGGAATTGAGAAAGCAGAGATGTGGTTTTATCAGAGACTACTACATGTCCAATGGACAGATAGTAGAACTAATGAAAGTGTCCTGGAAGATCTTGATACTACCAGAAAATACTAGCAGACATCAACAAGAGAAGACTAAAATACATTGGCCATGTGTTTCGTAGTAAGAACACGGACCTCATGGCAACCATTTTTCAAGGATAAACAGAGACACAAAGAAAGAAAGGCAGACCTCCAATCTCAAGAAAGGCAGACATCCAATCTCAAACATTAAGAACATAACCAGTGTCTGAATAGTCAAGAAGCAGTCCACAAAAGTCAAGACAGAGCCGTCAGGAAGAGGGTGGCGGTGTCAAAGAATGTAGTAGCCAACAATGAACTTGGTGATGCTGACTGGTGAGATAGGTGAGGTGAGTCTGCAGTTGTTGAGATTAAAAAAAGGCAAGTATACAAACATGTGCATGCTCGCACAAACCCAAACACACACACACACACACACTCTCTCTCTCTCTCTCTCTCTCGGGCGCGCACGCACACACACACACACGCACAAGTACATTCACTCACAAGTGCATACTCTTTCTTTTCCCTCCCTCAGTGCGCATCTGGTCCTCCTTAACTCCTCATTTCTTCTTCTTTTCGAAAGTGTCATTTTATTTCAGACTGCACCGGTAACATATTCTTTTGTGCTTGTTTTGCTTTGAGAGTGTGTGAGTATAGTTGTTTTGTGAGCTGTTATTTGTACTGGTTGTGCTGTGTGAGTAAAGTAATTGTACTTCTGTTGTGTGAGTTTAGTTATTTGTGAGTCATTATTTGCATTTGTTGTGCTTTGTGAGTTAATTGTAGTTGTTGTGAAACCACCTACAGAATTGACTTGCGCTTTTTGAATTTGATTGTGCCGAAATCGTATTGCCAGGTGCTTGGTCTGTTAATTACATTACTGTATTTATTGTACACTGTTCTGTTGTGCCACAAGACGTTTTTCTCCCTTTTTCTTATTGGGTTTGTATATCTCGGAAGTTTTTTTAGTCATATATATTAAGTGTTGACGTGTATTTTGCATTTTACTGTAGTTCCAGAGACAGAGTGTGTTGATCATGATGCAGCGTCTGTTGTGTACCAGAGTTTATTTGAGACTTTGCTTGTGGAAGGAAGAGTTGCAGAGTGTTCGTAATATAAGTGTTGAGATGCCTGGGAAAGAGCAGGATTGTAGTTGCGTCATTAGAACCCTGGTCAACATGATTATGTGAATAACTTTGGGTACCGGTACCGGGATAAAGGATGGAGATTTTCTCACAGTTGGGTGAAGGAAAGAGATTTTCTCAAAATTGGGTAGAGGATGGAGATTTTCTCACAGTTGGATAAAGAATGGAGATTTTCTCACAGTTGGGTAAAGGATGGAGATTTTCTCACAGTTGGATAAAGGATGGAGATTTTCTCACAGTTGGATAAAGGATGGAGATTTTCTCACAGTTGGATAAAGGATGGAGATTTTCTCACAGTTGGATAAAGGATAGAGATTTTCTCACAGTTGGGTGAAGGATGGAGATTTTCTCACAGTTGGATAAAGGATAGAGATTTTCTCACAGTTGGATAAAGGATAGAGATTTTCTCACAGTTGGATAAAGGATAGAGATTTTCTCACAGTTGGATAAAGGATAGAGATTTTCTCACAGTTGGATAAAGGATAGAGATTTTCTCACAGTTGGATAAAGGATGGAGATTTTCTCACAGTTGGATAAAGGATGGAGATTTTCTCACAGTTGGATAAAGGATGGAGATTTTCTCACAGTTGGGTAAAGGATGGAGATTTTCTCAAGAGTTGGGTAAAGGATGGAGATTTTCCATCAATCTCCCATGTCAACATGATTTTGTGCATAGCTTTGGGTACTGGGATGAAGGATGGAGATTTTCTCACAGGTGGATAAAACATGGAGATTTTCTCACAAGTGATTTTCTCACAATCTCCCATGTCAGCATATTATGTGCATAACATTGGGTAATTGGGGGAAAGATGGAGATTTTCTCACAGTTGGATAACGCATGGGGATTTTCTCACAGATTTTCTCACAATCTCCCTGGTCAACATGATTATGTGCATAACATTGGGTACTTGGGGGAAGGATGGAGATTTTCTCACAATCTTGCAGGGTGACATGATTATATGCATAACATTGGGTACTTGGATAAAGGATGGAGGTTTTCTCACAGTCTCCAAGGCCAGTATGGTTATGTGCAGACCTGCTAATGCCTGAACCCCCTTCCGTATATAATATACATGTGCAAAACATCACAAAATGCACGTCAAGGAGTGTAAACCATGACAGTGGTCAGTGGCATACTAAAACAAAATCATCCAGCACGCACACACATACTCAAAAAAGCAAAAGGGAGTCCTGCCATTCAGGCGCTCAAACTTCCTTTGTTTTTTGGCGAGGTAAAACATCAAAAATACCACAAATGACTATACACACGTAGAAGGCTATTCGTATATCAGAGTGTAGGAATTGTAGCCAAAGAATGGGGAAGAGGGCGATGAGGGGCAGATTTGGATATATGCGCTGGACTGCAGATCTGACCAACTTTTTGAACAAGAACTTTGGGTAATGGAGTGGAGTCGCATTACATGAATTAATCTGCTCGCGTTGGATACAATCATGGGTTGAGTCTGAGTTAGCGAAAGGCTGGGTTAGGTTACAGGTCTTGGTAATCAACAGTCTTGACGCTCTTTACAATTTGGTTGCAAGTCTGCTCGATGTGGTCTGTATTTTTTGAGTGGAGAAAACACGTGACCATATGGGTTATCCCCCCTACCCCTGCCCCACCCTTGTATGTGCGCATTCATCCTTCAACAGTAACGTTTCTAATAACCTAATGCCTGATAGAGTGCTTTTAATTCCAGTCTAGAGCACAAAGGTATTGGAGTACATGTTATCCTTTGTCTTCTTATTGTCTTTTCCAGATTTGTTCATTCTCTATGTTCATTTGCATATGTGCTTCCTTAAAATATTTTTAGAAGTGTATGCTTGTTTGTGGTTGACAGTGGGTGTTTTTTTGTCTGTTTGTTTGTTTGTTTCTGTTTTTTTTCCCCCAGTCTGATCTAGAGAGGCTGTTCAGAAATAATCAGTGTGCACACAAAAATATAACTGTGTATGTTGTATGCTTCACATGCAAAGGTATAACTTAGTTCATGTACTGTTGCATTAAAATGACAGTGCAAACAGTGTATGGTTTTGTTATTATTTATTTATTTGTTCCTCCATTTCGTTCTTTCTTTTTTCTACACAACATTAACAAACAAAAACAAAAACAAAACAAAAAATGTGTGGCGCTGTGAATCATGTGTGCACTCTGGCATTGCTTGTTAGTTCACAGAATCATGTGCACTTGTACAGGTATACAAAGCATGTTTGGTCGCCTGTGTAGTGTATGTTTGATACTTTTGCCTACGTGTACATGTTTGCTGTCTTGGGATGGATGGGGACTTGTGATTGCATGCATATATTATGAAATTCCACATATGTGCATGAGGAAAGAAGTGAAAGACTCTGTCTTAGTCAAGGATGGTAGCATTAGAAGAAGAAAAGTGGTAACAATTGCTGTAAAAAGCATATTACATATCCGTGTAGAGATTAGATTGAATTGGCCTTTTTTTTATTATTCATTTTTGACGAGGCACAAGGGCGAATACAAAAAAACAAATCGCAGAACATAATTGCGAGAGAGATTGAAACTTTAACTTTTGACTCCCACACCGTGTCCACCAGCATCCTGTATTGTGAACCATGATAGCAAAGCAAACACTTAACACTCGGACTCCCACAACTAGCCACCAGCTTCCAGCAGGAGCTGGTGAATAGGGTGAGGGATTAAAAGTCTTTTTTTTCAGTTGGTGGATAGGGCGCGTTAGTCAAAGGGTTAACATATTTGCAACATAATTATCTGTAAATAGGTTATGCGAGAACTACTGACTACAAGGATGGAAAAAAAGAGTAATTAACATGCACCGGTAGGTTACTTGGATTTAGACTTGCTGTTGATCTTTATATACTTCAATGACATTAGCAAGATAGAAAAACAAATCAACAACAACAACAACACCCATATATGCTACATGTTTACAGATTTATAATATGCCATACATATTTGCATGAAACGAAATTATAAACCAAAAGTGTGGAAAGTAAACAGTAACACATACAGATAGGTTGTTAAGAATTAGACTTTCTGTTACTTTTCATCATATACAATGGTATTTTGATATACTAGTAGCACTGAATAGATTTGCTTTGATGTAACATGTTCAAAAAGTACTTCATTCCATTTGTATACGCTCATGATTCGATGTATTAGACAATATAGCAGTTGCTTCTGTTAATAATAGACTGACATTGCACATGCTGTACATACTTCATGATCATAGGGAATTCTTGAATTGTCTCTGTGTTGTAGAGAGCATTCCCATATGATACCGTGGCCCTCCAGTTGTCATATGAAAAATGGCTCATTTTGGTCATAGTTCTGGACATTCCTTTTAGAAGAGGTTATCATTCTATTCATCCAGCACTTTAATTTTATGGTTCATTAAAACGAAACTTTTTTTTAATATTAAAAATGAACCAAGAAACCAAAGATGTATATTATGATGTTGGTATGTATATTTTTCTATCATTATTTGCGTTTCACTTTGTATAACCACTATCACTACCACCATCACCACCACTCCACCTCCACCCCCACCCCCCCATTCCCAGTATGTGATGTTTATTTTCACATTTGTGTGGTTGTTTTATGAATATTTGTGTCCGTGTGCAGAGTATTTTGATTATTTTTCATTTCAGTTATTAATTTGTTGCATTATCATTCATTCATATATTAATTTCCTTTCAGTGTTTCAAATGGAATTAGCATTTTGCATTTCAGAATTCGGTCTTTTCTTCAAAAATGTTTTGTTTACATTTGTTCATGGGAATGTTGATTACGATTATTTATCCATTAATTGGTTTAGCAGATCAAGGTAGTACTTATTTATTATTTATTTAGATAGTTGGTTAGCTAATTAGTTATTTATTTTATTTATTTATCTATTTATTTATTAGTTACTTTGTATTGGACACAAATATTATGTTGAACCACCTGAAGGAACTGAAACCATTCGTGCAATGTTCGTTGTATGTTTTTTGTTGTTGTTGTTATTTTTTTGTAGACGATACTTTTCTTGAGAATCACAGTTGAATGTTGATGTGTTAAGAAATTTATACTTCATGCAGAATTGATGAATTGTCTTAATGAATGATCTTAAACTTGCAAAAAAGAAACATGTATTGCATATTGGTTGCAAGGGGAACATTTAGTGTATGTTATAATGAATGATTATGTGTGTATATGGATAGCTTCAGCTGAACAATAAAGGCTATTCTGCACATTATAATGAACTCCTTGGTGTGTGTGTGTGTGTGTGTGTGTGTGTGTGTGTGTGTGTGTGTGTGTGTGTGTGTGTGTGTGTGTGTCACATTATAATGAACTCCTTGGTGTGTGCGTGTGTGTGTGTGTGTGTGTGTGTTTTGGATTGGTCAAGCCATAACAATCGATACAAAGACAACTACTTCTGTCGCACTCTGTGACTGGAGTATCCCTACTTTCTGAAAATGTTGTGCTAGAAATCTCCTTTTTTTCTGTCACTCTCCATGTTTCTGCCATGCTCTTTTGCTTTGTGCCGTCTCTTCTTATTATATTCTACCTTACTGGTCCATTCACTTCTATGTGTTCTGTAAAGTCTCACAGATATTCTTTGAGAATAGAGATAATTGGGTACATGTATCAACAGCACTTTTGGCTCTAGGGAATTGTGATGTGCTGAAGTAACTGTAGATAATTTAGCCCCTTTATATCTATCTATCAATCTATCTATCTACCAATCTATCTACCAATCTATCTATCTTATCTATCTATATCCGTCTGTCTGTCTATCTCTCCATCTATATGTCTGTCTGTCTATCTCTCCATCTATATGTCTGTCTGTCTGGCTATCTATCTATCTGTCTGTCTATCTGTACCTATCTATCTATCTATCTATCTATCTATCTATCTATCTACCTACTATCTATCCATCTATCCATTTATCCATCTGTCTTTCAATATAAATAGTATCCTCACCTTCTGGAAATTTTGTGCTAGAAATTTCCTCTTTTCTGTCACTCTCTTTGTTTCTGCCTTGTTCCTTTGCTCTCTGTCATTTCTTCCTGTTATTTTCTGCCTTGTTGGTCCATCCATCTGTATGTGTTCGATAAAGTCTTACATACTTTCTCTTAGGATTGATAATTGTGCACATGTATTAATTGCATTTTTGGCTCTAGGGTGATAAGGAAACAATTTTAGGTAATTCATGCCCGTTTTTAGATATGTTTTGGTGTTTTTAGACATGCTTTAATTTTATTCAGGTGTGTTTTCTGAATCCCCTGTACGATAAATTCGTCTGTCAATACATGTTACTAAACTCGAGGTTTCAGGGTTCGTTTGGCTTTGAGGCCTCGACTTTTCTCCTCAGTTTGACCAGAAAATCAAACTGAACGTCTAGTCCTTCGGAAGGGGACGAAAAAATGAGTCGGACCCGTGTGCCTTCAGGCCTGCGCACGTCAAAGATCCCACTGCAGTTGAGAATCGTGAAGAGCAGGGCTTTCGCCCGGCTGCCCCGGTATAAAACATTGGAGAGATAGATTAATTTCCTGGTTCCCTCCCCTTGAAAGCTAATTAACCTTCTTGCCTTTTTCATGTCTAGGTTAAAAAAATGGGCGGCGCTGCACTGCGGCGACGCTCTCTCAAAGAGAAAAGCAGCCAGAGTTTCACATGGTAAACCCACTGTGACAAAAGAAATGAAAATGAGTATTACCATTATAATCATAAATGAATCTTGTATAGCGCTATTCTCCAAACACATTTGGACTCATTGTACATTACACGTAATCACACTTTTCACTTGTACATTACATGTAATCACACTTTTCAGTTGTACATTACACATAATCACACTTTTCAGTTGTACGTTACACATAATCACACTTTTCAGTTGTACATTACACGTAATCACACTTTTCAGTTGTACATTACACGTAATCACACTTTTCACTTGTACATTACACGTAATCACACTTTTCAGTTGTACATTACACGTAATCACACTTTTCAGTTGTACATTACACGTAATCACACTTTTCAGTTGTACGTTACACGTAATCACACTTTTCAGTTGTACATTACACGTAATCACACTTTTCACTTGTACATTACACGTAATCACACTTTTCAGTTGTACATTACACGTAATCACACTTTTCAGTTGTACGTTACACGTAATCACACTTTTCAGTTGTACGTTACACATAATCACACTTTTCACTTGTACATTACACGTAATCACACTTTTCACTTGTACATTACACGTAATCACACTTTTCACTTGTACATTACACGTAATCACACTTTTCAGTTGTACATTACACGTAATCACACTTTTCAGTTGTACATTACACGTAATCACACTTTTCACTTGTACATTACACGTAATCACACTTTTCAGTTGTACGTTACACATAATCACACTTTTCACTTGTACATTACACGTAATCACACTTTTCACTTGTACATTACACGTAATCACACTTTTCAGTTGTACATTACACATAATCACACTTTTCAGTTGTACGTTACACATAATCACACTTTTCAGTTGTACATTACACGTAATCACACTTTTCACTTGTACATTACACGTAATCACACTTTTCACTTGTACATTACACATAATCACACTTTTCAGTTGTACATTACACGTAATCACACTTTTCAGTTGTACGTTACACATAATCACACTTTTCAGTTGTACATTACACGTAATCACACTTTTCACTTGTACATTACACGTAATCACACTTTTCAGTTGTACGTTACACGTAATCACACTTTTCAGTTGTACATTACACGTAATCACACTTTTCAGTTGTACGTTACACGTAATCACACTTTTCAGTTGTACATTACACGTAATCACACTTTTCACTTGTACGTTACACATAATCACACTTTTCAGTTGTACGTTACACGTAATCACACTTTTCAGTTGTACGTTACACGTAATCACACTTTTCAGTTGTACATTACACGTAATCACACTTTTCAGTTGTACGTTACACATAATCACACTTTTCAGTTGTACATTACACGTAATCACACTTTTCAGTTGAGCACGGAGTACTCAAAGTGTTAGGCGAGCTGACCACATTCCGTTATGCCGTTGCGCAGTCAACATCTTCGTTAAGTTTGCTATTTTCCTGTTTCTATAGGGTAGCCGCTGACGTGACCAACACATCGTGTATATTTGACTGATTGCATGCGAATACACACGAAAGGGTTTAAGCACTGGCAGGTCTGCACACATATTGTCCTGGGACATCCAGGAAAAATATCCACTTTTTATTCCAACAGGCAGAGGTGTCAAAGCGGATCGAACCCAGGACCTTCTGATTGAAAGTCTGAAGTGTACCCACTTGTGGCTACTGAGCTTATTGTATGAATAGCAATAACAATATTCAAAACTCGGGGAAAAAAACAACGTTTATACCCGAGAACAGGACCATTAGGTTACACTGGAGCTGATGAAGACTTCCCGCTGGTTTTAGCAGCATTGGTCTTCCTTGCCACTAGGACCTTTTTGGGGTGGGAGATGGGGATGGGGTTGTTCTTACCGCTTGTTCTTAATGCGGGCTGGTTGATTTTTCTGACAGAGCCGTGGACATAGGATCTGATATCTTGAGTTCAATCCCAGCCCACAACATTAAACATTGGTCTGTTTGCTGCCCATCTTAGTGTTGCCGTCGTTCTGCTGGTGTCAGCTTAGTGTTTTAAAGGTCTTCCCCCACTTCCACCTTTCCGTTCCACAGTTCAAGACCTTGCCAGCGCACAGAGATTTGCGCAAGCTCAGGGTGTCTACCAGATAATCGCTGGCAGATGTGGATGGAGCGCATATGGAATGACCGAGTGCGATGAATCCCTTTAGAACAAACTCCAAACTCTGGCAACTCGTGGTGCTTTGTGCGTGCGCACGCGTGTGTGTGTTACGAGTCCGTATTGTGTGTATATGCGTATCTTTGTTTGTGTTCTCTTATTTTAGTCTCCTTTCTTTCTTTTCTGTTTGTTTTTGTTTTATTTGTTTGCTTGTTTTTTGTGTTGTATTTGGTTTGGTTTGTTTGTATGTTTATTTGTTTGTTTCTGAATGGGAGATTGTTTCGTAGGTGTCTGCGTTGGATGTCTATCTGTGTGTCTGTGATACAGATGTGGTAGGAAGCTCTTCTCATCTGCTTTAAACAGAACTTTACCAAATTTTGGTCAAAGGAGTGGACGGTTCAGGAGTCACCAATTGTAGCAGAACTTTTGAAGTAAGGGCAGCAACGTCAACAACAATCACGCTGCCTCCAACAGTGCCTGAAGTCAGCACTTATTGTCCCCAACAGTGCCTGAAGTCAGCACTTATTGTCCCCAACAGTGCCTGAAGTAAGCACTTATTACCCCCATCAGTGCCTTAAGTAAGCACTTATTGCCCCCAACAGTGCCTGAATTCAGCACTTATTACCCCCAACAGTGCCTGAAGTCAGCACTTACTGCCCTCAACAGTGCCTTAAGTAAGCACTTATTGCCCCCAACAGTGCCTGAAGTCAGCACTTATTGCCCCCAACAGCACCTGAAGTCAGCACTTATTGCCCCCAACAGTGCCTGAAGTCAGCACTTATTGCCCCCAACAGTAATAATTAATAATTAATAATAATAATTACAATATTTATAGAGCGCAAAATCTTGATAAAATCAAATCTAAGCGCTGAAGCAGACACACACGCAAGCACGCACGCACGCACGCACGCACGCACACACACGCACGCACACACACAGACACACACACACACACACACACACACACACCCACACACACGCATGGCTATAAATGGGAAGAAAGAATAAAAGCAATAAAAGCAAGAATAAAAGCAATGGAAAATTATAGAGAGCATAGCATACAATTATATATTATAACCATGTGATTCCCTCCGAGCGGAGACAGGCTGCAGAGGGGGGGGGGGGGGGGTTGAGTGAGGTTAGGATTTTATGCGCAGGAGAAAAGGTGAGTTTTGAGAGCCGACTTGAAGGAGACAAAAGTAGGTTGCTGACGGACTGAGAGAGGAAGTTTGTTCCAGGAGAGTGGACCAGAAACAGAGAAGGCTCGTGGACCATAGGTATTGAGCTTAGTGCGTGGAAAGCGAAAAGTCAGAGGATCAGAGGCAGAGCGGAGGGTACGTGAGGGAACATAGATCTCAAGTAGGCTTGACAGGTAATCGGGGGCTGCGTTATTGAGGCTTTTGTAGCACATGGTGTCTAGTTTGTACTGTATGCGCTTTGATACAGGGAGCCAGTGAAGTTGTGCCAGGAGAGGAGATATGTGGTCAGCTTTTTTCTTTTTGAGTACAAGGCGTGCAGCATTGTTTTGAATGCGCTGTAGGATGTGAATGGTGGAGGCAGGAAGACCAGACAGGAGTGAATTGCAATAGTCAATGCGAGACATTATGAAGGAGAGAACGAGTTTTGCAGTTGTTTCGACAGAGAGATACTTCCTGATCAGCCGTATACGATGGAGATGATAGTAGCAGGATCTGGCAGTTTGAGAAACAAAGTTGTTCATGGAGAGGGTAGAGTCAATGCAGACACCAAGGTTTTTAGCTGAATCAGAAATTGGGACTGATGTGTTACATAATGGGAGAGAAAGAGGAGGCAGCTGAGAAAGTTTCTGACGGGTGCCAATGAGGATAGCTTCTGTTTTGTCGTCATTAAGCTGAAGTCTATTGTGTGTCATCCAGTTCTTAATGTCCGAGTAACACTCAGTGGTGCGAGTCAACAGGCGCTGTATATTATCAGGTGAGTCACTGTCTTGAAGTTGGGTATCATCAGCATAGAAGTGGTGTTTTATAGAATGGGAGTTGATGATGGTGGACAGGGGGAGGTGTAAAGAGTGAAAAGAACAGGGCCAAGGACAGATCCTTGTGGAACACCACAGGTCAGGTATGCAGGTTGAGAGTAAGTGCCATTGATGAGAACGGTTTGTTTTCTGTTTGATAGGTATGAAGTGAACCAAGACAGAGCAATGTCAGAGATGCCAAAAGTATGATGAAGTCTAGAAAGGAGAATACCATGATCAATGGTATCAAAGGCTGCAGACAGATCAAGGAGTGTGAGGAGAGAGACTTTGCCAGTATCAGTTGCAAGGAGGAGATTGTTGAGAATGTGTAGTAGGGCAGTTTCAGTGCTATGGCACTGGCGGTAGGCTGACTGGAAAGGATTGAGGAGATTGTTGGCAGACAGGTGAGAGTTCAGCTGGTTGAGGACGACTTTTTCAAGGAGTTTTGACAAGAAAGAGAGATTAGAGATAGGCCGGTAATTTTTCAGTTCATTTGGATCTAAATTGTGTTTCTTGAGGAGAGGGTGAACAATAGCAGACTTGAAAGAATCTGGGACAGTTCCAGTTTGAAGAGAAGTGTTGATGATGTCAGTGATGAATGGGAGGAGAGTAGGGAGACAGTCGGCGTAGAGAGAACCTGGAAGAGGATCCAGTTCGCAGGTTTTGAACGACATGGATCTGATTGTGTTGAGAATTTCTTCTTGTGAGACTGGGGTAAAAGTAGTAAGAGGTGTGCCAGAGAAGGAAGGGTCAGGTGGGCATGGTTGACAGGGTGTCCTGTCAAGCCTGTCACGAAGAGTTTGTATTTTGGTGGTGAAATAGTTGGAGAATACAGATGGGAGTTCTTCATTTGTATGTTTTGTTGGGAGAGGTAAATCTTTTCGTGTGCCAAGGAGATGATTCATGGTTGTAAAGAGTTCTTTTGAAGAAGAGGCATTCAGGATTTTGGTTTGGAAATAGCTTGTTTTTGCTGATGCAATGAGGGTGGATACTTTTGTTTTAGAGGCTTGGAAAAGTTGCCTGTGTACAGTGAGTTTGGATTTGCGCCAGCGGCGCTCTGCTCTGCGGCGGGCACGTTTTGCACAGGCGATCTCATGAGTGAGCCAGGGGGTAGGGGGGCGGTCAGGTAAAAGACGGGTTGTGGCTGGAGCATGAGTGTCCAGAAGATGGTGGAGAGTAGTATAGAATTCATCGGCAAGGTTATGTGACTTTTCAGAAAGGAGACGGGAGGCATCAGATGAAAATGTGGAGAGGTCGATAGATTTGAGATTGCGTCGAGTCACTGTGCGCATGGTACGGGAAGGAGGAGAAATGTCGAGAGAACAGAGAATTGCAGAGTGGTCAGATGGAAGGGCTGAAGTTAGACGGGTAGAAAGAACTAAGCAGTTGTCAGTAGCGGAATTGTGGTGATCACGAGAAATGATCCAGTCAAGAATGTGACCTTTTTGATGGGTTGGTTCAGAAATGTGTTGAGTCATATTGTGATTGGACAGAGAGTTGATGATATGTCTTGTGTCATAACGGTGAGTGTTGTCATAGTGGACATTGATGTCACCTAGAATGATGAGATTTCCAGGTAAGAGGCAGTAGTGGTCAAGCAATTGGTCAAAGTCAGAGAGAAACATGGATGTGGTGAGTTTGTTGGCAGAGCTAGGTGGGGGTCGATAGACACAGGAGAAGGTGATGGGGTGAGGGGTGGATTGGAAGGATACTTCAACGTGCTCGAAAGAAGGATGGGAGAAAGGCAGAGACTGCGAGAAAGATAGGCGGGAATGGAGTGAGTCGTTGTAGAGGATGGCGATACCGCCACCTCGGGATGAGCGATGGAAAGAAGCAAGCCTGTAACCACTCGGAGTGAGGCTAGCATGTATAGGTTCGTGACCAAGGGGGTTAAGCCATGTCTCTGTGATAAAAGCAATGTCAACATGCTCATCTGCGATAAAGTCAGCAATGATATCGGCTTTGCCATCAGTGCATGTTGACTGAGCATTAAAAAGGCATAGTTTCAGCCTATCACAGTCATATGGTGGCGGCCGAGGTGGCGACGAAGGCGGCACCAACGGGACAGAAGGCGAAAGCGGCACCGGCGGGACAGAAGGCGAAGGCGGCACCATCAGGACAGAAGGCGAAGGCGAAGACGGCAGAGGAGGAGACAAAGCTTGCAGCAGTGAGGCCGAGGGCAGGGGCAGTGGAGGAGAAGAAGAAGCAGGAGACGAAAAGTGGCGTCGGGCAGGAGGCAGGTTGTGCCAAAGACGGTGGAGACGTCCACCACGACAGGATCGTCAGCACTGAAGTCAGCACTTATTGCCCCCAACAGTGCCTGAAGTCAGCACTTATTACCCCCAACAGTGCCTGAATTCAGCACTTATTGCCCTCAACAGTGCCTGAAGTCAGCACTTATTACCCCCAACAGTGCCTGAAGTCAGCACTTATTACCACCCAGCAGTGCCTGAAGTCAGCACTTATTACCCCCAACAGTGCCTGAAGTCAGCACTTATTACCCCCAACAGTGCCTGAAGTCAGCACTTATTACCACCCAGCAGTGCCTGAAGTCAGCACTTATTACCCCCAACAGTGCCTGAATTTAGCACTTACTGAGTAAAGTGTGTAAACAGCACTTTCTCCCAAACGTCTGACAATAATTACAAGTTACTGTCACTATTGTGACAATCTATCATTGTCCTCGTTTCATGTCTGATTTCGGTTAATGTTTCTTCAAGGCCATTGTGACTTCGAGAAGTGCAAAATCGATATTTTCTGTTAAAGTTTGTATCAAAAAGGAAATTGGCAGAACTGGTCGACATTTGTTGTTGTGTGAGTATTTTTAATTAATTCTGTTTGTTTTGTTTTGTTTTGTTTTTTGTTTTGTTTTGTTTTGTTTTAACACACGCACGCACACAGACGCATTATGGAAACCACCGTACTCACTACACACCATGCAGAACTCCTTGGGTCCAAGGCAGACAGCTTAGTCTATAAAGAAGAGACACAATTTAATCTCACGCAGAGTTCAGGCACTCAAAGTTCTTTCAGACTGTCGTCAAAGCATGAAAGATGCAAACTGATAAACAGACCCTCAGAAATTTCCAGTACAAACAAGACCTTCACTATCACTTTTCGCTGTTCATGTTTCGACATCAGCGACATATAGGCTACAATGGTTTTAAGCTGCGAAAAACTGACGTCGGTAGCAGGAGCAGATTAAAGAAAGTGTCGTCTACATATTGACAACTTCAAGGGTCTCCGCGAAGTTATGAAAATACAACTCCACGAAAAAGGGCGATAATTAAGCAGACGAGGGACATAACTTTTGTTTTGTGCGTGATGTGCTGCGTCAGCCGGCTGATTCGTGCACAGGTAGGGAGATAACAGAATTATACATGTAGTTGTTTATTCATCGTAAGTTCTCATCAGAGAAATTAGTAATAGCACCTAGACTCTGACTGGGGATGTCCCGTTTCACCAGTTCCCAGTTCGCGTTTTTCCTGTTTGGCCCTTTCCCGTTTCACCTTTTGTTATATCGCTGTATTAGCTAAGTCACACTTTGCCTCAAATGCATTGACTTGTTGTACATTAGCTTATTTACACCTACATACGTCAAACACAATATGACCAAAAGAATAGAATTTGGTTTTTCTTTTTAGTTCATTCTCTCTATATTTCAGTTAAGAGTTTTATGGACAGTAAAGGAAACAATCGAGACAATCTTGAGAGAAGCAAACACAAAAATAACATCAACGAAGCAGATTAGGAAAAATTCAAAGCAATATCTTAAGGACATTTTATGAGACAGGGTAAGCTAGTCACAACAGGAAATCTGGAGAGGGAAAAGACCATCAGGTAGACCCGGGTTTTGCACAGTGGATGAGGACAAAAAGGGTAGGAAATACATGATGATGATAATATCTCCTTTTCTCATATTTTTTTTACTGTCTTAGGACGTAAATAAGGCCAGCTGGCACAAATGCATGAAGCAAAACGGTACCTTTGCTCAGTTCATAGTGCACAGCCCCAAATCAGGAATTCTAGTTGTAAACATGAAATGGGAGAAGGAGAAGCGGGGTGTCGCCCTTTGACTCATTTACACCTACATACGTCAAACACAATATGACCAAAAGAATAGAATTTGGTTTTTTTACTGTCTTAGGACGTAAATAAGGCCAGCTGGCACAAATGCATGAATTCTACAAACATGCATGTACCAAATTTTCAAAAAACATCAAGAAACTTGTAGATCCCGAGTTATTTGTTCAAGGAAGTATATAGCCTAGAAGCATTGGGACATTCAGGGAGTTGAGAGTTTGGTGAGCAAAGGTACCGTTTTGCTTCATGCATTTGTGCCAGCTGGCCTTATTTACGTCCTAAGACAGTAAAAAAAATATGAGAAAAGGAGATATTATCATCATCATGTATTTCCTACCCTTTTTGTCCTCATCCACTGTGCAAAACCCGGGTCTACCTGATGGTCTTTTCCCTCTCCAGATTTCCTGTTGTGACTTGGATGGACAAGAGTCAGAGTGGGACAGGCTTACTGGCTTCTCTTGCTTTTGGAAGTATCTGCTTTATCCGACAGGCTGGTGTTCCACTTTTAGCCTCAGCTGATTAGCCCACTCCCGTCCTAGCATTCCCCTCCCCCACCTTTACCCCCACCCCCACTCTCGTCCTTCCGACTTCACTTTGAAAAGGCTACTTGGACTAATACAAAGATGTAGGTCCTCTTTTGCACGATATCATCTGATCCATTGTGAATAACATTATCTTTCCTTTGGTTCGTTGGGGAGGGAAACAACTATGCCTTTCATACTTGGGCTCCATGTTCCATTCCTGATATATGACAGTTTTCGATGGGCGCGGTAGTCAAGCGGGTAAGACGTCAGGCTTCCAGTCGGACGGTCTGAGGTTCGATCCTACCTTGGTGCCCTTTGTCTGGTGGATGATGGGTGGAGATTCTGACTTCAGATCTCCCAGATGGAGATTATTTCCATCTTCCAGGCCAACGTGTGTGCTGACCTCTTGTAGACCTACATTCCCATCGTGTGCATATGCATCCACAACACCAACTATGCACGATAAAGATCCTTTAAGTTCTGTCAGTGTCTGGTGGCTTATGGAAACATAAAAAACACCCAGCATGCACGCCCACCAAAGACAGAGTATGCAGACTATGCAGCAACATTCTGCTTGCACAGAGTAGGAAAAACAACGTGCATACACGTTTCACAATACCGGTTCTGGTGTAGTTTTTAGTCTTGTATTCTACTGCTCTAACATTTTTATTTTTACGCAAGAAAAACAGAGAAAATGAGATGAATAGAAATAAATAACTGTATTATGAGTGTAGGTAACTGGACATAATATCTCTAAAAACAGACCACATGTTGGTCTAAATGATACACATGATACTCTTCATTTCACCACTGAAACTATGAACAAGAGGGATTAACGAAGATCAGATCAGTTAAGAAACTTCAATATTAAACATGCACATCTCAGCTTGCCTACGTCATACAGTTTTCAAAGTGCTACAGAAACCAAGAACACACAAAGATATGTGTACTCACGTCTGTGGGACCAAGGTCCTTGACGCCTCAAAAGGGCACCCAAATGAAAACACACACCAAACTCTCAACTCCCTGAATGTCCCAATGCTTCTAGACTATATACTTCCTTGAACAAATAACTCGGGATCCACAAGTTTCTTGATGTTTTTGAAAATTTGGTACATGCATGTTTGTAGAAAGGCAACGCTTAAATTAAACAACTAATGTCAATATGCATAATTAAAATCAGCTGCATTGCATAATTAAAATCAGTAGTGTTGTTGTGTACGTACGCCCATACTGGCTGCAGGTAATGAGGAAACGGGTAGGTAGAGGGCAGGGAGAGCGTGAATTGTAAGAGAGATTTCAAAATACTTTACAACTCGAGGAAAATAGCATAAGGTCCCAATGGACCAGTCTCTAACAGTTGGTTCTTGCTACACTACAGGTACACATACAATATAAACATTAAAACATTTTTTTTAATGATTAACACATGCAGTGTGACAGAAGTTCTCAAATTGACCTCTGATGAAATATTGACCTTTGTGTTGTCAGCTGGTCAAACACTGTCCAAAAGCATGAGGAATACAGCAAGATGCATGGTAAATCCTAACAACGACAACAAAATTACTATCAATAACATAACAATAATGCCATCATTTTTCAACAGCGCGTACATTTTTATAAAAAAAAATTGAAAACATCTTTATAGACGTAGAATCAAAGGGGAAAAAAAGAAAGTAAAGGATGCATCCAGAACAAACAAGGGAAGGTGGGGGAGGGGGGGGGGGCAGGTCAGCTAATGCTATGATGTACATAGGTCTTTAATGTATTCTCCCCATCTGTCTAATATTTTGTTTTTTTCCATGATAAGCGTGCCATCTTTCGATTTTAAGCAACCAGTTGATGTGCATGTATTTTTCCTGTGGACAATTTCTTCAATTCGTCTGTGCATACCCTGAGGATCCATTTTATGTCGTTCTTCTATCTCTTTGCATTTTGTGTTCAGCCAAGCTTTCTTAGCTTCATTGCACCTATACCTGATTTCTTTGTTTATCTTCCTGTATATCTCCTCGTTTCTCTTTTCCCTCCTTTCCTCCATTCTCTATCTAAGAATACAAATTATTTCAAAACTACCTCTACCTTTCCAGCAGGGAGGGAATTTTTGCTTGTATGGCCATTCTTTGCCTTAAAGGCAGTCATACTTCGTCTTTGGGGAGCTAAGGAAAGAATTTGGAAGAATTACAGATGACTGATCTGGGAAGTAGATATAAGAGAGAGTCTTGTGAGGAATGAGAGCATGCCAGGAAAAGGAACCCTGTGTGTATAAAGCAAGCGGGTATGACAGGACAGGGTACAGTACTGCATGGACACGAGGCCCAGTCTGACATGAGACAGGATAGGACAGTGGGGGTGGGGGGAGGGTATGGGGGTCAGGTATAGACAACAGGTCTAGTTTTGAAATGAGATAAGACTGAGGGTGGGGATGTTTGGAATGCAGCATCCAGCACCAGTCATCTTCATACACAGATAAGTGTCATGTGGAAGGTGTTGTTCAGCTATGTGTGCCAGCGTTAAATGGCCACCTGTTGTTGCTCTGATCTATCCGCACAATAGTTTGCTGTTACAATGTTTTCATTGGCTACATACCAAAGGAACTGTAGGTATACGCTTCAAGTCAACCTGCCTTTTCTATAAAGGCATGCCCTCTTCGCCCCCTCGTCCCGCAACGTATAAAAATGTCCTTATTTTGGAAATAAAAAACACAACAGGGAGGTAGTGATCGTTCTATATTTGTTGCACATGAATGACAGACGATAAAAATAAAAATACCTGATAATCGGAAGGTTGTGAGATTATTCAGCACAAAACGTATCGTGCATACCGACGGATATTGCACATTTAATATGGACAAGATCCAGTTGAAATATGAGGAAGGCAGAATTCATTGAGAACAGTCACGATGGTGGTGACAGCCCATGTGTTGTGTTTTCAGGTGTGCAATAAAATCAACCAGGAACAATTCATGCCTTTTGGACGTATGTAAGAGGACGTCCAAGGAAACCCTTTTGGTTGAAGGTAGTCGGGTATATTATCAAGCTGGGAAAGACTGAAGTAAACAAGAATTGTAGAATGCATGGTATAATTGATGAAGTGGCCGTACATGTGGCTACAGTTAACATCAGGTTGTCGTGCCATGGTAAGCTCGTGTAAATCTTTGCCCTGAAAATTCTCTTTCTGAAAGGCAAAACACGATAGGTTTCATCCTTGGTCATGTGAGGGAATGTTGGTAAACTTGTGTAAATGAGATGTCTTGTTGGCACACTGTGACTGAGTGTGGTGAAAGTTCCGTGAAGATAGTGGTGTCCAAGAGGAGGCACTGTACATAACATAGTGACTGCGTCTGAGCTCAATGTGGAAGCTGGTCCAAGAACACTTTGCTTTGAGATATAAACTGACGTTGTACAATGCAGCCATGCTGGTGTTTCCAGTTTTTAAAGCATGCGCATATGGGATTGTCCGTCTTATGATGAAAAAATGATATATCAATCTATCAAGAAAAAAAACTATCGCTAGTCATCATGTGAGCGGAAATGGGCTGTGCCAAATACCGAAGTTCATAATAAAAACGTATTTTTTAAATAGTTCCAAACAAGGCCATGCAAATGAAATACATTTTACACTCATAATGAAAATGAAGGACATAAAATGCTTGTGGTGAAAGCACCTGTAAATTCTCATTCTGAAAGGCAAGACACACGGCTTGATGATAAGCATATAAGACAGGGCATATGATAGGCTATTTGTGAATGGTCGTCATGTAGACATTACGTATGATCTGAAATTTGAGGATTTCATATGCATTCAATATTTTGCTGCACTGTGGCGTTAGAACCCTTAATACAAATTCGAATCACTGCCAGTAAGTAAAATGGGCTCACAAAAAACAAACAAAAAAAGCCACTCGGATTAATGTCAAGAGATATGCATGATAACACACCTTGTCCTATCATCGAAAGGAAATCATCGAAAGGAACACTTTCTTACCAGTTTTTACACGATGTTATCTGAACAGTTCTGAATAACACTATGTCTGCCAATGGTTGGTGGGTGACAGAAGGGGTGGGGGAACAAGCTATAGCTTTCATACTTGGGTCGAGTTTTCCTTTTATTTTTTCTTTTGACAAAGAAATTGTTTTCTTGCCGTGCTAAGCATTTTGTACATTACAGCAAACCGTTGTGGTTTGTAAACTATTTCGTTCGTTTAATCGAGAGGAAGAAATTCATTTTCCATTTTACAGTGATATCTCACATTTTACAGCGATATCTCACATTTTACGGTGATATCTCACATTTTACAGCGATATCTCACATTTTACGGTGATATCTCACATTTTACAGTGATATCTCACATTTTACATTTTACGGTGATATCTCACATTTTACGGTGATATCTCACATTTTACGGTGACATCTCACGTTTTACATTTTACGGTGATATCTCACATTTGACATTTTACGGTGATATCTCACATTTTACGGTGATATCTCACATTTTACGGTGATATCGCACATTTTACGGTGATATCTCACGTTTTACATTTTACGGTGATATCTCACATTTTACGGTGACATCTCACGTTTTACATTTTACGGTGATATCTCACATTTTACAGTGATATCTCACATTTTACGGTGACATCTCACGTTTTACATTTTACGGTGATATCGCACATTTTACGGTGACATCTCACGTTTTACATTTTACGATGATATCTCACATTTTACGGTGATATCTCACATTTTACGGTGATATCTCACATTTTACGGTGATATCTCACGTTTTACATTTTACGGTGATATCTCACATTTTACGGTGACATCTCACGTTTTACATTTTACGGTGATATCTCACATTTTACGGTGATATCGCACATTTTACGGTGATATCTCACATTTTACGGTGATATCTCACAT
>JAPXFY010000027.1:37101485-37106485 GCA_030674185.1 Monoplex corrugatus | reverse complement strand
GAAGCATGAGTTGGTACACCTAGTGCAATTTTAAGACTTTTGCAGTCCAAGCTCTAAATCTTTTATTAGTTAATATTTAGGTGCATTGAAAAAAATTCTTGCGCATAGGATAATTTAGACCTGACCAGCGCTGTTGACAGATGAATCAGTACATTTGTATCCATTCCCCAGGGTAATTTGCTTATTATCTTTAGAAAATCTAAGTTTTTTCGCGCTTTTGTTAAAATATAATCAATATGGACATTCCAGCTTAATTTCGACGTGATGTAAACTCCCAGAAATTTTACGACCTGTTTGTAATTTGACACTTCACCAAGTAATTTGAAAGTAGTCAAGTTATTTGAGTTACCACCAGGATCAAACAGCATCATGTTAGTTTTTTCTGCTGACAACGACAGACCATTTTCTAACATATAGTTTCCAAGGTTATCAAGATCAATTTGATACAACTTCCTGATGTAATTCCGCGTTCTCTGTAGAGTAGTGTTTTTTAAAGTGATATTCATCCAAGTGCATATGTCATCAGCATACTGTACTAAAACAACACGATTTGAAAGAGCTTTAGGAAGATCCTGTATAAGGATATTGAATAAAATAGGTACTGTCACTGAACCTTGTGGAATCCCCATGTCGAAGCGTCGTGAAGTAGAATAACTAGTTCCCACTCCTGCCTGAATCGTTCTATTAGCTAAAAAAGATTTAATGTAATTGTACATATTGTCAGATAAACCAATAGATTTTAGCTTGAACAATAAACGTTTATGCCTAACTTGATCGTAAGCTTTTTTTACATCAAAGAAAGTAGCAAAAACGCTTTTTCTGCGGGCAAACTGTTGTTTGATCTGAGTTGTAAGTTAAACCAGGTGCTCAAATGCGGATCTCCCTTTTCTAAAACCTGCCTGTTACCGGAATAACGTTATTTTGATCACAGTAGTGTAAAAGTCTGTTTAAGACCAATCTTTCCATTAGTTTGCTCGTGTGGGACGTCAAAGCAATGGGTCTGTAACAGTTTTTATCGGTTTTCACTTTTCCTGCTTTTAATATTGGTATAACTATAGACTTTTGCCAGATTTGTGGTACAGTTGCGCTAACCCATTTCTGCAAAATTTTGTGTAGGAAAATAAGATAGTTTTCTGGGAGATGTTTAATCATTTCAGTCGAAACTGCACTAACACCTACCGAACTCGTTTTGTTGTGTAGAGACAGTGTTGTGTTTTTTAGCTCTTCTAAGGTGATTGGGGAATTAAACCAGAGATCATTCTGTGGTATTGGATCAGTGTAGATTGGGTTGTTATCTTCCATTTCTCTGTGATGTTTGCAGTCAGAAGCTAAACCTTCAACTTTACTGTTTTCGGCAAATAGATCCACAAAAGTTTCTGCTTTGAACATTTCTGAAGGAAATGCGTTACATGTTTCAATCATAATTGGACACCTAGGTGAGTTGGTTCCATTCCTCATTTGTTTCATTTTCGTCCAGACTTTATGGAAATCTTGGAAATCTGAAATTTCTTTCGTGCAGAATGATGCCCAATAATCTTTCTTTGCTTCAGCGATGATTTTGTTACATTGGATGTTAGCTGTTTTCATTTCCACATGATCTTCAGGTTTCTGGCTTCTGATGTAGATTTTGAATTTCTCCCTTTTATATTGAACTGCTTTCTCACATGCCTCTGTCCACCAAGCATTACCCAATCGATTATTTGATCTAGAAGTTTTGAGTTTCGGAATCAATAGGTCTGCAGCGGCTAGAATTTTCTCTTGGAATTTAGAAAACGTAATATCTACATTTTGACTTTCATAACGTCTGTAATCCTGATTAGCAAGAACAATTCGAAATAAGGACCAGTCTGCACATTTGTAATTATATTTTGGAATAATATCAGGATGGCAGATGCACATCAGAAATATCCAGCAGAATCGGCCAAGCAAAAACAACATTCAAGAAGATGGAGAGCATTCTTACCAACAAATACCTATCAATTAACATCAGGAAGAGAGTTCTTGAATGTTATATAGACCCAATATTGTTGTACGGTTGCGAGGCGTGGACAGTCAACAAGCAAAGCCAGAACAAGATTGAGGCAGGGAGATGTGGTTTCTAAGAAGGATGTTGAGAGTTCCATGGACAGCAAAGAAAACAAACGAGACAGTCTTGATGGAGGCAGACACAAGTAGATCATTCATAAAGGAAGATTAGGAAAAGGCAGGCAACATTCATAGGCCATTTTATGAGGAAAAGGAAATTGGAACACCTGGTCACAACGGGAAAGCTGGAGGGAAGGAGAGCACCGGGTAGATACTAGACGGACTTGCAGAGTGGCTGAAGACGAGGAGGGTGAAAGAGATGCTTGAGGCAACAAGAGATAGAGACAGATGGAAGTCCATAATCGCCAACGCCATGCGGCAAGGCACCTGATGATGATGATCAGGAGAGCTGTCTTTCATCCTGATGTTTTTGTCAGTTTCTGTTATGATGATAGGTAGATGGTCGCTTCCCAAAGTGTCTCTGTGAGTTTCCCAGGTACAGGATGGAACTAATTCTGGTGATAGAGACAAATCGATGGCTGTCGCCCTGTGTTTGGAGGCATCAGGGATCCTAGTGACACTACCATCATTTAGACGGTGTGTTTGTGTGTGTGTATGTGTGTTTGTGTTTGTTTGTTTGTTTGTATGTGTATGTGTGTACGTATTTTTGTGTGTATGATTTTTTTTATGTGTGTTAGTCTGTGTGTGTGTATGCATGTGTACATGCTCTTTCACTGAAGTGAATTGACATCTTACTTTTTATGTGTTTGCTCTCTCTCTCTCTCTCTCTCTCTCTCTCTCTCTCTCTCTCTCTCGCTCTCTCTCTCTCTTTAGGGTATTTGCTGTAGTAGAGTTCCACGAGTAAATGGAACAGTGGCTACGACGTTCATCTGTAAACAGAAACTTACCCCCAGGCCCTCCCCAATCAGCCAACACCAAGACCAAGCTGAACATTTAACAGAACTATGCCCTTTCCACCCTAGCTGACATGACAAAGAACCTCCCAAGAACCACACGAACCTTTAGGCCGATCCCCACCTCCAAATTAACAACTCTCGCTTAGTGTAATCAAAGGGATGAACCCACCATCGTGAAAAGGTAGTGGATATGGATTAAGCACATCATGCGAAGAGAGCAGGATAACATCACCCGGACTGCCCTTCACTGGACAGTATATGGACGATGTAACAGAGGAAGACCCAGGAACGCGTGACACTAAGCAGAACTCAATGCCCTTGAAACATACCTGGTATAACATACATTGCCAGGACAGCCAGGAGTGGAGAACATTCATTGCTGCCCTACAAAAACATAAGTAAGTAAATAAGTAAGTCAGTCAATAGGTCAGTAAGTAAGTAAATAGGTAAGTTAGTAAGTAGGTAAGTTAATAAGTAAGTAAGTAAATAAGTAAGTAAGTAAGGCACTCGTCCACAATCTTACAGGACATAGACACTGGTGCAGTGTTGTTTCGTTGATGTTGTTATTGTTGTTGCTTTTTTCTCTCAAACATTTTTTTTTCAAATTCGTTTTTGGCAACTTGTATTTACAAACACATAGACAAACACATGACAATAACAGCACAGTATAGCTGCAGTTACGATGCACTTTGTGAACTTTGTTATACCTTCAAAGAGAAATTACATATCTGTAACGAAATATTCATTTGAATAACCCATAATTAACAGCTGCAGAGCATGAAAAGATAAATAAAAGCACAGATAGATAGGTCAGTAAGAAATTCAGACACAATTTTATTGTTATTTTTCTGACGAATTTTGATAATGTGTGTACTACTAATAAACAAGAATCGGTGTCAAGTTTAAGCTGTTATTATTAACGTTAAGTATGGTAGCCATTTAATAATAATAATAATATATTTTATTTATATAGCGCAAAATCTTGACAAAATCAAATCTAAGCGCTGAGCGTATACATGCATACATACCTACATACATATGAGCGTATACATGCATACATACATGCTTACATACTTACATACATAAATCTAAGCTGAGCGTATACATGCATACATACATACATACATAAATCTAAGCGTATACATACATACATACATACATACATACGTACGCACATGCATACATAATAATTACAATATTTATATAGCGCAAATCTCGACAAAATCAAATCCAAGCGCCGAAAAGACACACACGCACACACGCACGCACGCACGCACACACACACACACACACACACACACACACACACACACACACACACACACACACACACACACACACACACACACATGCATGGCCACAAATGGGGAGAAAAGAATAAAAGCAATAAAAGCAAGAATAAAACCAATGGAAAACCACAGAGAGCACATCATATACAATTATATATTAAAACAAAGTGATTCCCCTCCGAGCGGAGACAGGCTGCAGAGGGGGGTTGAGTGAGGTTAGGATTTTATGCAGAGGAGAAAAGGTGAGTTTTGAGAGCGGACTTGAAGGAGGCAAAAGTAGGTTGCTGACGGACTGAGAGAGGAAGTTTGTTCCAGGAGAGTGGACCAGAAACAGAGAAGGCTCGTGGACCATAGGTATTGAGCTTAGTGCGTGGAAAGCGAAAAGTCAGAGGATCGGAGGCAGAGCGGAGGGTACGTGAGGGAACATAGATCTCAAGTAGGCTTGACAGGTAATCGGGGGCTGCGTTATTGAGGCTTTTGTAGCACATGGTGTCTAGTTTGTACTGTATGCGCTTTGATACAGGGAGCCAGTGAAGTTGTGCCAGGAGAGGAGATATGTGGTCAGCTTTTTTCTTTTTGAGTACAAGGCGTACAGCATTGTTTTGAATGCGCTGTAGGATGTGAATGGTGGAGGCAGGAAGACCAGACAGGAGTGAATTGCAATAGTCAATGCGAGACATTATGAAGTAGAGAACGAGTTTTGCAGTTGTTTCGACAGAGAGATACTTCCTGATCAGGCTTATACGATGGAGATGATAGTAGCAAGATC
>JAPXFY010000027.1:37093985-37096485 GCA_030674185.1 Monoplex corrugatus | reverse complement strand
GGGACAGTAATCAGTGTTTCACATGATGTCGACTGTGACAAAAAATATGATAAGGGTATGCAATTGGATACGGATATGGATATGGATATAGATATGGACATGGATATGGATATGGATATGGATATAGACATGGATATGGATGGTATGGTATAGACATAGACATAGACATGCATACGGATACGGACATGAACATAGATACGGACATGGATATGGATATAGACATAGATATGGATATGGATAATAATAATAATAATAATAATTACAATATTTATATAGCGCAAAATCTTGATAAAAATCAAATCTAAGCGCTGAATAAGCATATGAATATCGATTTGGATATGAATATGGATATAGATATAAACATGGATATGGATATAGATATAAACATGGATAGAGAGTGAGTAGATGTCGGCCAGCAGGCAGCAAAAGTGTGTGTGGTGTTTTACAGTGATTTTATCGTGGTTCTATTTGATTTTATGCATTGAATTTTGTATCAGTTTGTTCCTTTTAAATCCCGACATACGGTGATGTAAATATTTTTTTTAAATTTTGAATGTTTTGCCAGATATCTGATTTTGGGGTTTTTGTGCCTACTTTTCATCATTTTAATTCAGCCGCTCAAGTCGGACATTTTATCTGTGAACTGTGTTTACGTTTTAGCCTACTGTGTTCGCCCAACGCTACAGCTCCCAAACCTTTGTGTTCTCTGGTTTTAAGTGTTGTGAACTGACCAACCCAAACACCAACCTGCAAGTATCATCCTCTCCTGACTGGCTCGCAATTATGGACCCGTCTTTTATAAAAACAAATTGGACTGCCACTTTTTAAACACAGCAAGTGCTACCTCGTTGGAGACGACTACCAGCGCATACGAACACTGGGGCTGTGTCGGAAGCCCCGCACTGCGCGATCCTGTCGTGCTGGACGTCTCCACCGTCTTTGGCACAACCTGCCTCCTGCTGTACCAGTCCGACACCACTTTTCGTCTTCTGCTTCTTCGTCTCCTCCACTGCCCCTGCCCTCGACCTTGCTGCTGCAAACTTCGTCTCCTCCTCTGCCGTCTTCGCCTTCTGTCCTGATGGTGCCGCCTGCACCTTCTGTCCTGGTGGTGCCGCCTTCGCCTTCTGTCCCGCCAGTGCCGCCTTCGTTTTCTGTTCCGCCGGTGCCGCTTTCGTCTTCTGTCCCGCCGGCGCTGCCCTCATCTTCTGTCCCGCTGGTGCCGCCTTTGTCTTCTGTCCTGCTGGTGCCGCCTTCATCTTCTGTCCTGCGAGTGCCGCCTTCGTCTTCTGTCCCGTCGTTGCTGCCTTCATCTTCTGCCCCGCTGGTGTCGCCTTCGTCTTCTGTCCCGTCGGTGCTGCCTTCATCTCCACCTCGGCCGCCGCCATGTGACTCTGATAAACTAAAATATGCCTTTTAACGCTCAGTCAACATGCACAGATGGCAAGGCCGATGTCATTGCTGACTTTATCGCAGATGAGCATGTTGACATTGCTTTTATAACCGAAACATGGCTTAACCCTCTTGGTCATGAACCTATACATGCGAGTCTCACTCCAGTGGTTACAGGCTTGCTTCTTTCCATTGCTCATCCCAGGTGGTGGTATCGCCATCCTCTACAACGACTCACTCCATTCCCGCCTATCTTTCTCGCAGTCTCTGCCTTTCTCCCATCCTTCTTTCGAGCACGTTGATGTATCCTTCCAATCCACCCCTCACCCCATCACCTTCTCCTGTGTCTATCGACCTCCACCTAGCTCTGCCAACAAGCTCACCACATCCATGTTTCTCTCTGACTTTGACCAACTACTTGACTACTACTGCCTCTTACCTGGAAATCTCATCATTCTAGGTGACATCAATGTCCACTATGACAACACTCACCGTTATGACACAAGACATATCATCAACTCTCTGTCCAATCACAATATGACTCAAAACATTTCTGAACCAACCCATCAAAAAGGTCACATTCTTGACTGGATCATTTCTCGTGATCACCACAATTCAGCTACTGACAACTGCTTAGTTCTTTCTACCCGTCTAACTTCAGCCCTTCCATCTGACCACTCTGCAATTCTCTGTTCTCTTGACATTTCTCCTCCTTCCCGTACCACGCGCACAGTGACTCGACGCAATCTCAAATCTATCGACCTCTCCACATTTTCATCTGATGCCTTCCGTCTCCTTTCTGAAAAGTCACATAACCTTGCCGATGAATTCTATACTACTCTCCACCATCTTCTGGACACTCATGCTCCAGTCACAACCCGTCTTTTACCTGACCACCCCCTACCCCCTTGGCTCACTCATGAGATTGCCTGTGCAAAACGTGCCCGCCGCAGAACAGAGCGCCACTGGCGCAAATCCAAACTCAGTGTACATGTATATAGGCAACTTTTCCAAGCCTCTAAAACAAAAGTATCCACCCTCATTGCATCTGCAAAAACAAGCTATTTCCAAACCAAAATCCTGAATGCCTCTTCTTCAAAAGAACTCTTTA
>JAPXFY010000027.1:37078985-37083985 GCA_030674185.1 Monoplex corrugatus | reverse complement strand
AACAACAACATAATAATAGTAATATAGTAATAATAATAGAATTAACATTTATAAGGCGCTTAGTCTTTATGTAACAAATCAAATTAAAGCGCAGTGAGTTCTAATGGGTGTGAAAGACTAGCGCTATACAAGAACGATTTATGATTTTGTCCATTCCTGACCAGTTACCTGACCACAGACAGATGGACTGGAGGCCGAACGGATTTGAACCTGAGAGGTTAGACAGGCTGGCGGGCGGTTGACTTTTGACCTCTTCGTCAACCTGATTTTTGTTTGTTTTTGTTTTTGTTTGTTTTTTTCTTGGCCTTTTCTTTTCTGCATTCACACAGAATTAACGAACTATTTCCTTGTATTTTTTTTTAATAAAAATGAGATACTCAGATACACACAATGTAGCCAAGATTATTCCAATGACAGACTGATATGTTAACTAGTATAAGATATAAAACATGCTCTAGATAGGACCTCAGAACCTAGCCAGCTCATGTGCAGGCTTAAGGCTTGTGCCATGATCATATGGATCTTCTCCATCACATGGCACAAGTGGCGTCTGTGCAAGTGGAATTCATTCCGAGTACAGAGAAGTCATTTTGAGAAAGTGAATTTGAAACCGAAACTTATTATTGAATTTGAATCGGAATGGTTTTTTGTTGTTGTTGTGTTGTTGTTTAATTTTAAAAGAGGTATCCATCGCTTTTGGACCAGTTCCATATACGCTCTCCACCCACATGTACTGGTGGTGTTGTCGCAAACTTCCTGACCATGGCCAAACGCGATATGTTGGGCAGGTGTTGAGGTGGGTGGGGACAGGGGTTGCTGGGGAGTGGGGGGGGGGATGCATGAACTACTAAGTTGACACACACTGATGAGTTGGACACCACTACTGAGTTGACAGCACTACAATGACAGTAACATTAAGGTGAACCGTGAACACGTCAACTTCCATGTTGCGGGATGAAAGTGAATCTCGTGATATCAGATTTTAAGTCACAGCCACCAGTACATCCGACAGCCCACCAGTACATCCGACAGCTCACCTACATCGCAGTCAATACATCCGACAGCCCACCAGTACATCGACACCACTACATCCGACAGCCCACCAGTACATCCGACAGCCCACCAGTACATCCGAAGCCCAGTACATCGACAGCCCACCAGTACATCCGACAGCCACCAGTACATCGACAGCCCACCAGTACATCCGAGCCACCAGTACATCGACAGCAGAGTTTGGCCACCTGGTCAGAATGCCCACTGACCAACCAGCTTTCAGAGCCTACAAGCACAGGTTCTCTGGAGTCTGAGCAAGACACAGATGCTGGACGGAAGGCGTGTCAGAGACCCTCCATGTTCATGGTCTGTCAGTCACAGAGGCAGCCCACCTCGTACTTGACCATTGTCTCCGTCTCCCGGCGACACTTGACAGTAGAAGAGGCAGGTAAAAGAAAGAAAAAAAGAAAGAAGTGTGGACAGCTCTGTTACTTAAGCCCCTCGACCTGTTCATCTTTCCTTCTTGTAGTGAACGATGAACGATGGAGATGAATCTCAAACGATGTTATCTATTGATGGCAAACACTTCGTTTCACGTCCGTTAGGTATCTGTTCTTGTTCTGTTTTGGACGTGTGGTCATCTGTTTGTATTGACAATCAAAATCAAACACCATCGTCGAAATTCATCGATCAAGTTCACTGATCAATCAAAACTGTCATTGAAAGATATGGACGTTTGTCAATTACAAAGTAATTACAACTCTTTTAGACCCAAGGAAACTGACAGCAAACGACATAAAAAACCGTCAGACATAGTTTTCACAGAGCTGTCTTTCATTGGATAGCAGACGGAAAACCCAAGGGAACAAAACGCATGAATTTTTTTTTCTTGTCTTTCGCCGTCACACTTGAAATGTGGTTTCGAGAACGAACCAGGTGGTCTTCTGTAGCACATCTACAGCACCGCGCCGCTTCTCCAGCAGGCTGTGGGTGTTGGTTTGATCTGCTTTCTTCAGTTATATTAACGTCCCAGCGTGAAAACGATTAGGGACTCTCCTTTCTCGGTGACTGGCAGCTCTTATAGTCATGGATGTGTTCTGCTGTCTGCTTAACTTCTTCACACGGGCACCGGGGAAGCGGTGGTGGTGGTAAGAGCCGGAAGCGCCTATTCATGTGGTGGTTCAAGGATGGGTCTGCTATGAATGCAGTCAAAAAGGGAGGAACTAGGATATACGTCCAGTTCCAAATGGACAACAACAAGCAGAAGCATAACCAACTGGTCTTCACTACACACACAGCAGAGCCAAATGTTGAGCCCTGGTCCATGCAGTACACATCATCAACAACGCTGCAAATCGACACAGCCAAGAGTCTTCCTTACAGATGCCATGTCAGTCTTGTGGACGCATCCACCGGAAGCAAATTGCCACGACAGCAAGAAGTGCTGCAACACACCAGGTGCGCCAGACAGGGGCTTGCAATGGATCCCTCCACACAGTGGTATCCCAGGAGAAGAAAGAGTGGACACAATGGATCCCTCCACACAGTGGTATCCCAGGAGAAGAAAGAGTGGACACAATGGCGAAACCGGGAGTACAGCATGAACAAAAAGACCATAGCATCAGCGTCACACAGATGAAAACCATCATTAAGTCTTTTTCCAGAAAACCCCAACTACATGACAGTTACCACAAGCTGTCCCGGGAAGAGCAAGTCACTGTCCTCCGCCTGTGGACTGGACATAACAGAACCATGAACACCTGGGGACAAACAGTGGAAGGAGAACTCCAGGCACTGAAACATATCGGAGGCACCAAACAGAGGCTAGACCAGAACAGACAAGAGTGGATGACCTACAGTACTGCATAGCTTACTTCTTTTCCTTTCAGATGTTATATGACCAGACCATTAGCGCCTCTGGCGTTTCGTCAGTTCAGAACGCTTCCCCCCTATACTACCTTCTGCACTGCTCCTGTGTCACAGTCACTACGTCGCTGGTGTTGGCTCTGCAGCACACCTCAAACCCCTTGACACTGAAGTCACCATGGAAACAGGCCATGAAGGGCAACAGTCTAGGACGTATTTATTTCACCATGCTGTGATGATCAGAATGGGAATGATAGTGATGATGCTATGGAGTTACATATCGGATTGGGACTGCGTAGCACGGCTGTGTTCTATGCTTCCTTCCATACTAGTCTTCCAAATGAGACGATAAACTGAGGTCTCCTATGAAGTATGCACTAGGCGCACATTAAAGATCCCAGGACACAGAGCATTCTCCCTGACACAATTTTGCTGCAAAAAGATTCATTTGCACTCTCACACGGGCATACAGGATAAAAGACACACGGGCATACAGGATAAAAGACACACGGGCATACAAGATAAAGACACACGGGCATACAGGATAAAAGACACGCGGGCATACAGGATAAAAGACACACGGGCATACAGGATAAAAGGCACACGGGCATACAGGATAAAAGACACACGGGCATACAGGATAAAAGACACACGGGCATACAGGATAAAAGACACACGGGCATACAGGATAAAAGACACACGGGCATACAGGATAAAAGAAGAAAAAATGAGTGACGCTGGATTGCGGCGACGTGATCTTCCCAGGCAAAGCAGTCCCAATTTCACATCGTAGAAGCATTGTGACAAGACAAAAAAACAAAACAAAAAACAAAAAAAATTAAAACAAACAAACAAACAAACAAACAAACAAATAAACGAACAAACAAAAACCCAGCCTTGATATTACTACTAACAATTATATCCTGGCGTCAGAAAATCCAAAGAGACGAGGACACCCGCTGTCTTGGTCAGGAACTTTGAGCAACACCTTCAATAACGCATCCGTAAAGTGGATGAGATTCGACTGTGTGGTTCCAACAACTCCCCTCTCCAAAAAAGACAATCTGACTTTTTTGTTTTATTTTTTAACATTGTTGTTAGAAACTACGATTGTCTTTGACGCATTTCATTTCAACTGAGACTTCTTCAAGGTAACGGTAACCTTGAGAAACTCGATATCTAGAGTATATTATTTTTAATTAAATCGGAGGTTGTTAGAATGGCTTAACCATCTTGTTGATTATCTCGTAACGTGGTACTGTTTTTTTTTACAGACAGGTGAAAACCAAGCACACTGGCGAAAGTCATCGGCCAAGTTCTCCAACAAATCAAATCCTTCATCGAAAGACATCGAAACTTGTGATCCATAGATCAACAAAAAAGCTATTTCAAATTCAGCTGAAACAAAGAACGGGAAAAGACATTCAAAAACTTGTCAGAAACACACACATAGTATTTCCGTGAGGTCTTTGTGCTGCGCGCTGGATGGCTGGATGGTGTGGCAGCGAGGCATTATCGTCAGCATTGTCATCGGTGATACCATGTCGCTCACTCACCATGTTTTGGCTGATATCTGTGGTGACTGGTATGCTGGCGAATCACCACTGCGTAACTTTTGCTGCTTCCGTGAGTCTATATGAATGATTTGTTGATGTTGTTGTTGTTGTTTTGTTGTTGTTAGTATTGTTGCAGTTAAGTAGTAGTTGATGGTGGTAGTGATGTTGCTGCTGTTTTTGCTGCCACCGTTGTTGTTGTTGTTGCTGTTGTTCTAGTTCTTGTTAGCGTTGGTGGTTGTGTTACTGTTGTTGTTGCTGTTGCCATTGTTGTTTTTGTTGATATTATTGCTGTTGATACTGTAGTTATGTTGTTTCTGTTGTTGTTGTCGTTGTTGCTGCAGTTGCTGCCGCTGGCGTTGTTGGTGTTATTATTGCTGTTGTTTTTGTTGTTTCTGCCGATGTTGTTGTTGGTGGTGATGTTGGTGTTGTTGTTGCTATTGCTGTTGCTGCTGTTGTTGTTTTTGCTTTCGCTGTTGCTGTTGTTTCTGTTGTTGCTGCTATTGTTTCTGTTCTTCTTCTTGTTGTTGTTAATGATACTGTTGTTATTTTTGCTGTTGTTACTGCTGATGATGTTGTTGATGTTGT
>JAPXFY010000027.1:37041485-37056485 GCA_030674185.1 Monoplex corrugatus | reverse complement strand
GCCAGATTTTTCATACTTCTTCATTTCCTGTTGTGAGAAGTTGAACTTACTTTATCTTTGTCGGGATGTTCCAATATTTTTGAGGAATAAGTTGTTTTCTTAGGTCCTCCAAGGCAGTACACCCCAAAATAAAATGTTCTTCGTCCTCGATAAAATAGTCACATTATTTACACATCAAGGCATCTTCATCACATGCTGTGTACCTTTTGCAATGGACAGCAATTTCTGACACACCACATCAAAATTTCCAAAAGCTTGTTTAGTGAATTTGTTTGTATTCATTAACACTAGGGTTCAATACAATTGGAAGTTCTAAACATTCTATAAAAGGCGAATCTGTCACTAGTTTCAATATGATCGTTACAGTTCTGCCATCGGCAGTCTATATCCTCTTTGATACACTTAATGAAAGCATTGACATTTTCAACTGCTTGATTCTCTCTCTCTCTCTGTGTCTCTTCTTGTCTCTCTCTGTCTCTCTCTGTCTCTCTCTCTGTCTCTTATCTCTCTCTCTGTCTCTCTCTCTGTTTGTCTCTCTCTGTTTGTCTCCTGTTTTATTGCTCTCCTGTCTCTCTCTTAAGTGTTGTCTTTTTGCTATTACAGGAGCTGGGAGTTTAAGTATTTTACCATCTAAGCCACGTGTTCCCATTTGTTTGAGGTATATTGAGGCATTGTAAACTTCATAGACCGTCATTGGTGGGATTGATATCTTCGAGTGAATATTTTTGTTAAGGCAGAATTCTTTAAGCTGTTGGATGTTATCGTCTTTAGATTCGTCATGATAATCATATTTCGTTTTCATTTTAAATTTTTAACCATACTGATTCTATCTGATATTGTTAAAGATGGATCAGGCGTTTGATTGTAATAGCTTCATTAATGTAAATTGATAAGCCTAGTTGTTTTGGTTGTTCGGGATCTTTGCAAATAACACGGTATCCAGAAAAAGTTATGTCATGTCCTCTGTAGGTGTGTGTTTACTTATCCAGAATTCTGTTAGGCCTAGGACATGAAGAATTTTGCCATAGTTTGACAATAATGATAAAACATCTGATATTTTATTGTAAGCATGGTAGATGTTTAAGTGGGCAATTCTTAGACCACTTGTACAGGGCCAAGGCAGCCATCATTGTCTATATCAGTACGCTTGCACTTGCAGAACACTTGCAGAAGCTGCAAATCATAAAATTATTGTCTAAAAGATGTTCACAAATCAAATCATGAATAAAAATGTACTAATACGGTCGAAATCAAATCATCTTCTTATTAATCACAAGATGAAGCAGTGATATATTTTTATAAGTATGCTATGTCACATCATGATCGGCCTGGTTAGTATTGCAACGCGCGCACGCACACACACACACACACACACACACACACACACACACACACACACACACACACACACACACACACACCACAACACACACACACACACACACACCATATCACACGTAAAAAGCACACACACACACACACACACACACACACACAACACATACACACACACACACGAAACACATACACACAAAACACACACCCACATCCCCGCACGTGTGCTTGTACATAAGCACAGTCATACGCACTTATGTAGCCATACATACACATTCGTTCAACACAATATATTACCTCAAATAATCAGGAAGATTAATAACTGTGAGAGGGTTTGCTTGATGCGTCATGATTTGAGACATGATGTCTGTCAGCGGTACATCCCATGGAAAATCAAATGATGGTCTAGTTGATTGGTGACTGTAATTTGGGGGCCAGACAGTGCCTGTCTAATATTTGCCAGGTGGACCAGTCGCTGTGATGTAGTGGTTAGCGCAACAGACTACCGACTGGAAGGTTGTGGGTTCGAATCCCCATCAGTCCCTCCAAAAATCATTGTGGGATTTTTCGGCTCTAACAGGCTTCTACCCAGAGTTGGGCGTGCTATGGGCTCATTGGAAAGACTGGGGACCTCAAATCTTCCTTGTTGACCAATTTGACGCCACAGGTGTCTGTATCTTTGGACCTGGTTGACGCCAGGATATGTTATGATAGTAAGCGTAGAGTACAACCCTGTCACGCGGTCTCAATTCTAGATGGAACTCCATGGCATCATGAATGTCATCCTCATCGACATCATCAGCATTGCAATGTAAAATGTTCCAGTTCTGTGTCCATTAAGATGCGTAGAAAATGGGGGGTGGGGGAGCACAAAGGTAACCTCCCTGAGTGCAATGATCTTAAAAAACATTTGGTAGGTGGACCCAGAGATGGTAGTGATAGTTGATTCCGGATTACCTAATGTGTGCCTGTTGATTATCACGGATACCATAGGTGTGACCAGAGTGTTGAATGGTGTGATTATCAGGATTACCTAGTGGTAGTGGCTAGATGTATGAATGGTGTTTCGGATTACCAACGGCTGTTTACTCATAGTGGGTATGGACTCAGAGATGTATGAATGGTGTGATTATCACGGATATTACCCATAGTGGGTAGTGGAACTCAAGTGAATGTTATAGAATATAGTGGTGTGCCATTGATGAATGGGTTATCACTGGTAGTGGGAGGTGGACCAGCAGGAGGAAAGGGGCAGTTGGAGTCTTTCATTTGGACGTGAAGGTAATGATGGGAAGTGATGATGAGAAGAAGGATCAGGATAATTACATATTTGGTGTGTAGCTATCATATCCCTATGTGGTCTTTCAGAATGGCGTTGTTCAGTACTTTTTTTATCCACTTTGTTTGCTCTCAGCATTTGGTGTCATCGATTGAAGACGTTGATAAGGTCGATGTTCAGGATGCCAGCTGGTTATCATATGTTTTAGATTTGCCAGCCAGTCTGGCTGTTCCCTGTACACCTGGATGTATCAAGTCTTTGTACAGTGCCAGCCGAGGGGCGCTGAGGGGGTAACAAAAGAATCAGTATTGTCAACAAATGTAATTTGTAGTAGTGACAAACTTTACACAGGTTCCTGTTCGAAGGGGCAATTGAATTATTGAGATTATGTCTGCCTCTAGCGGGAATGATTGAACTAAAGGCTATTATAGAAGAAGGCAACATCTTTTTACAAAGAAAAATAAGGTCTGACGGCTCTTACACTGTACATGCACTTTCACCAGAAGGACAACTGTTGACTCCCACGTGGAGAATTATATGTTTGATGTTTGCACAGGGACGCCGATTTTGTAACAAAAATGTAAATCTTTGATCGATATACCGGGGACACAAATTTTGTACATTGATTCTTGTTGAAGTGCCACTTTGTTGGGGTTAATGAATCTGACTGATGGTCACCAACCACAAGTGATGCAACATTTTCAGGAACCACAAGATTGGCCATGATATCTCGTGGGGGTGGTTTGGGTTTTGGGGGACGTTATTTTGTTTTTGCAATTCATGTACGGGATCAATTTGTACACGAGATGAGTCACTGACAGAGCTAGATAATAGTGCAAAAGAATTTGATCCAGCGATAAAATACCTGACTTCATCCCCATCAGTTGGGCAAGGCACCTCCGTTACAGGATTGGTCTCTTCAAAACATTTAGAGACTTCACAGGAAATATTACATTCATGTATGTGATGTCGTAACTCTGTCTTCATTATTTGCAGTCATTAGTTTTTTGTTGTTGTTGTTATTGTTGTTTTCCGGGGTGGGTTAGTACATGGAAGGATGAGATACAAAGTTGTTGTTAGAAGGGGGTTCTGAACATTATGTGGAGGCATCACACATTGATTTAGGTTTGCTCTTTTTCATATCATACTAAATGTTGCCTATTTGTGTTTATGTAGAGTGGGTTTTCTTTGACAGCAAGCACTGATATTGCTTTCGAAGGTTTTTATCATGAAATTGATTTTGTCGTTCATGTGTGATTTGATTACATTGTAAGCTGAGACTTTTATGCCTTCGATCATAGAAACAATTGTTTGTTTGGTATCTTGGTATGTTTTTGTGATGTCTTCCAAAGTGTTATCCTGGTGGTATAGCTTTTGTGGACATGTCTGTATGGGGGACGATTTTTTCTATATTTTTGGGTTGTCTACTTGGTGGAGTAGACTTTCCGGGAAGCGTCAAGTTTAGTTTTGGAACTGGAGGGGGAGGGGGAGGACTACACCCTGAGGGGACTGATTTATGTTAAATTTGTCAGGAATAAGGATGAATGTGGAATTTCGGGGAAGTGTCATCCCTGGGAATGGAAGAATCTGGAGTAGTTACGTCAAACTCTATGTCAGGAGTGATCAGGGACACTGGATGATTTAATTTAAGGAAAATCAGTAGAGTCTGTAAAATAGCTGCCGTCAGCCCTCTTGTGTCTTTATCAGTCATATAAGCTGTGAAGAAAGAATTTAGGGTCTTACATTCCGTACAATCCCACTAAACACAACAGAGTGCCAGAGGACTGACAGTTTGCATAATACAGTGTCACTGTCACTCCTTTAGATGAATGGTAATGTATTTGTATCACAATCTTGGTAAACTTGGGTGGACAAGTACTTAACCATTTCTTCAACAGACACAACTCTTTCCTGTCTTTGTCATTATCAGTCACTTTGGCAATAATTGACTCATCTGCGATTGCTGAATAACAATATGATAAGGCATTTCGCCAGATCACCAGTTCACTTGAATCACACACACACACACAAATCATTTTTGGATTTTTTTCAAAGTTGGCTTCAGTTTGGAGGGACTAGATAGTGCATCGGGATGGCAAGTGGATTTTGATGAAGGTGATTCTTCCGTTACTGGTGACGGTGATTTATCCGTTACTGGTGACGGTGATTCTTCCCATACTGTGATGGTGAGTCTTCCATACTGGTGATGGTGATTCTTCCATTTGTGGTGACGGTGATTCTTCAATTATTGGTGAAAGTGATTCGTCCGTTATTGGTGTAGGTGTTTTTTCCCCATTACAGGTGACGGTGATTCTTCCACCAGTGGTGAAAGTGATTCGTCCGTTACGGGTGAAGTGATTTTTTTCATTACAGGTGAAAGTGATTCTTCCATTATTGGTGAAAGTGATTCGTCCTTTACTGGTGAAGGTGATTTTTTCCATTATTGGTGAAGGTGATTCTTCCATTATAAACGTCTCCTAGGTGGTGGAAAAAGTGTGGGGGGGGGGGGGGGGGGGGGGAGGGATGTCACAACAACAACAACACTTTACATTCAAACATGCGTGCAATGTTCCAGCGTCAATGCCGATAGAAAACATCACATGGTGTAACTATACATGTTATATCAACATACAAAACACGATGTTAACGTTTCCAGCCAAACGCCTGTTCAGGCCAACAATCGCCACAGACCTGACTGTTACTGGACGTCACAGGTCTCATACTATGCGTGATGTGCCCTCTCTGTGCTGCACACCTCGCGCTGATGTACACTACGTTTGCAGAACATCAAATATGCACGTTAAAGATCTTGAGAGTCATGCCAATGGCTGGCTGATAGAAACATAAAAACACCTGACACGCCCACTGAAGATGCAGACTGTGCAACAGCGGTGTGGATTGTGGTCACACAACAGCATCGATAACAATGATAATAATAATAATAATGAAGATGATGATGATGATAAAAATAATAACAATCAATAATGATGCTGGTGATGATGATAATAACACACTATTACTACTACTACTGCTGCTGCTGCTACTACTACTACTGCTACTATACTATGCTACTACTATTGCTACTACCACTACACTACTGCTGCTGCTGCTACTACTACTACTGCTACTACTACTACTGCTACTACTATGTACTACACTACCACTACTGCTGCTGCTGCTACTACTACTACTATTATTACTACTCTGATGATGATGATGATGGTGATGAGATGATGATGATGATGATGATGATGATGATGATGATGATGATGATGATGATGATGATAATAATGATACGGCACAGGACTTTGGGAATCCCCCTCTCTCCATCCCCTGGATCGTGGTGGATCCAGACTTTGTGGACACTCACATCTACAGCATCATCAGCGGCTTTGACTTGAATCTCTTCAGGTACACGACTTGCCTGTTTTGTCAAACCTATTTCATAAAAAACGTCACTTTTAAAGTATGTACATGTATATGTATATGTATGTGTATGTGTATATGTATATGAATGTATATGTATATATATATATATATATATATATATATATATATATATATATATATATATATATATATATATAGACGTTGACGTTACAATAATAATGGGAGATTTTTTAATGCTAAAGTTGGACAGGACAGGGTGGAGGATATAGTTGGACTACATGGCCTTGGTACACAAAATGAAAGGGGAGGGAAACTTATAGAATGGGTACAGATGAATGAGTTCATAGTAGGCAACACCTGGTTTCAGCAGCCTAACGGAAGAAAATGGACATGGATGAGTCCAGGAGATAATACTAAAAATCTAATTGACTACATCCTGATCAACAAAAGATTTAGAAATTCCTCGCTGACAGTAAAAACACTATCAGGCGCAGACTGCAACATTGACCACAATCCTGTAGTGGGAAGATTAGGCTGAAATTAAGGAAAAGGAAACAGACCAAAAACAACATCAAACAAAATCTTGGACTCTTAAAGACAGATGAAGTGATTCGTAAAAATTTAACGTACATGTTCAAAACAAATTCAGTTGTCTGGAAGACATTGGTGACAGTGAGAAACAATGGACAAAGTTGAGAAACTCGAATGAAGCTTAAGAAGAAATCCCTGTAGTAGATAGAAAAGCAAAAAAGAACTGGATGACAAAAGAAATTTTAAGTTTGATGGAGGAACGGAGGAAGGCAAATAGGAAGGATGAAATATACAGAAAGATAAACAAAGAAATCAGGAATAGGTGCAATGAAGCTAAGAAAGCTTGGCTGAAAACAAAATGCAAAGAAATAGAAGATCGACACAAAACGGATCCTCAGGGTATGTACAGAAGAATTGAAGAAATTGTCCACAGGAAAAAAAACATGCACATCAACTGGCTGCTTTAAAATCGAAAGATGGTACCTTATCATGGAAAAAGACAAAATATTACATAGATGGGGAGAGTACATTAAAGACCTTTTTAAAGATGACAGAAACGAAGAACACATTATAAGAAAGAACTTGAAGGACCACCTATAACGAAAGATGAAGATAGAGCAGCACTGAAAAAGATGAAACCAGGAAAAGCCCCAGGACCAGACAATATCACTACAGAGATGATTGAATCCCTGGAGGAATTTGGTATTGAAAAAATAACAGACCTCCTAAATGGGATTTATCGCTCTGGAAAAATCCCCAAAGATATGTCAAAATCAATTTTTATTGCACTTCCAAAGAAAACAGGGGCTGTAAAATGCGAACTCCATCACACAATCATTTAGAGGACATTCTATGAGACAAGAGGAATTTGAACACCTAGTCATTACGGGAAAACCAGAGGGAAAAAGAGCACCATGTAGATCCATGGAGAACATTTTGACATTTTTGCTAGAGTGGATGGAGACGGAATGGTAGGAGATAGATACAATGTGTACTTGCAGTGACAAAAGATAGATTCGTATGGAGGGCCATTATCGCTAACGCTATTCGGCATGGCGTATGACGACGACGATGCTGATGCTGATGATGATGATGATGATGATGATGATGATTTCTAAAAAAAATTATTTTTAAAGTATGTCTATGTCTGTGTATATGTATATGTATATATATCTTTTTTCTACGAATATGTATATGAATCAGTATATCTATATGTATATATGTTTATATATACGTGTATGTATATGTATACGCATATGTATATGTATATGCATATGCATATGTATATGCATATGCATATGTATATGTATGTATACACGTGTATGTAGATATGTCTGACCAACACCGCGGGTGTCTGTATCTCTCGAGCTTGGTTGACGCCAGGATATATTATGACAGTAAGCGAAAAGAAAACAAAACCAGTCTAGTCAGATGGTGTCAATCGTGGAAGAAACTCGATAGCATCGTGATTATCATCCTGTTGTCATCGTCATCACTGCAATGTCAAAACCGTGCCAGCTGCTATGGCCACTCAGTCAGGTGGCATATAAAATGGAATATGTATGCATGGTGTTGTATGTATGTATGTATGTATGTATGTGTCTATGTATTTATGTATTAGTTATGTATGTATGTATTATGTATATGTATGCAATATGTATACAGCATGCATGCATGCATATGTCTCTCATACACACACGCACCATGTACATGTACACACATATGGAAATGGAAACGTAATGTAAATGGACTTCTTCTTTCTTCTTCTTCTTCCTTCCTTCTTCTTCTTCTTCTTCTTCTTCTTTTTCTTCTTCTTCTTCTTCTTTCTTCTTCTTCTTCTTCTTTCTTCTTCTTCTTCGTCTTCTTCTTCTTCTTCTTCTTCTTCTTCTTCTTCGATCTTCTTCTTCTTCTTCTTCTTCTTCTTCTTCTTCTTCTTCTTCTTCTTCTTCTTCTTCGGATTCTTCTTCTTCTTCTTCTTCTTCTTCGGATCTTCTTCTTCTTCTTCGATTCTTTTTCTTCTTCTTCTTCTTCTTCTTCTTCTTCATTCTTCTTCTTCTTCTTCTTCTTCCTTCGGATTCTTCTTCTTCTTCTTCTTCTTCTTTTCTTCTTCATTCTTCTTCTTCTTCTTCTTCCTTTTCTTTTTTCATTTTCATTCATCTTCTTCATTTCATTTTTTTTGTTTTTTTATTCTTCTATTTTCTTCGTCACTCAATTGTTTATTCATCATTCATTTTTTTATTGTATTTATTTACTTATTCATTCATCTATGTATCAATCATTATTTATTATTTCTATGTTGGTATTTTTCAGTATTGACAGGTCAACGGTCAGCTCAGCATCAAGTGTATTATGACATAGACAAACGCAACATGCCTTACCACACAGACATTGACCGTGCAAGTTACTGACAGGGCGGGCACTGGCCTCTCTGCTAATGCCACCGTGGTGCTCCTGTTTAAGGTTGTAGTTTGTCAGCGACACGTTCTTTTTTCTTTTTCTTTTTATAGGATCATCGGTTTAGGCAGATATCCTTTATGCTCACTTCTGTGTGTGTATTTGTTGTTGTTGTTGTTGTCTTGTTGTTGTTGTTATTTTTGTTGTTATTAATATCATTTTTGTCATCATTGTTATTATCAGCATCAGTATCAGCATCATCATGATCATTACCATTATTGTTATTGTCATTATTATCATTATTGTCTTCATCATCATTATTATTAGTAGTAGTAGTATTATCATTATTGTTATTATCATTATTATTATCTTCAGGACCGGAACGATCACGCCCCAGTCATCACCACCACAGTGTCTGATTTCACAGTGTGCGCTAACTCGGGTCAAGGTTCAAACCTGGGCACCCTGTTTTGCACTGATGAAGATTCCAGTTTTCAGGGCAACAATGACACTTATTTTACGTAAGTAAAAGGAAGATGAAGAGGATCAAACTCCTGAACACATATTGTAGTCATTCTGTTTCGGATTAAAATATATAAGGAAGTAATTATACACAAAATCTTAAGAAAACAACTTTTTTTTTTCGCTGATCAATGCTTACTTGGAAGAAAATCTGCAGATTTGGAATATTTGTACACAAAATGTATACACATAGGTATGTCTAAATTTGAATGGGTAGCATGTAAAACATCCATGTTTGTCATCATCGGTTCACTTGTCACTACTATTAGTTTTTGGGATGTCTCGATTTATCCAATATTTGATGTTTTATTTAATCAGTATGTCCTTATCAATTACTTTGTAGTTAAATATAACATTCGTTTAACTTTTTTAATCAAATAAAATACCACTTGTGTATTTTTTATTTGTGCATGTATTAATGTATACTGTATATGTGTATGTATACGTGTGTTTATGTGTGCATGTTGGTGTATGTATATACATATATATGTATATGCATACATATGTATGTATAATGTATATCTATATCTGTGTCTATATCTCTCTATCTCTCTCATTATCAATCTATCTATCTATCTATCTATCTATCTATCTATCTATCTATCTATATATGTATGTATATATGTACATATGTTATATGTGTACGTATATATATATATATATATATATATATATATATATATTTATATATATACGCACACATTAGAAATCTATGCTATACCGATGACACTGCGCTATTAGCAGACAACATAACGGGTATAAAAAAAATTCTATACAGGGTGAATGCAGCAGGCAAAAGGCTGGTCTAAACTTGAACGTTAAGAAAACAACAGGCAAAGACACTGAAAACAATCATGACATCTTATTTAACAAAATTCTTTTACAAAATATTAGAAATTTCGAATATTTTGGTTGTATAAAACTAATGAAGGAACCTGTTCCAAAGACATCAAAATAAGAATTGGACTGGCAAAGCAACAACAACAACAACAACAAAAATGGTCCAACTCAACAACATCTGGATAGGACAGAGCATACCAAATGGTCTGAAAGTTATACTTTTAAAATGTTGGCTAGTCACGATTTATGGTGCGAAACCTGGACTCTGAGAAAAACTGATTGCAGAAGAATTGAGGCCGCAGAGATGTGGTTTTATCAGAGACTACTACGTGTCAAATTGGCAGATAGAAGAACTGATGAAATTTGTCCTGGAAGAAGTTGATACCACAGAAACCTACTGGCAGACATCAACAATAGAAGACTAAAATACATTGGCCATGTGTCACACAGCAAGAACACGAACCTCATGGCAACCATCTTTCAAGGAAAACCAGTGGCAAAAAGGAAGAAAGGCAGACCTCCAATCCCATACATCCAGAACATAGCCAACATCAGTGGTTTAAATGTTCAAGAAATTGTCCACAAAAGTCAAGATAGAGCGGCCTGAATATATATATATATATAATATCTACCTGGCTGAACCTGTCTCTCAGTGACAAAAAAGCTACATATATGTATACACATATATTCAGAGAGAGAGAGAGAGAGAGAGAGAGACGACATATCTTCACAATTCTCGTTACATTCATATGGTATTGTAGCGTAAGATCACATCAAAACAAAGACTTTCAAAATGGTGCTGTTTCTCCATGGGCACGATAGCCAAGAAGTGAATACACCAGTCATAAGTTTACCTGTTTGGTTAGTACCCAGTTGATGAAGATGACTATTTACCCGATTTCTCAGGTCAGTAGAAGTACATGCACATCTGAGCCTCGTTTCATACACGCTAGATAGGCGGGGTTCTTGTAAGACACAAGGTGGGAGCGTTTCTTTGCTCCACCTAACGGCAAAGTGACGCGAGATATTTGCTAGGCAAGTCTAGGTAGCATTGACAGGATCTTTCTGGCGAGGTAAAGCTGTACGTTCGCTGAAATCTACTTCCGTTTTGCATCTGTTTCATGACACACTTTTTCTCTCCCTTCGCCATTCGCTGTGTCGCCCCAGAGCGCGATCGTGCCAGCGTATAAGAAACTGTCTCCTGGTAGTTTCTGACCCCCCCCCCCCCCCCCCCCTCTTTGATGCAGAACATCAGATATTCGTGTTCATATTGTTGTTCCTGTGAGCCATATCAAAGTTCAGTGGCTTCTATATATAAACATGAAAATACCCAACGCGCACTCCAACCTTATTTCCAACTCTCCATTTCAAAACCTTGGCAGCACACGGGATCTTTTCGCAGACTCAAGGAGTCTGCCAGACACTTACTGGCATCTTTGAGTGTAGGAAAAATGGAACGGTTCTGGTGCAATGAATCCTTCTGAAATCGGTTTTTAGGTACGGGAAAGGTTGATTACTACCGGTACTTATTATTCATTTTCGTATGTTTTCGCTTTAGTTTTCTGTTCTCTCTCTCTCTCTCTCTCTCTTCTCTCTCTCTCTTCTCTCTCTCTCTCTCTCTCTCTCTCTCTCTCTATCTATCTATATATCTATCTCCCTCCCTATCATTTCTTCTCTATCTATCTATCTATCTATCTATCTATCTATCTATCTATCTATCTATCTATCTATCTATCTGTCTATCTATCTATCTGTCTATGTATCTATCTACTATCTATCTATCTATCTATTTATTTATCTGTCTATCTGTCTATCTATCTATCTATCTATCTATCTATCTATCTATCTATCTGTCTATCTATCTATATATCTATCTATCTATCTATCTATATATCTATCTATTTCTATCTATCTATCTATCTGTCTATCTATCTGTCTATGTATCTATCTACTATCTATCTATCTATCTATTTATTTATCTATCTATCTATCTATCTATCTATCTGTCTATCTATCTATCTATCTATCTATATATCTATCTATCTATCTATCTATATATCTATCTATCTATCTATCTATCTATCTGTCTATCTATATATCTATCTATCTATCTATCTATCTATCTATCTATCTATCTATCTAACATGTATGTATCTATAAAAAGAAAACAACAGCCGGAGGTTGTACTATTATGCAAAGTAAATGCCAGAAGGTATCCCTAGTTTACACATTTTTTTAACATTTAGTATTTCCTCCAAATTGTCTCTTTACCTTCACTGGGTGCTCTGATAATAGTTTTGGTGAAGGATGAAAGTTGAATAATGTTCACTGAAAACTGATTTTTTTCCTTCATTGTAGGGGATCTAGCACGGGTATAACGATACTGGCTAATGGAGGAATTGTGTTGAGTCTGGCTCCCTCCCTGGGTCAGACCTACACGGCCAGCGCTTACTGCAATGACAGAGGACAATTCCCGGGCCCTCTGCAGAGCACAGCGCCCGTCGACATTTCCGTTACCGGAATTGTGAGTAGTATGCATGTGTGTGTGTGTGGGGGGGGGGGGGGGAGAGTAAGTGTGGAGTGTGTGTATGTGTGCATGCGAATGTGCGCTTATGTGTATGTGTGTGGGTACATGCGTGTGTGTATGTGTGCACGCAAGCATGCTTGATTGTTAAGTTTGTATGTATACATGCATGTGTGCAATTATGTATGTTTGCATGTGTGTATACGCGCGTGTGCGTATGTTTTCTATTGATTTCTTTTTTTCTACTTTGAGCACGCTTATATATAATTTTCCGTTGCTTTTCTTCTTTTCCCCATTTATAGCCATGTGTATGTGTGTGTCGTGTGTGGTGTGTGTGTGTGCATGCATGCGTATGTATGTTCAGCGTTTAGATTTGATTTTTATCAAGATTTTGCGCTATGTAAATATTGTTATTATTATTATCATCATTACTTGCATGTGTGTGTGTGTGTTTTGTTGTGAGTATGTAAGTGTGCGTGCATGTGTGTGCGTATACGCGTGCATGTGTGTGATTTTATGAGGAAGATATATGAACAGCACTTTATAAGAAACTTCTGAAGATATCTAGATTCTGTTTTGGCTGAGTGGCAGCATACCATTGGTGTCATGTCTGTTTGGGCTGAGTGGCAGTCTACTACTGGTGTCAAGTCTGTTTGGGCTGAGTGGCTGTCTACTACTGGTGTCAAGTCTGTTTGGGCTGAGTGGCAGTCTACTACTGGTGTCATGTCTGTTTGGGCTAAGTGGCAGTCTACTACTGGTGTCATGTCTGTTTGGGCTGAGTGGCAGTCTACTACTGGTGTCATGTCTGTTTGGGCTAAGTGGCAGTCTACTACTGGTGTCAAGTTTGTTTGGGCTGAGTGGCAGTCTACTACTGGTGTCATGTCTGTTTTGGCTGAGTGGCAGTCTACTACTGGTGTCATGTCTGTTTGGGCTGAGTGGCAGTCTATACTGGTGTCAAGTCTGTTTGGGCTGAGTGGCAGTCTACTACTGGTGTCATGTCTGTTTGGGCTGAGTGGCAGTCTACTACTGGTGTCATGTCTGTTTGGCTGAGTGGCAGCCTGCCATTGGTGTCATGTCTGTTTTGGCTGAGTGGCAGCATACCATTGGTGTCATGTCTGTTTGGGCTGAGTGGCAGTCTACTATGGTGTCATGTCTGTTTGGGCTGAGTGGCAGTCTACTACTGGTGTCATGTCTGTTTGGCTGAGTGGCAGCCTGCCATTGGTGTCATGTCTGTTTGGGCTGAGTGGCAGCCTGCCATTGGTGTCATGTCTGTTTTGGCTGAGTGGCAGCATACCATTGGTGTCATGTCTGTTTGGGCTGAGTGGCAGTCTACTACTGGTGTCATGTCTGTTTGGGCTGAGTGGCAGTCTACTACTGGTGTCATGTCTGTTTGGGCTGAGTGGCAGCCTACTACTGGTGTCATGACTTTCACAGTTATGCATTGGCGACAATTCAACGATCTCACTCATTTGACCCAAAACTGGTAAAGTTCTATTCAAAAACAACTGACAAATCTTGTTAACACAGTTCATTTGTAGACCTGTGGACACACAGATGCAGACACGGACATAATAATAATAATAACAATAGTAATAATAATATAATAACGATGATAATAATATTAATAATAATGAATCAAGAATCAAATGAAGGCGCGCAGTGTCATCACTGACCAAAGCAATCACCACGAAGGCCGAAACGTGCAGTGCACATAGCACACACAAAGTGAAGGGTGAAAGACAGAAGGGGACTAAGGTCTGTGACCATGGAGTCAAACCGTCATCCACACTGTCTCACACACTCACAAACACACACGCACTCACGCATGCACGCACACACACACACACACACACACACACACACACACACATACACATAGACAGACACACAAGCACACACACACATACACACATGCAGAAACACACACACACACATACACACATACAAACACATACAAACACATACACACACATACACATACACATACACATACACACTCGCAAACACACATACGCACACAAACACAAACTTACATACACACACATACACACACGTACACACACACGTACACACACATATACATACACACCACACACACACGCGCGCGCATACACACACACACACACATACACACACACACACAAACACACACACACATACACACACACAGACACAAACACATACA
>JAPXFY010000027.1:37021485-37031485 GCA_030674185.1 Monoplex corrugatus | reverse complement strand
CGCCAGTGCCATAGCACTGAAACTGCCCTACATTCTCAACAATCTCCTCCTTGCAACTGATACTGGCAAAATCTCTCTCCTCACACTCCTTGATCTGTCTGCAGCCTTTGATACCACTGATCATGGTATTCTCCTTTCTAGACTTCATCATACTTTTGACATCTGTGACATTGCTCTCTCCTGGTTCACTTCATATCTATCAAACAGAAAACAAACTGTTCTCATCAATGGCACTTACTCTCAACTGCATACCTGACCTGTGGTGTTCCACAAGGATCTGTCCTTGGCCCTGTTCTTTTCACTCTTTACACCTCCCCCCTGTCCACCATCATCAACTCCCACTCTATAAAACACCACTTCTATGCTGATGACACCCAACTTCAAGACAGTGACTCACCTGACAATATACAGCGCCTCTTGACTTGCACCACTGAGTGTTACTCGAACATTAAGAACTGGATGACATACAATAAACTTCAGCTTAACGACGACAAGACAGAAGCTATCCTCATTGGCACCCGTCAGAAACTTTCTCAGCTGCCTCCTCTTTCTCTCCCATTATGTAATACATCAGTCCCAATTTCTGATTCAGCTAAAAACCTTGGTGTCTGCATTGACTCTACCCTCTCCATGAACAACTTTGTTTCTCAAACTGTCAGGTCTTGCTACTATCACCTCCATCGTATAAGCCTGATCAGGAGGTATCTCTCTGTCGAAACAACTGCAAAACTCGTTCTCTCCTTCATAATGTCTCGCATTGACTACTGCAATTCACACCTGTCTGGTCTTCCTGCCTCCACCATTCACATCCTACAGCGCATTCAAAACAATGCTGCACGCCTTGTACTCAAAAAGAAAAAAGCTGACCACATATCTCCTCTCCTGGCACAACTTCACTGGCTCCCTGTATCAAAGCGCATACAGTACAAACTAGACACCATGTGCTACAAAAGCCTCAATAACGCAGCCCCCGATTACCTGTCAAGCCTACTTGAGATCTATGTTCCCTCACGTACCCTCCGCTCTGCCTCCGATCCTCTGACTTTTCGCTTTCCACGCACTAAGCTCAATACCTATGGTCCACGAGCCTTCTCTGTTTCTGATCCACTCTCCTGGAACAAACTTCCTCTCTCAGTCCGTCAGCAATTTACTTTTGTCTCCTTCAAGTCCACTCTCAAAACTCACCTTTTCTCCTCTGCATAAAATCCTGACCTCACTTAACTCCCTCTGCAGCCTGTCTCCACTCGGAGGGGAATCACTTTGTAATATATAATTGTATATAATATGCTCTCTATAACATTCCATTGCTTTTATTCTTTCTCCCCATTTATAGCCATGCGTGTGTGTGTGTGTGTGTGTGTGTGTGTGTGTGTGTGTGTGTGTGTGTGTGTGTGTGTGTGTGTGTGTGCGTGCGTGTGTGTGCGTGCGTGCGTGTGTGTCTGTTTCAGCGCTTAGATTTGATTTTATCAAGATTTTGCGCTATATAAATATTGTAATTATTATTATTATTATTAGGGTTCGAGGGTTCGTTGTGCTAGCCTCAGGAAAAGTTGAGGTCTCTGCCACCTCGCTCCCCTACGACCTCAGGGTTATGGAACTATTTAGGTAGGACCTCAAGACCTGGCCAGCTAATGGGCCGTGATCATACTAGATCTTCTCTATCACATAGCACCTGTGACGTTAGTGCGTATGGAATTCATTCCGAGCGCGGAGACGTCATCTTGAGAAATTGAAACTGAAACTGAAACTTGAAAGTGCAATGAAATTTGACTTAAACTTAAACTTAAACATAAACATAAACATAAACATAAACATAAACATAAACATAAACATAAACATAAACATAAACATAAACATAAACATAAACATAAACATAAACATAAACATAAACATAAACATAAACACAGGGATTTTTCCGGTGTGATAATTTTCATTTACGACGACGGTTATTTTTTTCAATCCCAAAATTCCTCTAAAACCTCAATCATTATATTATCTGGTTCTGGGGCTTTTTCTCGTTTTATCTTTGTCATCTCTGCTCGAACTCCATATTTTATTACTGGTGATCTTCAAAGCTATTTCAAATATTCTGCTCCTCTAGATATAGCGTCCAACAGTCGTCCTTTTCTGCAAGTTTATCAAACTAGCTAAACATCTCCGTCTTCTGGTTTTCCTTTTTCGGGATTTTTCCCCTTCAGTGCTTTGTTCTAGTTTCCTCCTCCTCTTTATTTGTTTTTCTTTCCTGTTTTTGTTTGTTTTTTTCCATTTTGACTTCCTTGTAAACAAATCAAGACAGGTGATTTTGTTTGTTTTTTTCCATTTTGACTTCCTTGTAAACAAATCAAGACAGGTGATATTGGTAAGTCATGTATGTACAGGAATTGAAGAGTACATGTAGAGTCATTTAGAAAAAATCAACATGATTTATGATTCCTTCTTGCATTTTTGTACGTCATAATTCTGTTGGCGAGAGAAACAAAAGAAGAAGAAGAAGAAAGAGCAAAGTGCAGCAGACAGCAAAAAGATGTGCCAACAGATACTGGCAACAGCTCAGACTGCAGAAGCTACAGGCAACAAGAGAGGTATGTACAACAGTATCAAGAAAGCTCTTGGTCCAACATAGAGCAGAACAGCCCTCGTCAGATCCACCAATGGGAAGGTGATCACCGACAAAGGCAAGCAGATGGAGAGATGGGTGGAACATTACTCAGAGCTATACTCCAAGGAGAACTTTGTCACCACCTCAGCCCTCGATGCCATCGAGCCTCTGCCCATCATGGAGGAGCTAGATGCCAACCTAACACTAGGGGAATTTCGCAGGGCAATTAGCGGCTGGGCCTGCGGGAATGCACCCAGTAATGATGGCATTCCTCCAGACCTCATCAAGCAATGTGTAAACACTCTCTTGCATCTCGTATATGATGCATTCTGTCAGTGTTGGAGAGAAGAAGCAATACCACAAGACATGAGAGATGTCAAAATCGTCACCCTCAGTAAGAACAAAGGAGACAAAAGCGATTGCAACAGCTACAAGGGCATTTTCCTACTAATCATTGAAGGTAAACTGCACGCGCGAGTCGTGTTGGCGAGTCTCCAAAAACTAGCTGAGCGAATCTTCCCCGAGTCCTGGTGCGGCTTCCGATCAGAACGATCCACAATAGACATGATTTTTCCCTTCGTCAACTATAGGAGAAATGCAGAGAACAACAAATCCCCTCTATATCACCTTCATCGACCTCACCAAGGCCTCTAACTTGATCAGCAATGATGGACTGGTCAACATTGTCCTGAAAATAGGATGCCCATCAAAGCTGCACAGCCTGGTCAGATCATTCACGACGATATGAAAACAATCATCCAGTACGATGGTAGTATGTCCAAACCCTTTGACATCAGAAGTGCGTCTTCTTCTCCATGCTCCTGAAGCAAGCTTTTGGGACTGCTACGAAAGGAGTGTTCCTACACATCAGGTCCGACGAACGACTCTTCAACCTCGCAAGACTGAAAACAAAAACAAATGTACGCAAGGTCATTATTAGAGACCTCTTCGTCGATGACGCTGCCGATACCTCACACACTGAGCAACAACTCCAGTGCTTCACAGACAGATTTTCTCAAGCCTGCAGAAACTTTGGTTTGACTGTCAGCCTGCAAAAGATGAACATGTTGAGCCAAGACGTGGACACCCCACCTGTCATCACCATCGACAGCTACGAACTCGAAGTCGTCAGTCATCTCACAAACCTCGGATCCATCATCCGCAACAATCTGTCCCATTGGCATGGCTGCAGCAACCTCAGGCCGACTTACTGCTCCTATCTGGGACAACACAAAGCTGACAACTCTGACCAAGATGGCGGTGTATAACGCCTTAGCATCATCAACACTCTATTGTATGGCGGCGGAACATGGACAACATGCGTCACGCAGATCAAACGCTGAACAGCTTTCACTTGTGCTGCCTTCGCCGCATCCTCGGCATCAAGTGGAGCGACAAAATACCAAACGCCCAGGTCCTAGCATGCATTTGCCTCCCCACAATGGATACACTGCTCAGACAACGCAGGCTGCGCTGGTTTGGCCATGTGCGCCAGATAGAACATGGACATATCCCTTAGGATATCCTTTACGGAGAGCTAGTCTGTGGTAAGAGATTTCTTGGCCGCCCCCAGCTACGATACAAAGATATCTGTTAACGCCGTGTTGGTATGGAAGCAGGTGTTTTCCATCCCGACTAACAACTCCTCCCCAGGAGCATTTAGCACTGGCAACGGTGTCTGTTACATGTATCTCATCACTGGCACCGGTGGTCAGCCAGCGTGCACAGCCATGCAAAAATTAATACATACCACTTTATATTATATGTACATTCCTTCCGTTTTAGAAGCATCACGCACTACAATGATTTAAAAGAGATATTTTCTTCAGTGCTCATGAGATCGAAATAAATGTGTCTACCGAAATAATGAAATGGCTTTGAATAACTTATTCGGGGTACAAATAAAATGTACGCTGTTCGCCTTAAAAGCAGACGAAACCAAAAGTAGGTCGGGATAGGGAGGCCAAGTAATATGCAGGAATTTTAAGTAAGTGCATTTCTAACTTAATCGTGACCTTTCAATTTTCATTGCGTACACGTTTATAATCTTCCTAGGCAGTATGTTGAAACGTTCAGCTTTAGATTTCTCTAATCTTTTTGTGTATGTTGTTTTCAACGAAATATCTCGATAGGGCAGAATAACCCGGTGGGGATGAGTTTATAGATAAGGCGTTAACAGACGTCTACAAGTGCGATATGAAAGATCTGTACATCAACACAGCGGGATGGGAAGACACAGCAGCCGACCGCAACAGATGGCGCAGTGTGCCCCAGAAACAACTCGGGTCGAGGGAAAAGAAGATCCAGACCATCATCATCATCATCATCATCATCATCATCATCATCATCAGGTGCCCTGCCGCGTGGCGCTGGCGATCATGGACTTTCATCTGTCTCTATCTCTCGTTGCCCCAAGCATCTCCCCCATTCTCCTCGTCCCCAGCCACTCTGCAAGTCCGTCCAGCATTTTCTCTCTTTCCCTCCAGCTTTCCCGTTGTGACCAGGTGTTCCAAATCCCCCTTCCTCATAAACAGGCCTATAAATGTTGTCTGTCTTTTCCTAATCTTCCCTATGAGTGATCTACTTGTGTCTGCCTCCATTAAGACTGTCTCGTTTGTTTTCTTTGCTGTCCATGGAACTCTCAACATTCTTCTTAGAAACCACATCTCGGCTGCCTCAATCTTGTTCTGGCTTTGCTTGTTGATTGTCCACGCCTCACATCCGTACAACAGTATTGGTTCTATATAACATTCAAGGGACTCTCCAGATCATAGCTGAGGAAAAGAGAGCCAGGCGGAAAGCGAGGTCCTTTGAAGGCAATCCCGTGGCCAGCATCCATATATGCATCCACTGTTGCAGACTGCCTTTCCCGCATCAGCCTTACCAGCCACAGCCGACGCTGCTCAAGAGGCGATAACTCGACTCGACACGACACTAGGACCTGTCATCCATGTCGACGCCGACTGACGGAGGTCTGCTCCCTCCCTTCTGTCATCGCCAAAAAATCTTCGATGCACTCTGTCCACCTGTTAAATGTTTTGTCTCTTTCCATGGTAATCATACCATCTTTTAATTTTAAGCAACCAGTTGGTGCATACTTCTAATTCCAGTGAGCAATTTCATCAATATTTCTGCACATAAACTAGGGTCTGCTCTATGTTAGTCTTTTATTTCTTTGCACTTTGTTTCTAGCCAGGCTTCCTTAGTTTCATTACACTAATATTTATTGTTCAAACACGCCCTTGCTAATCTACAAACACATATTCCCAGTGAGCCCGTAACAATGTCTTTGACACCATCATAAAAGTTGTTCAGCAAACCAAACAGTGATGGACAGAGGATCTGCATATGCCAGAAACTCACTGACACATTCTACTCTCTTCAAACATACACATGTATCGAAAGACAGGCCACTAAATCTGTCACACCCCGTGAAATGATCGGCTATAGACATAGACCAGGAGATAGGCAATTAGCTCCGTCACAATCCGGGATATGATGGACCACAGACATGGATAGAGAGACAGGCAATTAGTTATGTTGCAGTCTTGCTATGATCATAAACATAGATCGCAAGATAGACAAGTAGCTCTGTCACGCTCTGTATAACGATCACCTTGACATGTCACAGGCTCACCAGCATTCAGGGATAAATAACATTGCCATGTTATTCAGCTAACTTCAATTCAAAATTGTACCACAGCTCTTTTGCAAGAACAAGAAGAAGTAGAAAAAGAAGAAAAAGAAAGAAGAAGACGAGAAAAGAGGAAGAAGAAGAAGAAGAAGAAAGAAGAAGAAGAAAGAAAAGAAGAAGAAGAAGAAGGAGGAGGATGAGAATGAGAAGAGGAAAAGGAAGACTAAGAAGAGCATGAAAAATAACAAAACCAATAAGAACAAGTACTCGAACAAGAAGAAAAAAAAAAAACAAGAACAAACACAAGAACAAGAAGAGAAACGGGGACAAGAACAAGAAGAACAAGACAGTCGCTTTCAGTTAGATCAAATAGTAACCTCATTCATCAGACGTCTTCTTGTTCTTCTTGTTCTCGTTTTTGTTCTTGTTTGGGTTTTGAAGCAAACAGAAACCAGAAATTACACACAAATAGAATCACATCATATAGTCAAATAACAAAACAAGACAGGCACAAATGTCCCACCAACTGGACTTTGCTAACATACCAGAAACATACCTAACACACCAGAAACATACCTAACATACCAGAAACATACCACGTAGAAACAAATTTACCAGATGTGGGACAAAAACCAGAGATACATATTCATATTCATGTCTTTTGTCAAAGTGGATTAACCATGTGAAACTCGGGCTGTTCTCACTTTGAGAGCGCACCGCCGCGGTGCAGCGCCAACCCATGTTTTTACCAAGACTTCAGAAAGGCAAGAGGTTAACTGGCCTTCAAGGGGAGGGACCTGGCAAATGAAATTATCTCTCCGATGTTTCATACCGGGGCAGCCAGGCGAAAGCCCTGCTCTTCATGATGTTCAACTGCTGTTGGATCTTGAGGGCATGCAATCTGAAGGCACACAGGTCCGACTGGTTTTTCGTCCCCTTCCGAAGTTCAGTTTGATTTTCTGGTCAAACTGAGGAGAAAAGTCAAGGTCTTAATGGAAAACAACCCTGGAAACTCAAGCTTAGTTTTTCCGATAACTCCCATGGAATTTTGTCAAACTGGAGATTTAAGGTGCATACTTGGATGAGTAATCGCCTGAGAACACTGGGAGCTTCTGGTGCGCGCGCGCACACACACACACAACATACAGAGGCACACACACAAACACACAAACACACACACACCCTCATTCTCTCACATACATACACATACATACATACACGCACCACACATACAAACACACACCCACACACACGAAGACACATATACACATCACCACACACACACACACACACACCGCACACACACACACACACATACATAGACAGACAGACAGACAGACAGACAGATAGATAGATAGATAGATAGATAGTAGACAGATAAACGATTAATATACATGTGCTATGCAAATAAGTCAATTTAATTCAAATCAACAAGTATGTATTCTCAAGTTAACGAATAGTGTACAGTCCAGAACGTGAACAGTGTGGTTCACAGCTAAAAGGATAAAGCAAAAAAAAAAACAATGAAAGCAAATTTTAAACATGTTCAAAAGGGGTCAATATAAGACAAAAATCCTTGATGATAGTTAATGTGTAAATTGATGGTGCTGGGGAAAATGCTGTATGAAATGAAGAGCGTTGTTCAGTGTTGTACAGAATCAATACTGTTGTACGGATGCGAAGCTTGGACATTCAACAAGCAAAGTCAGAATATGATTGAGGCAGCTGAAATGTGGTTTCTAAGAAGAATGTTGATTTAAGAGTACCATGGACAGCAAAGAAAACAAACGAGACAGCCTTGAAAAAAGCAAACACAAGAAGAACATTAACGAAGAAGATAAGAAAAAGACAAGCAACATTTATAGAAGATGAGATGAATTAGAGCACCTAGTCACAACATGAAAGAAGGAGGGCAAAACGTACCAGGTAGACCCAGGAAGAAAATATTAGTTTTACATGGTGTATTGGGACGAAAAACGTAGGAAATGTACCTGCAGCAACGAAAGTTAAATTGATATGAAGGGCTATGATCGCCAACGCCATGCAGCAGGGCATAACGTAATTATGATGATGATGGGATGATGATGATTGTTTGAACTTTAACTGAATAGGATCAAGACAGGCTACAAAGATCCAACATTATTCACCAGTATCAATCATCATTTTATTTCAACATTATTCAAGGTATCAATCATCATTTTATTCACATTATCACCAGGTATCAATCATCATTTATTCAACATTATTCACCAGGTATCATCATCATTATTTCAACATTATTCACCAGGTATCAATCATCATTTATTTCAACATTATTCACCAGGTATCAATCATCATTTTTTTTCAACATTATTCACCAGGTATCAATCATCATTTTTTTAACATTATTCACCAGGTATCAATCATCATTTATTTCAACATTATTTCAAGACATAAAGGCAATAATCTAATAGGGAAGTAAGAATCGCTGTTGCGCCGATCCAAGACCAGCCGTGCCAGTGTAGTCACTGTAAGTGTCTAGGACTCGAAGCACTCGGCTGCAAAGAAAGCAATTAATCGTGTTTGCCAAGCTCAACACAAAACCGTCTTTTGAGCCATTGTGCGCTGAGAAAAGAACGAATTTGAAAAGTGTGAATAGCGAGCGGCTCATCTGAGTAACCAGTTTTTCTCGGTTATTTTCCCCGAGTATTCTTCTGCTGGTGACAAGATCAGAGACGGAATTTTTCAACAGCGCACAATAAGGTGGTAGTGGTGGTAGTGTGGACAATGGTTTCGTTTCGAAATGCACGCACACACACACTCACGCAAGCATGCACGCATACAGGCAGCAAACACATATACACGAACGTATGGACGTATGCATGCGCACACGAATATTTACTTGAAAGCACACACGTGACAGGAAACTTACAACCTGGCATAAGGCATATAGACACACACATACATATAGACACACACATACATACATATAGACACACACATACATATAGACACACACATACATATAGACACACACATACATATAGACACACACATACATATAGACACACACATACATATAGACATGCACATACATATAGACACACACATACATATAGACATGCACATACATATAGACATGCACATACATATAGACACACACATACATATAGACACACACATACATATAGACACACACATACATATAGACATGCACATACATATAGACACACACATACATATAGACACACACATACATATAGACACACACATACATATAGACACACACATACATATAGACACACACATACATATAGACACACACATACATATAGACATGCACATACATATAGACACGCACATACATATAGACACACACATACATATAGACACACACATACATATAGACACACACATACATATAGACACACACATACATATAGACATGCACATACATATAGACACACACATACATATAGACATGCACATACATATAGACATGCACATACATATAGACACACACATACATATAGACACACACATACATATAGACACACACATACATATAGACACACACATACATATAGACACACACATACATATAGACACACACATACATATAGACACACACATACATATAGACACGCACATACATATAGACACACACATACATATAGACATGCACATACATATAGACACACACATACATATAGACACACACATACATATAGCACACACATACATATAGACACGCACATACATATAGACACACACATACATATAGACAC
>JAPXFY010000027.1:37013985-37018985 GCA_030674185.1 Monoplex corrugatus | reverse complement strand
TATAGATAGATACATAGATACATAGTTAGATACATAGATACATAGATAGAAGGATAGATAGATGTGACAGGGGTGTACATATATGCGTGTGTACATCTATCTGTCTCTGTCTGTCTATCTGTCTGTCTGTCTGTGTATCACACACACACACACACAGATACGCACACACATCTCTCTCTCTGTCTCTGTCTCTCTCTCTCTCTGTCTCTCTCTCTCTCTCCGTGCAGTAAGAAAGGCGTGAGCGTGCGTCTATATATAGTCCAAAAATCCTGTGTGTTACGAATGTTCGGTCATCGTCTTCAGTTGTTTTTTTCTGGCTGACAATTTGTTTCCACAACGACTTGCTGGCCAGAGTGCAAGACACCAGGGAGGCTTCCGAACCTTTCCAGTGCTGACCGGAGTGAACCAGGGTTGTATTCTAGTGCTGCTGCCTTCTGCTTCCTCTTTATTGCAATGCTGGTTGATACAGTCACAGACTTTAGCAGGATTGTGTCCGTCAGATACCGTTAACAGGCAACATGTAACCTGCGACGACTCCAGGCCCAAACAAAAGCGCTTAAAGCCTTCCTGCGCGAATTTTTCTTTGCCGGTGACTGTGCACTGACTGCACGCTCGCCTGTTGACATCCAGCCCATCACTGATCTATTTGCTGCGGACTGCACATGCTTGGACCTTACAAATAGCTTCAGCAAGGCAGATGCTGCGTTGTAGCAGATACTATCTCGGGTTTTGACGCTTCACCTATCTCTGAATATCACCACTAACCGGGAGATCAGGACCGTAGACACATCGTGCAACTTGGGCTGTACAACGTACAGTCATGGCTCTCTTGGTGCTGAGGTGGCACAGCGTATCTCCAGTGCTAGGTCTGCCTGTGGACAGTTGACCAAGAGTTGTGGCAGGATCCTGCCCTCAGGCTGGCCACAAAGATTGATGTGTACACAGTAGTAATCTTGAGAGTCCTGCTGTATTGCAGCAAGACCTGGACAACCTTGACAACACATTCAACAGCTGGAATGGTTCTACCCAAAGAATCTCTGCACGATCAACAACATCACGTGACAGGATCGAGTGTCCCACTTTGAAGTTCTGAAAAAGTGTGCCATGCCTTTTACTATCAAATGCCGTTCAACTGGTTGCGTTTGACAGGAAACGTTCTCCGTATGGAAGATAACAACATCTCAACGATGCTTCTGTGTGGAGAAATGAAGCATGGCTACTGTGACCACTTAAGACAAGCAGGTATACTCTGATGTCTAACTTCAACAGCTGCAGCATCAACACCAACTGGGATGGCATTGTCCGCAGCAGATTTAACTGTGGGCAGCAGAACAAAAAAGGCAAATGACATTTGCACAGCGTAGGATGGCTGATCTCACAAGACAAGAGAGGGACGCCTATAACCTCACTCCAGAAACAAAGAAAACCTTGCTGTGAAATATCACATAAAAAAGTACAGTGAAAAAACAAACAAACAAACAAACAAAAACAATAAAATTGGAATCTGCACACTTTCAAGACAAGATGGCTGCCATATTTACCTTTAATAACATCCAGTCTTGATTCTGTCTATTTATACTGTAACACTGATGTTGTCAGTGTATGTGATGGAATGTGATAGCGAGTCTGGTTTTTGTAACATCATGCCTGTGCATGTTGACAGACTGTTTTCTTGTTGTTATTCATGTTGTATTTTTCTTCTAGTGGTGATTGTGCTTCATGTAGATGCATTTCAAACATATGGCTATTCTGAATGAATTTACTTTTCATTTCGTGATCTTATCGCAATTAAGCTTTGCTGTTTGTTTTGCATTTTTTAAAATTGTTTGCTTAAAATGAATAAAACAAATTGTTGTTGTTGTTGTTGTGTTGTTGTTGTTGTTGTTTAAAAAGAGCAAAGAAAACACACTTTCTTCGTCAGAGCCAAGTTGGTGATACAAGTCTCCCGAACATTTCCTGACTCAAACCATAATTTCCATCCTACATTCCCTGACTCAAACCATAATTCCATCCACAGTCCCTGACTCAAACCATAATTCCCATCCAAATGTCCCTGACTCAAACCATAATTTCCATCCTACATTCCCTGACTCAAACCATAATTCCCATCCTACATTCCCTGACTCAAACCATAATTTCCATCCTACATTCCCTGACTCAAACCATAATTCCCATCCTACATTCCCTGACTCAAACCATAATTTCCATCCTACATTCCCTGACTCAAACCATAATTTCCATCCTACATTCCCTGACTCAAACAATAATTCCCATCCTACATTCCACTGACTCAAACATAATTCCCATCCTACATTCCCTGACTCAAACATAATTCCCATCCTACATTCCCTGACTCAAACATAATTCCATCCTACATTCCCTGACTCAAACCATAATTCCAATCCTACATTCCCTGACTCAAACATAATTTCCATCCTACATTCCCTGACTCAAACATAATTCCCATCCTACATTCCCTGACTCAAACCATAATTCCCATCCTACATTCCCTGACTCAACCATAATTCCAATCCTACATTCCCTGACTCAAACAATAATTCCAATCCTACATTCCATGACTCAAACTATGATTCCATCCTACATTCCCTGACTCAAACCATAATTCCATCCTACATTCCCTGACTCAAACCATATTCCAATCCTACATTCCCTGACTCAAACAATAATTCCAATCCTACATTCCCTGACTCAAACATAATTTCCATCCTACATTCCCTGACTCAAACAATAATTCCATCCTACATTCCCTGACTCAAACAATAATTCCAATCCTACATTCCCTGACTCAAACATAATTCCATCCTACATTCCCTGACTCAAACCATCATTCCCAGTCAACATTCCCTGACTCAAACAATGATTCCCATCCTACATTCCCTGACTCAAACAATAATCATTCACATTCCTACTCAAACATCATTCCCACAACTTCCGACTCAAACCACAATTCCCAGCCAACATTCCCTGACTCAAACCGTAATTCCCAGCCAACTTTGCCTGACTCAAACCGTAATTCCCAGCCAACATTCCCTGACTCAAACCATAATCCCAGCCAACATTCCCTGACTCAAATCATCATTCCCATCCAACATTCCCTGACTCAAACCATGATTTCCATCCAACATTCCCTGCAGCAGTTTCATCACTGGAATATACGGGCAGGCTTTTACGTGTATGTATGGCTGATTTTTTACCCCACCATTTGGGCAGTCATATTCCGTTTTCAGAGATGTTCAGGCTGGTTGCTGTCGCGTTTCCATAAGCCATCGAACACTTACCTAAAACAAAATGAACATGTTTTTTTCTGTGTATAAGACAGCCTCGAATGAGCAAGCCATATGCGCTTCACCCAGACCAAGCTCCAAGCACCATCACCCAACTAGAGAAAGAGAGAATATGTGAGTGTGCGACAGAGAAGATGACAGCTTGGGTCAAGGGCCATTCGTCAAACAGGCTTTAGTGTACCTAAGCGCAGCATTCTCTTTCTCTCTCTCTCACTTTCTCTTCTCTCCTTCTCTCTCTCTCTCTCTCTCTCTCTTCTATCTATCTATCTATCTATCTATCTATCTATCTATCTATCTTTATCTTCATCTATCTTCTATCTTTCTCTCTTTCTCTTTCTCTTTCTCACTCTCTGTCTCTCTCTCTCTTTCTCTCTCTCTCTTCTCTCTCTCTTCTCTCTCTCTCTCTCTCTCTCTCTCTCTCTCTCTCTTTCTCTCTCCATATATGGTGGAGAAACTGTCCGTTATCCTTTGTTTTTGAAAACTCAAATGAAGTGTATTAAGTACTGGTTGAAATTAACCCAGCTCCAATGTCAAGATTGTGCAAGCAGGCATATGAGATGTTACTGAATCGATTAGATTCGGGTAAAAAAAACTGGGCATATTTCGTTAAGAAAATTTTAACCACATATGGATTTGGTATTGTGTGGATGTGCCAGGGTGTTGGTTATGAACAAGGATTTATTTCAGAATTTAGGGATAGACCCGTTGATTCGTACAAACAAAACCGGCACGCTCAAATGGAAGAATCTGAGAAATATGATTGGTTCCTTTCCTTTAAAAGTATATTTCAAACCGAAAAATATATAAAGGCCGTAACAAATAAATGGCACAGAAGCAATCTTGCTCATTTTAGACTAAGAGCCCTAGGGCTAAATGCAACAACAAGATGGTTTTACTCAAATTCATCGGCACACTCCATTTGTCCCATGTGTGATGCAGAGGTAGAAGATGAAATGCATTTTTTGTTTGTTTGCAAGTCGTATGAAAGTATACGACAAAAATGCATAATTTTGATGAGGACATTTCAAGTCAAAGGGTCATTACCAGAATACTCATGACTGAAGATGAAAAATAACAAAAATCCCTCGCTAAATTTATCGCCCTTGCTTGGGAAAGTCGGAGAAAGAAAACAACACAGCAATAAAGTAATGTAAGTTTATCTCCAGTGAAGATATCACTTTATATTTTTTATGTTTTTTGCCGGATTTGGGTCTTCCTCTTACTTATATGACTAATTACGTCGGGTGGTCAACTGTTTCTTCAACTTTTGTTCAACTTTTGTTCAACTTTTTTCCTTCAATTTTTTCTTCATCATTGGGAAAAAAAATTTAAATGGATGTAATGTCAGACATGACTATATTTATAAATCTTTATTTCGCGAAAACGTCGCCGTAAAATTTAATGACTTTGTTTTATGCTCCTTGCCACAAGGACAAAAATGTCAATGGCAATAAACCATTTTCAGTTTCAGTTTCAGTTTCTCTTTCTCTCTCTCTCTCTTTCTCTCTCTCTCTCTCTCTCTCTCTTTCTGTTTTTTTTTCTCTCTCTCTCTTTCTCTCTCTCTCTCTCTCTCGCTCTCTCTCTCTCGTGAGAGAGAAAGAGAGAGAGAGAGAGAGAGAGAGAGGATAACAGCTTGGGTCAGGGGTCACATGCCCTACCCCTTCCTCCCCCCACCCTTCTGTCTTCCCCCTGTGT
>JAPXFY010000027.1:36968985-37008985 GCA_030674185.1 Monoplex corrugatus | reverse complement strand
CGTACAGGTCGTGCTGGTGTAGAGGTAGTGGTTGGCGTAGAGGCCGTGGTTGGCGTAAAAGTCATGGTTGACGTAGACGTTGTGGCTGGCGTAGGTTTAGTGGTTGGCGTAGGGTTAGTGGTTGGCGTAGGGTTAGTGGTTGGCGTAGAGGTCGTGGTTGGCGTACAGGTCGTGGCTGGCGTAGAAGTCATGGTTGATGTAGAGGTCGTGGTTGGCGTAGAGGTCGTGGCTGGCGTAGGGTTAGTGTTGGCGTAGAGATCGTGGCTGACGTAGAGGTTGCAATTGGCGTGAGGTTGTGGTTGGTGTAAAGGTCAAAGTTGGCGTAGAGGTCATGCTTGACGTGGAGTTAAACTCAAGATTTGAGGGGTTTGTCAGTCCTTGCGAAAACAGTGAAGCAAGCTGGTTTGTGGCACGCCAGTGTTATATCATGTTATACACACACACACACACACACTACACACACACACCACACACACACACACACACACACACACACACACACACACACACACCACACACACACACACACACACAACACACACACACACACACACACACACACACACCACACACACACACACACACACACACTCACATACAAACACACACCATACACACACACACACGCACGCACGTACGCACACACACACACACACACACATGCACATACATACGCACGTATGAACTGGCATGCACACAACCACCTACCCTCCTCGCCTAACCCGCCACCCTCCCCACACATACGACAACAACAACAACAAAAAGAACGTGTGTGTGCATGGAACACAGCATGTTTCACATTAAAACGTCATAAAATTGTTACAATGTCAGAAATTTTCCTCCATCACACACACACACACACACACACACACACACACCTGGCACACACACACACACACACACACACACACACTCTCTCTCTCTCTCTCTCTCTCTCTCTCTCACAAACGCACAGGCAGGCACAAAAACACCACCACGCACATACATGCATATGGACGCACAGTGGCTTGCATGCATGTTTAGAGAGACGTCTGTCAACGCCCTATGGGAACACTCAGCCCTGTTGGTATATATATTTTGATGAAAACAGCATATCAACAATATTTACAAAATCTAAAGCTTAACGTTTCAACCTATTGCTTTGGAAGATTATAAATGTGTACACAATGAAAATTAAAAGGTCACGATTAAGTTAGAAATGCATTTATTTAAAATTCCTTGGTACAAGTTGGCCTCCCTATCTCGACCTACGTTTGATTTCGTCTACTTTTACAGCGGACGATGATATATTTCTTTACACCCCAAGAAATTATTCAAAGCCATTTTATCATTTCTGTAAACATCCTTTTTCGATTTAATGTACACTAAACAAATGCTTCTTAATTAATTCTATATGAACAAGTTTGTGATGTTTCTGAAACGGAAAGAATGTGCATGAAATATAAAGTGGAAGGTATTAATTTTTGCATGACTAAGCGTACTGGCTTATCACCAGTGCAAGTGATGAGATACACAGTTGCCAGTGCTAAGTGCTCCTGGGGAGTAGTTGTTAGTCGGGATGTGTGGGATAGAAAATTGCTTCTATACCGATAGGGATGAGTGTACCGATAAGGCGTTAACAGACGTCAAACCATCATCCGATTCCAGTGAACAAAGATAAAGGAGCCGTTTAGAGAAACGTCAAACCATCACACGATTGCAGTGAAGAAAGATGTGTGAACTAGCTCTCTCACCCATTCCCCAACAACTGGAGGCGAAATCCTCAGACAAGGCCAGGCATGCTCATCTACAGCCTCTGGAAAATGATGACCAGTGTCAGGAAGCGGCGGGGAGCATCTGAATCCCGCTTGGTGCTTACCGGTATCATTATACGAGTATCAACTGTTTAATGGTGTGTTCTATGCAGAATGGTTTTCTACTATCTTACCTAATGACTATAATAAGTGAACTAAATCGCGTGCATGCACGTGGGCATCTGTTCATCTTTTCGCGTTTTCTTGGTTTATAATTGAATTTTGCGCAAATGTTTATGGTCTGTTTAATGCCATTAACATGCTAATAAATTTTCCAAATGTTGATATCTTACGTTGTTATTGTAGCTACGCTTTTTTCTGTTATTGTCTTGTGTGTCCTTGTTGGATGTTTGTTTGTTTGTTTGTTTGTCTGTCTGTCTGTTTGTTTGTTTGTTTGTTTGTCTGTATGTTTTGCTTCTAATCCAAATGCATTTTAACAAGTTGAAAAAGAATGTGATAGTCCAGTACAATGTTTTACTCCAACAAAAGCTAAACTCGTCAGTTTCATTTTCATCCCGACACTATGAGGCCAGTGCCAGACCTGAATCCTGTGCATACCTCAAGAACACAACATGTCCACCTTTGACGTTCATTGTTGGAGGAAAGCTGTCATCAAGATCAGATGTGACATATCAGAAACGCCAAGATCAAAGCCATGAGTGGGAGCAACACCAGTCCACTATCACATTCATCAACCTGTTTGGCCATCAATCTCAACAGCTGGTTCAACAAACATAATAAAAGACTTGGATTTAAAGCGAAAGACAGACCAAAGAATACCAGGATCGATGACGTGAAAGGACGTTTATCTCAGAGGGCACTTCTCCATTGAAGGCTTCCAGCTGTCTGGCTACTGTCACTGTTTCTGCCCGCTACACGCATGACGACACCAAGCAGAAAGAACTGTGTAGCCAGGTCCGACAACACGCAGTTTGACAGTCAGACCGGTACTATACCTCTATACCCACCACGCCTTTGTTGTTGTTGTTGTTGGTGGTGGTGGTGGTGGTGGTGCTGCTGCTGCTGCTGCTGCTGATGGTGGTGGTGTTACTGTTGTTGTTGTTGTTGTGGTTGTTATTGCTGTTGTTGTTGGTGGTGTTGGTGTTGGTGGTGGTGTTGTTGTTGGTGATAATGTTGTTACTGTTATTGTTGTTGTTGTAATTATTATCGTTGTTGGTGGTATTGTTGTTGGTGGTATTGTTGTTATTGTTCTGTTGTTGTTATTATTGTTGTTGTTATTGTTGTTGATGGTGGTGGTCTTATTGTTGTTGTACTTGTTCTTGTTGTTATTGTTGTTGGTGTTGTTGTTGTTATTGTTGTTGTTGGTTTTGTTGTTTTTGTTGCAGATTTCTGTGTAAGGTTCGTGCCTGGACAAGGATTCCTGAACCCCAGTGTGGTTCCGCTGTACCTTCTGACCTTGAAGGCAGAGGATGAGGATGGGGAGGTTTCTGAAGATCTGGTGGATGTTCGGATCACCACCAACAGCCCTCCCTATTTCAACTACACTACTATGACTTGTGAGCATCTCTGTTTGTGACATTGTCGTTTAGTCATTAAAAAAGACAGACTTTTTGTTGTTGTTGTTTTTTTGTTTTTTTTGAGCATGGCTGTACCTCAAATTATCAATTCGGTGTCCGGATTTGTTTGACTGAATTCAAGGAAGGAAGGAATCGAATCTTTTATTTAATGTCTGTTCACAATAGTGATTTCACACACACACACACACACACACACACACACACACACACACACACACACACACACACACACACACACACACACACACACACATACATACATACATACATACACCACACCACAAACACACACACACAAACACACACACAAACACACACACACATACGTACACACACACACAAACACACACACAAAACACACACATACATACACACACACACACACACACACACAAACACACACACAAACACACACACAAAGAAAAAATGGACCAACAAGAAATGGGGGTGGGGGATAGTTCAGCGTGCGTCAATTTTTGTCTCTTTAAGTTTTCAGTAAATTTATCACAGACATGGCTTGCCCTGAAGCTGTTGCTGCGCTGGCCTGAGGTTGTTTTCAGAAAATTTGGGACGAACGAGTACTTGTCATTTTTGTTAAATAGCATCTCTCATTTTTGATAGAATCACAACAAATTTTAAACACTTATGGTAGTATGACTGGCAAATTTCATGTGCGTATGTACGTATGTACGTGTGTGTGTGTTCGTTCGTTATTTCTTTTAACGTCTGTTCACATATTTGCTTTTAGACGTGTGTGTGTGTTGTGCGTGTGTGTGTTGTGTGTGTGTATGTGTGTGTGTGTGTGGTGTGTGTGTGTGTGTGTGTGTGTGTTTGTGTGTGTGTGTGTGTGTGTGTGTTGTGTGTAAAACCATCTCTTCTCACCCCCACCTCCGATACTTTCCAGCCGATTTCCCCCTCCATCCTTCGCCCCCCCCCCCCCTCCCATCGTCCCCCAGATGCTGGCCAACTATGTCCATCTGTGTGCAGATACACAGACCATTCGCAAGTCAGAGTCGGTGTTGGCAGGGACGACACTGGTGACTGTCAGCGCCACGGACGAGGACAGCGATGCTCTCACCTTCAGTATGACCACCGTCCCCAACATTGACTCCATCGTTATCGATTCCTGTAAGTGCTGTGATCAGCCAAATGATTTGATAATCGATCAGTCAGTTAACTGATTGATTGATCGATTGTTCTTGTTGTTTTGTGATCAGTCAAACGATTTGATAATCGAGCGATCATTCGATTGATTGATTGATTATTATCGTTAGCCGACCGCACACAGCCAGATCAGGACTATAACATCAAAACGTACACAATACCTCACAGAGAGGCAGGGTGGGCTGGCCTGGACAAGAAATTCAAGCACATATAGCAATGCATTCACGCACATAATCTAAGGATATGCAAGAACAAGAACGAGAACAAGAACAAGAACAAGAAGGAGAACAAGAACAAGAAGGAGAACAAGAACAAGAACAAGAACAAGAACAAGAAGGAGAACAAGAACAACAAGGAGAACAAGAACAAGAAAGAGAACAAGAACAAGAACAAGAAGGAGAAGAAGAACAAGAACAAGAAGGAGAAGAAGAACAAGAACAAGAAGGAGAACAAGAACAAGAACAAGAACAAGAAGGAGAACAAGAACAAGAACAAGAAGGAGTAGAAGATCAAGAACAAGAACAAGAAGGAGAACAAGAACAAGAAGGAGAAGAAGAACAAGAACAAGAAGGAGAAGAAGAACAAGAACAAGAAGGAACAAGAACAAGAACAAGAACAAGAAGGAGAACAAGAACAAGAACAAGAAGGAGAACAAGAACAAGAAGGAGAACAAGAACAAGAACAAGAACAAGAACAAGAAGGAGAAGAAGAACAAGAACAAGAAGGAGAACAAAACAAGAACAAGAACAAGAACAAGAAGGAGAACAAGAACAAGAACAAGAACAAGAAGGAGAACAAGAACAAGAACAAGAACAAGAACAAGAAGGAGAACAAGAACAAGAACAAGAACAAGAAGGAGAACAAGAACAAGAACAAGAACAAGAAGGAGAACAAGAACAAGAACAAGAACAAGAAGGAGAACAAGAACAAGAACAAGAACAAGAAGGAGAACAAGAACAAGAACAAGAAGGAGAACAAGAACAAGAACAAGAACAAGAAGGAGAGCAAGAACAAGAAGGAGAACAAGAACAAGAACAAGAACAAGAAGGAGAAAAAGAACAAGAACAAGAACAAGAAGGAGAACAAGAACAAGAACAAGAAGGAGAACAAGAACAAGAACAAGAAGGAGAACAAGAAGGAGAACAAGAACAAGAACAAGAAGGAGAACAAGAACAAAACAAAGAAGGAGAACAAGAACAAGAACAAGAAGGAGAACAAGAACAAGAACAAGAGAACAAGAACAAGAACAAGAACAAGAACAAGAAGGAGAACAAGAACAAGAAGAAGAACAAGAACAAGAAGGAGAACAAGAACAAGAAGGAGAACAAGAACAAGAACAAGAACAAGAAGGAGAACAAGAACAAGAACAAGAACAAGAAGGAGAACAAGAACAAGAAGGAGAACAAGAACAAGAACAAGAACAAGAACAAGAAAGGAGAACAAGAACAAGAAGGAGAACAAGAACAAGAACAAGAAAAAGAAGGAGAACAAGAACAAGAAGAGAGAAGAAGAACAAGAACAAGAACAAGAAGGAGAACAAGAACAAGAAGGAGAACAAGAACAAGAACAAGAAGAAGAACAAGAACAAGAAGGAGAACAAGAACAAGAACAAGAACAAGAACAAGAAGAGAGAACAAGAACAAGAAGGAGTAGAAGACAAGAACAAGAACAAGAACAAGAAGGAGAACAAGAACAAGAAGGAGAAGAAGAACAAGAACAAGAAGGAGAAGAAGAACAAGAACAAGAAGGAGAACAAGAACAAGGAACAAGAACAAGAAGAGAACAAGAAAGAGAGAAGAAGAACAAGAACAAGAAGAAGAACAAGAAGGAGAACAAGAGAGGAAAGAAAACAAGAACACAAGAAGGAGAACAAGAAGAAGAAGAAGAACAAGAACAAGAAGAAAGAACAAGAAAAGAAGAGAACAAGAACAAGAAGGAGAACAAGAACAAGAACAAGAAGGAGAACAAGAAGAGAACAAGAACAAGAAACAAGAACAAAAAACAAGAAGGAGAACAAGAACAAGAACAAGAACAAGAACAAGAAGCAAGAAACAAGAACAAGAACAAGAAGGAGAACAAGAACAAGAACAAGAACAAGAACAAGAACAAGACGAAGAACAAGAACAAGAACAAGAACAAGAACAAGAAGAAGAACAAGAACAAGAACAAGAACAAAAAGGAGAACAAGAACAAGAACAAGAACAAGAACAAGAACAAGAAGGAGAAGGAGAAGAAGCAAAAGAAGAAAGAAATAAGGAAAGAACAATGAAGAAAAAGGCAGGAAGGAAGAAGGAGGACGGAGGAAGGAAGAATGGTTGCAGAAGGGAGGGGGGAAGAAGGAAAGGAGGAAGAAGCAAGGAAGAAAGGAGGAAGAAGGAAGAGAAGGAGAATGTATGCGTATATGTATGTATGTATGTTGTGTGTGTGTGTCCGTGTTTGTGTATGTGTGTGTTGTGTGTATATGTGTGTTAGTGCGCACGCGCGAGAGAGAGAGAGAGAGAGAGAGAGAGAGAAAAGAGAGAGAGAGAGAGAGGTGAAATGTGTGTTTGTGTGTCAATGTTTGAGCGCACCCTCCTGTGTGTTTATGTGCATGAGTGGGTGAGTGTGTCTGATGCATGTGTGTGTTTGTATCTGTGTGTATGTGTGTGTCAATGTATTTGTGTGTCTATGTATGCGTGTATACACAATGATGATCATGATCATACAACAACAGTAACAACGATAAAAATAATAATAACAATCATCATCATCATCGTCATCATCATCGTCATCGTCGTCGTCATCATCGTCGTCGTCGTCATCATCATCATCATCATCATATATCATCATCATCATCATCATCATCATCTTCTTCTTCTTCTTCTTCTTCTTCTTCTTTCTTCTTCTTCTTCTTCTTCTTCTCCTCTTCATCATCATCACTGTTCTTATCATGATTATTTTTTATATAATTTTCAAAAATAGTTTTCATGCTTTCGTTATTATTATCATCATAAAATTTAATCTGATAGAGAGCGATATTATTTACTCATACAGAAAATGCACGTGGAATTGCATGTATAATATGTGTTTGATTGGTGTGTTTCTGTGTCGGCATGCATGTGCTTGCGTGTGTGCCCACATGTTTCGGTATGCGTGTCTATATACAGGCATGCGAATGCAAACGCGTGTGTACATCTTTTTTTTTTACTTGTTTATTTAGATTTTTTGGTCTTCTTGTTTTTGGCAGTTGTTTTTTTTTGGAATGCATGTCCAAAAGTTCTTTCTTTTTTTCTTTCTTTTCTTTTTTTCTTTCTTTCTTTTTCTTTCCTTCCTTTTTTGTTTTGTTTTGCTCTTTCTCACGATTTACTGAAACTTTTTTTGCTGACGTTTCTCAATATCTACACCTTTTCCCTTCCGTTTTTGCTTGTTTTGTTGTATTGTACTTTTTATGTTTTTTATTTTTGCTATTTTTAACTATCTAAAATCTCTTTTTGTGTTTCATAGTTTTCTTCTCGTTGTTACTGTTGATGTTTCTGGCTTTGTGTTATAAGTTCTTATACCTATTGTGCTATTGTGTGTTTGCAGTATCAGGGGCGATACGCACCACCAAAGACCTCAGGTCACAATGTCTGATCGGTGTGACTTGCCTAGTGACGGTGAAAGACCCTTACAACCCCAGCGTTGGGCCCTTCGTCGTCAACCTCGATTTTCTGCGTAAATATGGAGCGATGATTCGAACTCTCTTAAATTAGTGATAATTGTTGTGTTTGGTGTTGAAATGTTCTTGTTTTGATGATGTTGCTGTTGTTGTTGTTGTTATAATAATGATCATTGTGACTGATGGGTACGTTACTCAAGTGGTAAAGACGTCAGACTTTCAATTGGAAGGTCTAGGGTTCGATCCTGCCCGGATACTATGTGTGTTGGCTATGACATGGTGTCTTTTCTTTCTCTCAGGTCAACATGTTATGTTATGTGCATAGACCTTTTTTGGTGCGTATACACATGCAAAACACGAACTATGTAGATCAAAGAGTCGGTAATTCAAATCAGCGTCTGGCGGCTTATGGAAACGGGAAAACACTCAGCGTGCACATCCACCAAACACGGACTATGCAGACTGTGCAGCAACAACGAGCGAAACAACGTGCATTAATGCACCCGAAGAACGAAATGTATAATAAATATCACGACAACTACCATCCAGTGCTGCTGCTGCTGCTGCTGCTGATGATGGTGATGATGATGATGGTGATGATGGTGATGATGATGGTGATGATGCACTCTCCCATGGATGGGACAGATAAGAAGGCACACTAATGCTTCTGGCCTGGTATACAGGACCCAACCTGAAGGCACGTGTTCTCCATCAGACACTGCATGGGAAGGAGTCCTACGGCTCCTTGGGATTTGCTGCCACAGCGCCCTCCTCTGTTGACTACAACTAACAGCTGTTCTGCACTGTGTCAGTATGTTGTACCTTGCATGTACTGCTGTCGCCTGTTGACCCCGTGCCTTGCCAGTCGGTGATATTGATGGCACAGCTGTGACGTTGGCCTTCACAGTGTCCTTGTATAGATGTAGTGGTCTTCCATGGTCTCGGTATCCTTGCTTCAGCTCTCCACACGTCAGCATCTTTGGAATGCTGTTATCTGCCTTATGGGTAATGTGTTCTGTCCAATGGAGCAGGCATTTGATGAGTGAATACTGTACTTGCTACCATCGAGTATGACAACACTATCAAGCCGTCATCACAGTCGTGTTATCTTCATCCTTGCCTAACTATCTTTATCGTGATTTATCATCATCTTCCACGAATGAGCTAGTTAAAAGAGAAGTCCAGAGAGACCAACAGCATCAGGCGCAGCGAACAGAGCAGCATTTTCAGGTCACGCCTCAAGCTACAGACAGACAGGAATAACAAGTACATTCTGTCCACAAGGCAACAACGGCCATAGGAGCCCGCAAGTTTAAACTGACGCCGTCATTAACCGACCCCTACAGCCAAGATGACCAGACAGCGATGTCGTGTGTGTCAAACGGAACGACAGGACACACATGGCCTATGGCAACACCTCTGACCAGCCAGCTCCATAACAGCCGGCAGGAGCTACAACAATAAATGGTTACAGTCATCACCAGGTGCGGCGTGACTATGGAGACCGCAACTGTAATAAGAAAAAAAAAAAAAAAAAGAAGAATCGCCGTCCTTGTCGCAATCATCATCATTATCATCATCGTCGTCGTCGTCGTCCTCGACGTCGTCATCATTGTAGTCGTCGTCATGTCGTCGTTATCATCATCGTCGTCGTCATCGTAGACGTCGTCGTTGTCGTCGTCGTCGTCGTCGTCATCATCATCGTCGTCGTCATCGTCATCGGCGTCATCATCATCATCATCATCATCATTAGAAGAAGAAGAAGAATGATGATGATGACAACGACAACGACAACAACAATGACACCAATACTACTACCACCACTACCACCACCACCACCACTACCATCACCACCACCAACAACAACACAATAGCAATAATGACAGGAATGATAACAATAATAGTGATGATGATGATGATGATGACGATGATGATGATGACGATGATGATGATGATGATGATGATGATGATGATGATGATGATGATGATGATAGCAAGAAAGAAGAAGAAGAAGAATGAAGCATTCTTATAATGCACTCCTGTAACAGTGTATTAAAGAACTATCCACTTTACGGGCGTTATTAGATATAATGTTACAGTAAGTAGTAATCAACAATAAACCAGTAGACAATAATAATGAAAAAAGGAAAGAAAAAAAGAAAGAAAGAAAGACAGAAAGAAAGAAGAAAGGAAGAAAGAAAAGAAATAGAGAGGTACAATGAGAATATTTTATATAGACTAAGTCAGCATCAAACACAAATGAGAAGGACATTTAAGAGGAAAGAGACAGAATGGTTTAGACGTTCGCCTGCTTCAAAGGGTTCATTTTAGATACAGGCCTCGACTTTTACTCAGTTTGAATGGAAAATCGAATGAATGTTTAGTCTTTCTGAAGGAGACGAACATACGAGTCGGAGCCGTGTGCCTTCTGGCCTGCGCACGCTAAAAGATACCACGGCAGCTGAACATCGTGAAGAGCTGGCATTCATCCAGCTGCCAGGCAAAAAAAAGAATATTGGAGAGATAGACTGATTTCCCAGATCCCTTCCCATGAAGGCCAGTTAGCCATCTTGCCTGTCTGAAAGTCTTGGTGAAAACATACATGGGTGGCTATGCACGGCACCGACATGCTTTCAACAGGGACAGCAACCAGTTTCACATGGTAAATCCTTTACGACGAATAGAAATGAATATGAATATGAATGTGAATATGAATATGAATATGAATATGAATATGAATGTTAATATGAATATGAATATGACTATGTGCCCGAGGGTGTGAGATGGGCAAGAGGAAGTCAGAGATGTACTATTTCTTGATAAGCTGAGTTTTTAGTGCTGATTTGAAGGACGGAGTTGACGATACTTCTCTTATTTCACAGCGAAGGGAGTTCATGAAATTGGAGACTGCAATAAGAAAAAGGAACGTTCTCCTTGGTTTTAGTTCTGACATGAGAAGCATGAATCCTTTTTGAACCAGAACATGAACGACATTGTCATGGTGGTATGTGCACAAGGAGAAAATTTGAGAGGTAAAGAGATAATGCGGTTCCAGAATTTTAAAAACAAGTAGCAAAGTATAGTCTGAAAAAAGCTGTGATATCTGAGCATGGAAGCAGGTTCTACGGAATGGAATGGACGACTAAAAGTGCCCAGCGATCTTCCACGATGAAAAAAATCAGAAATCATCAGCAAGAGTTACATGAGACTAGATATTGTTCTCCACTCCCACTGATCATCAGAACACGTGATTCTGATCGAACTCACTGTGCCGTATGAGAGTAGAATGGAGGACGCCCATATCTACCAGACTGAACAGTGTGCCAGTCTAGCCAGGAACTGGAGGACATCCGGCTTTCAAACCAAAGTCGCCATAGAGGTTGGAGCAAGAGGGTGTAGGCATATCTGCCTGTGATCTCACACGAAACAGTTTTCGATTTGTGAGAGGAGAAGACCAGAACCCTGAATGCAATGGCAGATACAACTAAAAAACGTTGCCGCTAGTTGTGGTCAAGGAGGGACAAAGGTGAACTTAATAGGGCTGACAAGCTGACAAGTGTCCAGTATGTTGCAGAGGATGGTGTTAAGACATTATCACAAGGCGGATTAAAAGAGTTGACCTTCTGCTGCCTTGCTCTCCCCAGCGTTAGTTGCTATCGTGTCAATGAATTGCTACAGTGACCTGAAGACAGTTTGCTCCATTTTCTGGACAGATGCAGAATGAACACAATACCAAAATAGTACAAATATGAAATGGTGAAAGAAATCAAGATATCACATTTCAAAACAGTAGATAAAATTAAGATTGTGGTAACATGTTTTATGAAAGACAAAATGGCCGAGGAAAAGAGTATACTTAAAACAATCGAGCTTATAATGGATTAACCATGATAATTGATTGGAAAAAATGTTTTGCTAAAAATAGCAAGACACTCGTCCGGAGAGTGGCGAGCCATTGGTGAACCGGGTGCCATCCGAACCCTCGTGGTGTTTCTTGTTAACTTTGGCTTGTGGCTTGTGGCGTGTGGCTTGTGGCTTGGTCGTTGACTTCAGGGAATCAGGAATGATGACTGCAGGGAGAAACCTGCTGGCTGCTCGGAAAGACGGCAAACATGGGATCCCTTTTGGGGCCTGTCAAACTTTGCTGAACAGCAAAATGGGCTGTCTGGAGCAATCATGTCTGGCCACTTTAGCGGCCATTCAAACAACCCCTGTGGTTGAAGTAAGACAACGTTGGGAGCTTCCGACTGCTAACTGTCGAGACTACAGTAAGGGGAAAGGATGTGCAGCTATGCAAGCTGTGGCAGGACGGGCTGCCCGAAAGAGAGATGAATACCAGAGCGGGACGAGAGAGGGCTCTTCCATTGTCTCTTGGTCCGGAGTCTGGCTGGACCTGGTTGGTGCGTGTTGTGTGACTGTTGTAAATGATTAAAAACAAATTTCAGAGAAAATAAAATATCTTCCCTCCACCAACTGTCTTTACTTTCATTTGTGCAGATCCCAACACAGCGCCCATTATATCCAATCTGAACAGAAACATCCAAGTGAGAGAGGACCAAGAAGTGGACGCCACCATTCTGGTCATGACCGCTTTTGACGAAAACGTCTACCCTAATATCGTGTACACTTTTACTAGTGTTCCGCCCTCCATGGAAAACTTCCTTTATTTTAAAGGTTGGTATCTGAAGAGGCCCACTTGGTGCAGAGTGGAAACACAGAAAGATAGAAAGAACCAGTCGTCGTGGTGTGGTGGTTAGCGCAACAGACTACAGACTGAAATGTTTCGGTTCGAACCGGCTCCTACCCAGAGCTGAGCGTGCTGTGGGCTCATTGGGAAGACGGGGACCACACAGTCCAGTCTCAGCCACTTCACCGATGGGCCATTGAGGGTGTTGTTCAAATCTTTTGACCAACACCGCCGGTGTCTGTATTTCTCAGGCCTCGCTGAAGCCATGATGTGTTATGATCACGCAGTCTCATTCTAAGATGGTACTCCTTAGCACCATAATTATCATCGTCATCGTCATCGTCATCGTCATCATCATAATCAACGCATCGTAAAGCGGGGGAAAAGAAAAGAAAAAAAGTGAGCACAAATGTAGTCTCCCTAAGATGTATTGATCCTGAAATATAAATAAAATAAAATAGATAAATAAACAGAAAGAAAAAAAGAAAGAAAGAAGCCCCCCCCCCCAAACCTAGCCAAGATGGTAAAGATATTCTAAGAATGTCCCTTTATTTCAAACTATTTCATAAAATCCAGATTTATACTTCGCAAGGTGTCTGTGATCTTGAAGTGTCTTTGGTGGAGGTCAATTTTGACGTGAAGCGAGGACGACGGTAGACTCGCACAACACTGACGGCAGACTGTAAACGATGTCTCAAGTTTCTGAATAAGTGCTACGCACACGCCTGTCTTCATAAAGGCTGATTTTGCTCCTTGCCATCTTGGCCTTGGCGCCATGACGTCCAAACTTTCAGTTTAATGAATATCATTGTTTTGCCGGTGAGTGAGTGAGTGAGTGTGTGTGTGTGTGTGTGTGTGTTGTGTTTGTCTTTCTGTCTTTGCTGTCTCTCGTCTCTCGCAAAAACTCTACCAGATTTTTCTCAGATGTTTTCATTGTGTGATGTCTGTGTTGTTTTCCTTTCTGTAAGTGGTGTGATGTTGACGTGCCCTCCTATGTTTCGGGTTTGCGTGTTTGGTCGCGTGTTTTGTAGCCCAGTATCATCATGTTGTGGCGTTGCGTGCGTGTGTGGAATCCGTTTGTTAGACATGTGATATAGACTGATGTTTGTTGTTCGTGTGTGCAGAGAGTGTGCACGGCGCGCTGTTGTGTGTATTGATTGTTGTGAGGTGATTAAATCCTTAACATTGTCTAAAGTAGCAATTTTTTCCATTTTGAAACACATGTCCAATGGAAGGTCAACTCATTCTATTTCCCTTTTCACGCATTCATTGTTTTTTTTTCTTTGTCTATTCCTTATCGTTCTTCATACAATTAATGATCAATGTTTTAATTCTCGCCAGGACTGATGATGGTGAAACAACCTACTGTGGAATTATGATAATCATGGCATGTACTACACTGTCATAAAGCTAGATGACGAGTATTCTGCTATTCAAGTTGTAACGCTGACAATCACACTGGTATGACATCAACGAGCCCTATCTGCTACTGTCGATTACAGACCATTACACCTGTGAGGTGTATCAGTGAAGGAAGTATGTTTTTTGAAATGCTATGCATGCATTATATGTCATATATCATGTATGTGTGTGTATGTATGTATGTATGTATGTATGTAATGTATGTATGTATGTACGTACATACTTGTGTATGTATGTATGTACGTACGTATATATGTACTTACATACTTGTGTATATACGTGCGTACATACGTACGTAGTACGTACGTATGTACGTACGTATGTATGTATCTAACGTACAGATTGATGCATGGATGAATGCATCTATCTATCTATTTATTTATCTATCTATCTATCTATCTATCTATCTATTTATCTATCTGTCTGTCTGTCTGTCTGTCTCTCTATCTATCCATCTATCTTCCTTCCCATTTACCTATGTATGGCTCTATCGATCTGTTTGTCGGTTCCTTCTCAATGTCTCTCTCAGTCTCTGTCTCTGTCTCTGTCTCTGTCTCTCTCTCTCTCTCTATCTCTCTCTCTCTCTCTCTCTCTCTCTCTTTCTCTGTATGTTGTGTTGTATTGTGTTGTGTTGTGTTGTCCTGTTGTGTGTGATTTGTTGTATGTATGTGTGTGCCTATGTGTGTGCGTTTGTGTGTTGCGTGCGCGTGTGTGTTTGTATGCTTATCTGTGTAGTGTGTGCGTGCGTGCGTGGTGTGGAGTCCGTGTGTTATACATGTATATAGACGTGTTTGTTTGTTCGTGTGTGTGTGAGTGTGCACGCGCGCGCGTATGTGTGTATGTGTGTGTGTGTGTGTGTAAAAATCCTTAACATTTGTCGTGAAAGTGCAATTATTTTCCATTTTGGAAAACACATCGCCATGGTACAGGTCAACCCCATTCTATTCCCTTTCACGCATATATTGATTTTTTTTCATTTGTACCTATTAACAATTTGATCGTTTATTCTACCCAGGACCTTTACTGAGAGTGAAAAACCCACTGGATTATGAAACTCAGCCGCGAGTGACTACACTGTCCATACAAGCTAGTGACGGTTTCTGCTCTTCCCAAGTGTACACGCTGACAATCACACTGGTAGACATCAACGAGCCCCCTATCCTGCTCCCTGTCGAACAGACCATTACCACCTGTGAGGGACAGGTGAGAGGAAGAGTTTTTTGAAAAGCCTCAATCATCATCATCATTATCATCATCATCATCATCATCATCATCATCATCATCATCATCATCATCATCATCATCATCATCATCATGTGCCCTGCCACTTGGCGTCGTCGATCATAAACACCCATACGAATCTATCCCTTGTCGCTGCAAGTACATCTCCCCCCCTCTCCGTCCTCAGCCACACTGCAAGTCCATCTAATATTTTCTCCCTGGGTCTACCTGGTGTTCTTTTGTCCTCCAGCTGTCCTGTTGTGACCAGGTCTCTAATTTCTCTTTCCTCATTAAATGTCCTATAAATGTTGCTTGTCTTTTCTTAATCTTCCTTATTGATGGTCTTCTTGTGTCTGCCTCCTTCAAGACTGTCTCGTTTGTTTTCTTTGCTGTCCATGGAACTTTCAACAGTCTTCTTAGAAACCACATTTCTGTAGCCTTAATGTTGTTCTAATTTTGCGTGTTGACTGTCCACGCCTCACAACCGTACAACAGTATCGGTTCTATAGAACACTCAAGAACACTCTTCCTGATGTTATTGTTGGTAAGAACGTTTTCATTTTCTTGAACGCTTTTTGTGGCCAGAACTGTCTTTTGGTTTTTCTTAGAGCATACCCTTTTCCATACACAATCGTGTAACAGTGTAAAAAGCATCCTCCATAAAGTTATAAGCAATGTGTAGAGCAAACACTGTCTGTCTATAGCAATGTATTTTGTTTGTACTGTGTATTGTTATTTTTACATATTAAAAAAAAACTGTGATTTGAGAGGTTGGAGCGTGCAAACTAAATGCGACGAAGCAGCAGCAAATCAAGCTGAGTGGTTTAGGAATGTGCTCCAAATGTGAAAACGAAATAATTACTATAATATACATTTTCAAGAGGAATTCTTAACACTCAGGTCACGTGACGTATTTTACACACAGACCTGCCAAGAAATCCATTCAATTCAGCCATCAGTTACTGACAGATGAAGTAATGTATTGACAGCTATTGCTGTACCTCCAGCAGACATCCAGCAGGCTCTTTAGGCCTGCACAGCCTGTGTCCTGAAATGAGAGGAGAGAGGATGAGGATCAAACGACCTTCAACACACAAAGCTGACTCCACCAGTGGGGTCAGAGCATTAATTTGAGCAGCAAATATAAAGCCAAGAGATTGTTTTCCAGTTCCTGACTGTATATGATATCAGCCACACTGGTGAACGTTAACGAGCCCTCTATCCACTCCACCCAGCCCCCAGCCCAGCCCACCCTATGGTGAACAGACTATCAACATCTGTGAGGGACAGCAGAAAGGGAGGAAGAAATAAAGGAGGAGGAGTTGAAAGAAGAAGAAGACGATAGTAACAAGAACAGAGCTGACCCCCTCCTTCACACACACTATCCATCAGTGCAACATCTTAACTCTTTCACTCCCTCACCCTGTCTACCAGCTTTCTGCAGTCAGCTGGTAGATAGGTGCAGAAAGCTGGTGTATAGGGTGAGGGTAAACTGTGGGACAACAATATTAAGGTGGTGCTGCTCTTCTCTCCGTCGCTGCTACAGGTTCCCTGACTCCAAACAGGATCAGGATCAGGATCCTTCTGTCACCATCACTGAATTCCAATCGGTTTCTGGAACTCTGATTGCCACCATTCTGAAATAAATGTCATTAAGTTTTGTCAACTTGACCCCGTACCTGCTCCCCCCCCCCTTTTTTTTTTTTTTTTCACAAATACTTTCCGACCTTCTGTCACCCATAACGCGTATCATCAACACAACACATCAACACCTTCCTCCTCATTGCAACTGTCACATCTTGTCTCGAAACAGCCATTGTTTGACCTGTGCTGAGAAACAGTCATCTCGAACTGAACATTCTCAAAAACAATCGTCCTGCCTCAAGTTTACTAATTTTTTTTAATTCTTATTACCATCATCGTTATTATTATCATTATCTTTATCGGTGCCGTTGTCGTTGTCGTCATCACCATCATCATCATCATCATGTCGTCGTCGTCGTCGTCGTCGTGCGTCGTCTCATCGTTCTCGTTCTCGTTCTCGTTCTCGTTGTTATACCTGTACACGACCGGATGGACAAGAGGCTGCAAGCACCAAGCAATTTTTTCTACCTGTGGAAAAAGGTAGCGGGAAGACGAAGGAGGAAGAGGGTGGAGTGAAAAAGAAAATGATGGGGGGGGGGGGGGATAAGCGTTCTAATATTGATGCTGTTAACTTGATGTGTTTGTAGTCGTAGCGAAAGTAAGAAGACTGGTTGTGGTAGCAATGGTAGCGATGGTGGTAGTAGCCATTGAGTTTATTTACACGTCTGCCGGACGCCACGATTGGGGAGTTGTGTACTGCTATATATGTATATATATATAAATATATATATATATATATATATAATATATATATATATATATTTGTGTGTGTGTGTGTGTGTGTGTGTGTGTGTGTGTGTGTATGTGTGTACTATGTACTTTTTTTGCTAAGTGTTGTGTATTTGTTCATTGTTGTCTTTTGCATACGCCTGATAAAGGCCAGTTGCCCGAACATTTGCACTTTTTTTTGGTTGTTTTTTGTTTTGTTTTTGTTTTGTTTTGCTTTTTTGTTGTCGGTCACAATGGATTCACCAAGTTAAATTCAGGTTGCCTTCCCGAGGGAGAAAGCGTTGCCGCAGGGCAGCGCCACTCATTTTTCCTTTTTGTTTTCTGTATGTGTGTGGTTCTGTGTACCAGTGGACATGGATCGTGCTCACAATTTTGCCAGATATAACTCCTTTGTTGTTGTGAGTTCTTTTATGGGTGTAGGGTCTTGTCTGGGTGTTGAGTATGTGCTGCACACATGACTTCATTGTATCATCTCTTTTAGAATACTAACATATAGGCCACCACTTCAGATCTAGTAGAGGGGTCGAGAAAAATCCCTGTCCAATCTAGGATTCGAATTAGGCAGGCGCTTTAAGCACTAGGCCACAGTGTCCATAGCATTGCCGGTAGTGCCAGAAGCAGTGGCTGCAGAATTAGTAGAGGTACTGGGAGAAGTAATGCTTATTCATAGACATTACAGTAACTGTGATAGTAGCAAAAGCAGCAATAGCAGTAGTCAAATGAACAATAGATAAATGAAGGAGACTGGAAAAAAAGCCTTGCTCAAATGGTTTGGTTGTAAAGTCTTTGAATTTTCTAATGCGATCTTTTGTGGTCAGGGCACTACATGAGATATTTAAGGACGAAAAATCATCCCATAACCTACAAGAAAGACTTAACTACTTGCAACACAAAGGTAAAAGAAACCCACATGAATAAATGAAAAACTGGAAACTAATATCCCTCAAAAGGTATTCTTGAAAGTATTGTATTTCAAAGTGATTTGTGAAGACCAACTCCGGCTTACTGCACACGTCGATAAGTTCTAGACCAGCGTGAAATACAAAAACCCATAGGCTGGGTAAGACCTCATGACCTGGCCAACTCATGGGTGCAGGCTTAAGGCTTGTGCCACCATCACTATGGATCTTTTGCATCACATGGTACCAGTGACGTCAGTGCATATGGAATTCATTCTGAGCGTGTATGTGCCATCTTAAGAAACTGGAACTGGAATATTGGTGACAACACAAATGAGTAGTTAACTATTTGATGCATGACCTATAACTATTTGAAGAATTCACGAGATATACTCCTGCGTTCAGATTTTAAAAGCGCTTTTGATTCTTTACATTGAAACTTTGTTTTAAAGGTTTTGATAGCCTCTTGTTTAAGGAACGACAGATGCAGAGAGACGGAGACATTTTAATGTGAAACCAACAGTTATAGTAAATGATCAGTGTACTCTGTGTTTGTGTGTGTGTGTGGTGTGTGTGTGTGTGTGTGTGTTGTGTGTGTGTGTGTGTGCCTGCCTGCGTGCGTGTATGTGTGCGTGTGTGTGTGTGTGTGTGTTGTGTGTTCTGTGTGTCTCTTTGATGTGTGTCTGTGTGTCTGTGTAAAAGGGGGGGGGGGTAATCCGAATGATTACATATTGTCTTAATTTTCATATCATATGTGATCGTGACTGAAAAAGACATGTTAAATATATTAGTATGTGTATGTGTGTATGTGTTTGTGTGTGTGTGCGTGTGTGCGTGTGCGTGTGGTGTGTGTGTGGGTGCGTGTGCGTGTGCGGGGGTGTGTGTGTGTTGTGTGTGTGTGTGTGTGTGTGTGTGTGTGTGTGTGTGTGTGTACCAGGTGGATATCATACCAGTGTGGAACGCAAGCGATCCAGACGCAGGAGACTCATGGACATACACAGATGTTCAACCTAACCAGTTTGGCAGATTCGAAATTAACAAGAACAACGGTAATTTGTTTATCCTAAAATGTGTTGTGGTGTGTGTGTGTGTGTGTGTGTGTGTGTGTGTAGTGTGTGTGTGTGTGTGTGTGTGTGTGTGGTGTGTGTGTGGTATGTGTGTTTGTGTGTGCTTGAATTTGTGTGTGTATGTGTGCGTGTTTTGTGTGTTTCTGTGTGTTTATGTGAGCGTGTGTTCGTGGTGTGTGCGTGTGTGTACGTGTTGTGTGTGTGCGTGTGTCTGTGTGTGTCTGTGTGTGTTTGTGTGTGTTTGTGTGTGTTTGTGTTTTGTGTGTGTTTGTGTGTGTGTGTGTGTGTGCTGTGTCTGTGTATTTGTGTGTGTGTTTGTGTGGGTGTAGGTGTGTGTGCGTGTGTGTGTGCATGTGTGTGTTTGCATGTGTGCGTGTGTGTGTTTTGTGTGTTTGTGTTTGTGTGTGTTTTGTGTGTTTTTGTGTGTTTGTGTCTGTGTTTATGTGTGCGTGTCCGTGTGTGTACGTGTTTGTTTGTGTGTGTGTGTGTTGTGTGTGTGTGTGTGTGTGTGTGTGTGTGTGTGTTGTGTATGTGTGTTGTTGTGTGTGTGTGTGTGTTTGTGTGTGGCTGTGCGTGTTGTGTGTTTTATGTGTGTTGTAGTGTCGTGTGTGTTGAGTGTGCGTGTGTCTGTGTGTTTGTGTGTGTGGTGTGTGTGTGTGTGCGGGTGTGTGCGATGTGTTTGTGTTTGCTGTGTGCATGTGTGTTGTGTTTGTGTGTTTGTGTGTTTGTGTGTTGTGTGTGTGTGTGTTTTGTGTGTGTTGTTTTGTGTTTGTGTGTGTGTTGTGTGTGTTGTGTGTGTGTGTGTGGTGGTGTGTGTTTGTGTGTGTTGTGTGTGTGTGTGTGCGTGCGGTTGTGTGTGTGTGCGTGCGTGTGTGTGCGTGTGTGTGTGGGTGTGTGTGTGTATGTGTGTGTGTGCATGTGTGTGTGTGTGTGTGTGTGTGTGTGTGTGTGTGTGTGTGTGTGATCCTAAGATCTAACTCTAACAGTGTATTACCGGACACAGCAGTATACCAAACTGTTCCCGTGAAGACAAGATGACAAATCAACGCAGTTTATGTTTACATCAATGACATGCAATACAGCAAATCAAAAAAGAAAGAAAAGAAAACAACAAACGGCATGACGCTTTATGTGCTTAACTGAATAGTCAGCCTATTTCTGCACCCTGTTACATGAACAATTGAGTGCACTGTTTTACACAGACAGCTGTACACATAACACAAATAAACACAAGCACTTGATACCAAAGCAGCTTTCCAGTGCTGGTGTCACTAATATTTTCTTTCACATAAATTCGAAATAAACAATAATCTTAATACCAAAATGATATTTGAAATACTAAAACAAATGAATTTATCAAATATGAGGGCAAAGAGCAAGTGGTGTCCCTGGAAATCTAAATGAATGAATTGTCATTCACTACACATACACCTTTCCCTATTAACTCACAAGAACTTTTGACGGTCTCAATCCGCAGTGTTGATTATTTCCCCTTTTCAGTCTCTCAGCCCCATGCTATATGGTGACTCGTCTCACTCTGTTATCATTCTTGCTTTGTTTGTTTTGGTTTGGTTTGTTTATGCGATTTACGGTTCTACTTTTATTCTTTGCCGCGCCCACAATGTTTTGTAGTTTTCACCTTTTTCAGTTTATATATATCGGTTTGTAAGTTTTTACGGTTTTGTTTTTACTATATTTTCCTCCACGTCTTAGATTTTTTATCTTGCAGTTCAATTTATAACTTCTAGTTTGAATCCTCTCCTGTTATTACTGAGACAGAGAGAGTAGGGGGGGGGGAGAGACAAAATATACAAACTTCAAAACACTTTCTACACAAGGATAGTAGGGCTGAGGTCCCACTGGACTTGTCGTACAGTTAGTCCTTGCTGTTCAATGGGTATCAAAGCATACACATGTGAAAGCGGAATGGATTTACATCAACTGAAAAAAAATAATAGAAACGATGATAAAAGATTTAAAACGTACAGAGTAAACGAAGACGGAGATGCAAGTATAAAAAAGCAGGAGTGGAACAAAGCGAACGAGACAAATACAGATATAAACACAGACACACAGACACACACATACACACAGAGAGGTGAGGGCCGGGAGAGAGAGAGAGAGAGAAAGAGAGAGACAGACAGACAGACAGACATACATACATACATACATACATACATACATACATACACATAGACAGACAGACAGAGAGACAGACAGATAGCGAAAGAGAAAGAGACAGAGACACAAAGAGATAGAGAGAGAGACAGGAAGAGAGAGAGTCAGGGAGAGAGACACACACAGAGAGATAGAAAGAGAGACAGACAGACAGACAGACAGAGACACACACACAGAGAGACATACAGAGACTGACAGAGAGAAGAAATGGTGGCGAAAGGTTATCACTAAATACATGGGCTATGTAGAAGTTTGGAGTTTGTTCAAAAGTGATTCATTGCACTCGGACAATTCCATACATGTTCCACCTAAATCTGCCAGCAATCATCTGGCAGACCCTCTAAGCCTGCCCAGAACCGTAACCCTATTCGCTTGCAGCCCGGTTAGCTCAGTCGGTAGAGCATCAGACTTTTAATCTGTGGGTCAAGGTTCGAGTCCCTTATTGGACGCTTCAAATTTTTGGTCTCGACTTTTCTCATCAGTTTGACCGGAAAATCGAACTGAACGTCTAGTCCTTCGGAAGGGGACGAAAAACGAGTTGGACCCGTGTGCCTTCTGGCTGCGCACGCTAAAGATCACACGGCAGTTGAAAATCGTGAAGATCAGAGCATTGCCCAGCTGCCTTGGTATAAAACTTGATAAGTTGATTTCCCAGGCCCCACTCCTTGAAGACCAATTAGCCTTCTTGCCTTTCTCAAGTCTTAGTTTGAAAAAAGGGAATATGAATGTGATCTTGAAGCGAGGGAGAGGGATGGACGCCGCCCTAGCGGTGCTGGTCCCGGGAAAATTTGAGGTCTCTGTCACCTCCCTCCCCTACGACCCAAAGGTTATGGAACTATCTAGGTAGGACCTCAGGACCTGGCCAGCTCATAGGTTTATGTGCAGGCTTAAGGCTTGTGCCGTGATCATTCTGGATCTTTATCACATGGAACTGTGACGTTAGTGCATATGGAATTCATTCCGAGCGTGGAGACGACATCTTACAATTAAGAAATAGAAACTGGAAAAGCTGGCAAGGTTTTGAAATAGGGATGTGGAATGGGGAAGAAGGGACATATCAAACACAAAGCTGATACTACTAGGGTGATGGAGCAGGAAGATGGGCAGCAAACTGGCCAGTTTTTAATGTGGTGGGGGCTGGGATTGAACTGGACACAGCTCATGAGTGGCAATGCACGAAAAGAGCAAGCAAGAGTGAAAATGACAGAGAAACATACACACACACACACACACACACACACACACACACACACACACACACACACACACACATGGGCGCGCGCACACACACCACACACACACATGGGCGCGCACACACACACACACACACACACACACACACACACATGGGCGCGCACACACACACACACACACGCACATGGGCGCGCACACACACACACACACACACACACACACACACACACACACACACACACACACACACACACACACACACACACACACCTTTTTCCTTTCTTTTTTCTTTTACTACCGTTGCTGCTGTTACATTGTTGATGAGAATGTTAAATTTTAATGTCTTTTTCTTATTTTGTTTCAAGCGTCATTATGATTACTGTCGTTATCAGTATCATTATAATTGTTAGTACTGTTATTCTTGACTAGCGCAGACTATCAAACGCACACCTTAAAGATCCTATTAATCCTATGAGTGGCTGGCTTAGAAAAACAATGACAAAATCCCAGCACGCACGCCCACCAAAGTTGCAGACTATGCAGCAAGAAATCAGATATGTGGCCAGCTCGCCGAACAACTCGGGGTCTCAGCTCTCCGCTTAAAAGTCTGATTATGTGTAATGTGCAACGAGTACACATGACTTAGGACGATTAGCGCACTACATGAACGATTTATAAATATCAATTTTGCAGGCAAAGTGTCGACCACAATGGACTACGACCTGGACGAAGCCAAACACGATTCGCTAGTGGAGCTGATAGTGACACTCAGTGACCAACAGCTTCTGACCGCTACAGCCACTCTTACTGTTCGTTTCCTGGACTGTAATGACAACGCTCCCGTCTTTGATGTAAGTGAACTGAATCCAAAACAAGCGTGACTGCCCGTGTTCAAACAAAAACAGGAATCACAAAAAACATGACAAAAAGAATAAGAACGCGTATTTAATACAAGACAAGACAGGAGCACATTTTCGGCCAAGTCAAGCGTAAGATCACAAACAAACAAACACCACATACAAAAATTAGGAGAGAAAGACTGAAACTACCATGCTGCTGTGTCCAGTGTGAGAAAAGGAATAAACTAAGATGACATCATAATGTGTTTTTGAGTAAATATGATGTCAGAGCGAAAGTGAGATGAATTCTGCAGTTTGAAAAGTTGTCATGCAGGGAAGTTTCAGTCTTTCTCTCCTAATGTTTGTATCTGGTGTTTGTTTGTTGTTGGTTTTTTTTCATCTTTTTTTCTGTCTATAATTGTCCTGGGGAAACTACGATGGTGGTTTCCCCTTGCCTTCCATCTTTTTTTTTCAGGGTTAACTCTCTTAGCCTTATTCTCTCCTGAGATGTCCACAAGGCAGTAGAGCTATTTACTCATAGCTTGGGGATCTAATTCGTGGGCACCAGGGCATATCCACACGCCGGTGGGCCTGCATGCCGCACGTCTGGGGGCCAGGCCTCCTCCGAGTCCCACGAGATTTAGCCTGAGTCCGTGAGGTGCTCAGTTCCCGCCTGTCGTCACGAGGAGGCATAACGTAGGGCTTGCTAATGGAGAGGCTATGTACTGACAGGAAGAGACTTACGCATGCTGCGCTTCTTTTTGCATAGCTGCAAGCAGCAGTGCTAGCCAGTGGTGCAGGTTGTGAAAGAGAGGTGACAAGCACGCAGTTACTAGCCGACACACTAGACGCATCACATCCGCCTTTGACAAACAAAAAATTTAATGTACATGTTCAAAACAAATTCAGCGCTCTGGAAGACGTTGGTGACAGTGAGGAACAATAGACAAAGTTGAGAAATTCGATAAATGAAGCTTGTTAAGAAATCCCTAAGGCAAAGAAAAGCAAAATAGAGCTGGACTTGATGGAGGAAAGGAGGAGGGAAAAGAGAAACGAGGAGATATACAGGAAGATAAACAAAGAAATCAGAAATATGTGCAATGAAGCTAAGGAAGCTTGACTGAAAACAAAATGCAAAGAAATAGAAGACCGACACAAAACGGATCCTCAGGGTATGTACAGACGAATTGAAGAAATTGTCCACAGGAAGAATACATGCACATCAGCTGGTTGCTTAAAATCGAAAGATGGCAGGCTTATCATGGGAAAAAGACAAAATATTAGACAGGTGCGGAGAGTACATTAAAGACCTTTTTGAGGATGACAGAATCGAAGAACACATTATAAGAAAGAATTTTGAAGGACCACCCACAATAAAAGATGGAGTTAGAGCAGCACTGAAAAAGATGAAACCAGGAAAAGCCCCAGGACCAGACAACATTACTACAGAGATGATTGAAGCCCGGGAAGAATTTGGCATAGAAAAAATAACAGTCCTCCTAAATGAAATTTACGACACTGGAAAAATCCCCAAAGATATGTCAAAATCAATTTTCATTGCACTTCCAAAGAAGACAGGGGCTATAGAATGCGAACTCCATCGCACAATCAGTTTGATGAATCATGTAACAAAAATCCTGTTAAGAATAATCATGATGAGGACAAGGAATAGAATCAAAAGAGAAATATCAGAACAGTGTGGATTTGTGGAAGGGAAAGGAACTATTAATGCCATATACATCCTAACAACTATCGTAGAGAGGTCAATTGAGATGAATAAGGATTTGTATTTATGCTTTGTTGACTATACCAAGGCTTTTGATCAGGTAAGACATGAAAAATTGATCAACCAACTGGAGAGACTCAATGTTGATGGAAAAGATCTACGAATAATCAGGAATATGTACTGGGAACAAATAGCTGCAATGAGAATAGAAAACAATATAAGCTCTTTCTAAAACATCAAAAGAGGAGTCAGGACAGGGTTGTGTTTTGTCACCAGATCTGTTTTCACTATATAGCGAAAACATCATGAGAAACCTAGAAGAAGACCCTGGATTAAAGGTTGGAGGGAAAGCTATAAACAACATTCGATACGCAGATGACACCGTGCTAATTGCAGAAAATGAAAGGGACCTACAAAACCTTGTGAATATACTAGAAATAGAAAGCAAAGATAAGGGGTTGGAACTAAACAGCAGGAAGACTGAAGTCATGGTGATCAGTAAAAAACATGAAATCCCCTCATGCAAAATAACAGCAAATGGCACAACCTTGACACATGTCAATAAGTTCAACTACCTGGGAACGGTCATTTTATCAGACAGCAGATGCACATCGGAAATAGTCGGCAGAATCGGCCAAGCCAAAACAGCATTCAAGAAGATGACAAGCATTCTTACCAACAAATGCCTATCAATTAACATCAAGAAAAGAGTTCTTGAATGTTATATAGAACCAATACTGTTGTACGGATGTGAGGCGTGGACAGTCAACAAGCCAAGCCAGAACAAGATTGAGGCAGCCGAGATGTGGTTTCTAAGAAGAATGTTGAGAGTTCCATTGACAGCAAAGAAAACAAACTAGACAGTCTTGATGGAGGCAGACACAAGAAGATCATTCATAAGGAAGATTAGGAAAAGACAGGCAACATTTATAGGCCATTTTATGAGGAAGGGGGATTTGGAGCACCTGGTCACAACGGGAAAGCTGGAAGGAAAGAGAGCACCAGGTAGACTCAGGGAGGAAATGCTGGACGGACTTGCGGAGTGGCTGAAGACGAGGAAGATGGAGCAGATGCTTGGGGTAACAAGAGGTAGAGACAGATGGAAGTTCATGATCGCCAACGCCATGCGGCAGGGCACCTGATGATGATGATGATGTTTGTTTGTTTGTGATCTTACGCTTGACAAAGGCCAGTTGGAAGAAAATTTGCGCCTGTCTTGTCTTGCATTAAATATGCGTTCTTATTCTTTTTTAGTGTTTTGTTTTTCTTCTGGAAAGTGAGCTGAATTAGGCAGACAAAACATGTCAGACGGGCGTGATAGTCAAGTGGATAAACATTAGACTTCCTGTCAGAAGGACCTGGGCTCGATCCGTCTATAGGCCAGCTCATGGGTTTATGTGCAGGCTTAAGTGTTGTGTCATGATCATTTCCAATCTTTTCCATCACGTGTTATCACTAGTCTCAATCTTCTCCATCACGTGTTATCACTAGTCTCAGTCTTTTCTATCACGTGTCATCACTAGTCTCAGTCTTCTCCATCACGTGTCATCACTAGTCTCAGTCTTCTCCATCACGTGTTATCACTAGTCTCAATCTTCTCCATCACGTGTCTTCACTAGTCTCAGTCTTCTCCATCACGTGTTATCACTAGTCTCAGTCTTCTCCATCACGTGTTATCACTAGTCTCAATCTTCTCCATCACGTGTTATCACTAGTCTCAGTCTTCTCCATCACGTGTTATCACTAGTCTCAGTCTTTTCTATCACGTGTCATCACTAGTCTCAGTCTTCTCCATCACGTGTCATCACTAGTCTCAATCTTCTCCATCACGTGTTATCACTAGTCTCAATCTTCTCCATCACGTGTCTTCACTAGTCTCAGTCTTCTCCATCACGTGTCATGACTAGTCTCAATCTTCTCCATCACGTGTTATCACTAGTCTCAGTCTTCTCCATCACGTGTCTTCACTAGTCTCAGTCTTCTCCATCATGCGTTATCACTAGTCTCAATCTTCTCCATCACGTGTTATCACTAGTCTCATTCTTCTCCATCACGTGTCATCACTAGTCTCAGTCTTCTCCATCACGTGTCATCACTAGTCTCAATCTTCTCCATCACGTGTCATCACTAGTCTCAATCTTCTCCATCACGTGTTATCACTAGTCTCAGTCTTCTCCATCACGTGTCATCACTAGTCTCAATCTTCTCCATCACGTGTCATCACTAGTCTCAATCTTCTCCATCACGTGTCTTCACTAGTCTCAATCTTCTCCATCACGTGTCATCACTAGTCTCAGTCTTCTCCATCACGTGTTATCACTAGTCTCAGTCTTCTCCATCACGTGTCATCACTAGTCTCAGTCTTCTCCATCACGTGTTATCACTAGTCTCAATCTTCTCCATCACGTGTTATCACTAGTCTCAATCTTCTCCATCACGTGTTATCACTAGTCTCAGTCTTCTCCATCACGTGTTATCACTAGTCTCAATCTTCTCCATCACGTGTCTTCACTAGTCTCAGTCTTCTCCATCACGTGTTATCACTAGTCTCAATCTTCTCCATCACGTGTTATCACTAGTCTCAATCTTCTCCATCACGTGTTATCACTAGTCTCAGTCATCTCCATCACGTGTCATCACTAGTCTCAATCTTCTCCATCACGTGTTATCACTAGTCTCAATCTTCTCCATCACGTGTCATCACTAGTCTCAATCTTCTCCATCACGTGTTATCACTAGTCGCAGTCTTCTCCATCACGTGTTATCACTAGTCTCAGTCTTCTCCATCACGTGTTATCACTAGTCTCAATCTTCTCCATCACGTGTTATCACTAGTCTCAGTCTTCTCCATCACGTGTTATCACTAGTCTCAGTCTTCTCCATCACGTGTTATCACTAGTCTCAATCTTCTCCATTACGTATTATCACTAGTCTCAATCTTCTCCATCACGTGTTATCACTAGTCTCAGTCTTCTCCATCACGTGTTATCACTGGTCTCAATCTTCTCCTTCACGTGTTATCACTAGTCTCAATCTTCTCCATCACGTGTTATCACTAGTCTCAATCTTCTCCATCACGTGTTATCACTAGTCTCAATCTTCTCCATCACGTGTTATCACTAGTCTCAGTCTTCTCCATCACGTGTTATCACTAGTCTCAATCTTCTCCATCACGTGTCATCACTAGTCTCAATCTTCTCCATCACGTGTTATCACTAGTCTCAGTCTTCTCCATCACGTGTCATCACTAGTCTCAGTCTTCTCCATCACGTGTTATCACTAGTCTCAATCTTCTCCATCACGTGTTATCACTAGTCTCAATCTTCTCCATCACGTGTTATCACTAGTCTCAGTCTTCTCCATTTCACTAGTCTCAGTCTTCTCCATCACGTGTTATCACTAGTCTCATTCTTCTCCATCACTGTTATCACCAGTCTCATTCTTCTCCATCACGTGTTATCACTAGTCTCAATCTTCTCCATCACTGTTATCACTAGTCTCAGTGTATACGGAGTTTATTCCAGCCAGAGAGGTCATGTTGAGAAACTGAAACTGAACACCTTGGCCTGGTGGTTTGACAGTGGAGATTTTTCCTATCTCCTAGGTCAACCTGAATGCAGACCCGTTCGTGACTAACTCCCTTAGCGTGTATACTGCATGCATAACATCGATTCTTATGCATGCTACTGATCCTGTAAGTCATGTCAGTCGCTGACTAATGGAAACAGAAAATACCCAGCCATGCACTCTCACCGAAGAGGGAGTATGCAGACTGTGCAGCAACATACCACCTGCACAGTGTGGGCAAAACAACGTGTATTCGAGACAAATCGGAAAGTTCACAAATACCCAGTGGTTAAGACACTACTCATCCACATGGACGGTATGGGGTCAAATCTGTTTCGGAACAACCTGGTGCGTAAAAGTTGAGATCATTCTTTCTGATTCCCCAGAACAACGTATGCACCGGCTGGTGTCACAATGTCCCTCACCTGCATACGCATGAATACCATCAAACATGCACTTTGAAGAGTCTGTAATCCTTGTTGGTGTCTGTGTGTCTGTTTGTCGCAAAAGAGAGAAAGAGAAGAGAAGAGACAAGAGAGAGAGAGAGAGAGAGAGAGAGAGACAGACAGACAGACAGACAGAGACAGACAGACAGAAACAGAGAGACAGAGACAGACAGACAGACAAAGACATACATACATACATACAGACAGACAGACAGACAGAGACAGAGACAGACAGACAGACAGACAGAGACAGACAGACAGACAGACAGACAGAGACAGACAGACAGACAGACAGACAGACAGAGACAGAGACAGACAGACAGACAGACAGACAGACAGACAAACAGAGACAAAGAGAGGCAGACACACAGAGTGAAAAGTCAATGCATTGTCTCACTCTGTCTGTCTGTCTGTCTGCATGTCTGTCTGTCTGTCTGTCTGTCTGTCTGTCTGTATGTCTGTCTGTATGTATGTATGTATGTCTTTGTCTGTCTGTCTCTGCATCTCTCTATCTCTCTCTGTCTCTCTCTCTCTTTCTCTTTCTCAGTGTCTCTCTCTGTCTCTCTGTTTCTGTCTCTGCCTCTCTCTGTGTCTCTCTGTGTCTCTGTCCGTCTCTGTCTCTCTCTTTTTCTGTCTTTGTCTATCTGTCTCTCTTTCTGTCTGTCTGCTTTTGTCTGTCGTCTGTCTATCTGTCTGTCTGTCTGTATCTCTGTCTGTCCATCTCTCTCTCTCTCTCTCTCTCTCTCTCTCTCTCTCTCTCTCTTTCTCTTTCTCTTTTGTATCTCTCTGTTTCTCTCTGTCTCTCTGTTTCTTTCTATCTCTCTCTGTCTGTCTGTATTTCTGTCTGTCTGTGTGTTTGTCTATCTGTCTTTCTGTCTGTTTGTGTGTGTGTGTGTGTGTGTGTGTCTGTCTATCTATCTGTCTGTCTATCTGTCTATCTGTCTGTCTATCTGTCTGTCTGTCTGTCTGTCTGTCTCTTTCTCGAAACGTCTCCGCTCTGGGAACGAATGTCGTATGTAGACACACTGACTCCAGTGGTGCCATGTGATGAGGAAGATTCAAAATGCTCATGGCACAAATCTAAAGCCTGCACATAAACCCATCCATGAGTTGGTCATGTCCTTAGGTTGTACCTAATCTATGGATTTTGTATCGTATACTAGTATTTGTATTATTGTGTCATGGGAACAGTCTTGGTTACACCGTAATGACGTCATGTGTGCACACAGAAACCGTCCAAAGTGGTGTCCGTGACGCCGTGTGACACGGTCGGTACAGTCATCAGCGGGGTCCCCAAAGCTTCTGACGCAGATTCGGAATTTCGTCAGAACAACGTCATCACATACTCAGGTGACCGCTGACGTCATTATGATGTTGTTTGGTGCCTATGTGTATATATGTGCACGTTAGTGGTTAGGTAAAGGTGGGACCGGGCGCTGTCACGCCATATAGTGGTGCGGTGTGATGTGTGTGTGTGTGTGTGTGTGTGTGTGTGTGTGTGTGTGTGTGTGTGTGTGTGTGTGTGTGTGTGTGTGTGTGTGTGTGTGTGTGTGTGTGTGTGTCGGTGACCATTCTGTTTGTGTCTGGTCCACACGGCTGGTACAACCTCCCCTGTCTCCTCGACAAACTCTTTCTCTCCATCAAGTCCATCTTTTCTTGTCAAAGTGTCTTTTTGTCCAGCACTGATTTCTACTTTTTACCTCCGGTATCCCCATTCCAGTCCTCCACTGTCTCCTCCTTACAGTGTGTATGCACTTTGAATCTTCGAGTTGTTATGGTCACTGTGAGTGAGTGCTTGTGTCAAGAACTAGAGTGCGTGTTTTCATTTGAGTTGTCGTCATCGTCGTCGTCATCATTACTAAAACACTATAATAAGAATTGTAATCATAATAGTAGTAATAGTAATAACGATATGATAATTATGTTATTATCATGTTGTTGAGTTGTCATCATCATCATCATCTTATCATCATCATCATCATCATCATCATTATTCTAGCATTGTCATCATCATCATTGATATCATCATCATCATCATCATCATCACACGATGACCATTATTATTATGATGATGGTGATTATTGTTGTTGTTCCTATTGTTGTTGTTATTATTATTATTATTATTATCATTATTATTATTATTATTATCATCATCATCATTATCAACATCAACATCACATCAACATCACACCACGCCAACGCACATCAACATGATTAATATCATTATTAGTGTTTTCACAGGATCGGCAGGTCTTGTGTCAGTGGACGCAGCAGGCAACATCGTTCTGGAAGGAGCTTTCAGTCAGGGACAGTTTCGTGACTTTTCCAGTGTACGCCACAGACTTGGGGGAAGTCCCAGGTCCCCTGAGGAGCAAGTCACCTGTGTGGATTTCAGTCTACGCTGAGGTCAGATGATTTATGGAGCAAGTCTCCTGAGTGGATTTCAGTCTATGCTGAGGTCAGATGTTTTGTGCACTGTTTACAACACCGCTTCTCCACATGAAGCCCAATAATGACCGGTGTGGGGGCTGGCTTACATAGGTGTAGATGCCCCTTTCCCTCCTGTATCCCAGGCAGCAGGTCTGGCCAGTTCCACACTAAATGAAGCCATCGTCGCCTGCTTTGGCAGCAAAATAATCAAATAAATAAATACATAAATAAATGATAAATAAATGTATAAATAAGTAAACAATAAATTAATAAATAAACAAATAAATAAACATGTAAATAAACAAGCAGATAACTAACTACATAACTAACTAAATAGATAAATAAATTTAAAAATGAAATAAAATAAATAAATAAATAAATAAAATCATGGAAAAAAGCTTTCCTTTGAAGGACTTAACAAGGTGCTCTAGGAGCGTGCCCCATGCTACTCCCCAAATCCGCCATTTTTTTTCTTTTCTTTTTTGTTTTTTGTTTTTTTGTTTTCGATTGCCGCCTTGTCTTCCTCAAAAGTTGTTGTTTTGTTGTTTTTCGATTTGAATGATTTATTCTGTTGACTGAAAGTTTCTGTTTGCTCATTTTTGTCTTTCTGTCCTGTCCAGCTCGTCAGTTTATATGCAAGCTATAACGCACGTGCCTTGATTATTCAGTTCTTTGAGTCACAGTGGATTTACCATGTGACATATGGCACCAGTGACGTCAGTACATATGGAATTCTTTCCCAGCGCGGAGACATCATCTTGAAAACTGAAACTGAAAATGTCTTTCTGTTTGTTCTTGCTGTTTAAAGGGAGACAACCTTACTGTTTCTCTTGGGTCTACAAATCTGTACCAGTATTTACTCTGACTGTTCTATGTTGTATTTCTGATAATTGGTTTTCCTGCTTCTAGTTTCATGATCAGTGTGGTATTTAGGGGAACTCATGAGTCTCAGCAGCAGACAGTATCCTCCATCTCTATCTGTGGTGTACACCAACAAACAGTTCAGGCATAGTGATATTTGTCCAGTTTTGACACTTGCCACCCAGCTCTTTCTACGTCAAAGCCAGCAACCAACTCCCCATTCAGGTAACCTGAAGGAGGGGGGATCTTGGACAGGGTGTCATGGCGGGTGATGATGTCCAGACTATGAGGGCTTGCATCCTTCCACGCTTGCCAGAAACGGTTTCTGCAGTCGGTTCAGTACTAAACATTCAAACTTCAAAACACTTGACTGTCCAAGAATAGGTCAGCACACAAACAACACGTGAACTGACGATAGTGAAGTTGATTGAAACTGCTTCAAATTACACAGCGTAGTCAGTCACTTTTTTTTTTATCAGTTTTGAGTAATCAAATTGAGAACGATATCTGTAATTAATGTGTTCTCCACACACACACATACACACACACACACACACACACACATACACACACACACCACACACACACCACACACAACACATACACACACACACACACGCACACAAGAACACACACAGACACACATACATACACACACACACACAGCGCCGCGCACAGAGAGAGAGAAGAGAGAGAGAGAAGAGACAGAGAGAGACAGAGAGAGACGAAGACAGAAACAGACAGATAGACACAGACAAGACAGAGAGAGACAGAGAGAGAGACAGAGACAGACAGACAGAAGACAGACAGACAGACAGACAAAGACACAGAGTAGAAGAGACAGACAGAGACGACAGAGACAAGAGGACAGAGAGAGAGAGTTCAAACCTCAGATGGTTTATTCATGAACTAAGCCACTGGTCCTCATGAAGGGCACAGACATACTAGTAACAAGATCATTTGACATAATGACAATCACATCATTACACATTTAGTTTGTATCTATGATACAGCAATAGTTCTAATCTTCATGCCTTGCACAAACAAAGTGACACATTCCTAAATGTACTTTTATGTCTATACACCATAATTACACCAAGTCAAAACGGATTTGCAAACTTACAGAAAGAAAAACAAACCTATAAAGACATGTGTTGCATTCGTAAAGTATTGTGTACAGGACAACATGAAACACTATGTGTATATCTTCTTGAGTGTTTTTATTTTATTTTTAAAATTTGGGACAAATAAGAGAGAGAGACAGAGAGGACAGAGAAGACAGAGAGAGACAGAGACAGACAGACAGACAGATAGAGAGCAGAGACAGAGTGAGATCGAGAAAGAAAGACAGAGAGACAGACAAAGAGAGAGAAAGAAAGAAAGAGACAGACAGACAGACAGAGACAAGAGAGAAGACAGAGACAGACAGAGACAGAGAGAGGAGGCCAGTGCGGATTGCTGAAGAAAGAGAGTTCCAATAGGACCAGAAGTCTTGAACCTATCATTGTGCCAACGTACTGGGATGCTTACAGTACAATAACAACGGGACAACTGTAACCCGTTCTGACGAAAGTTCTAACTGCCAAGTAACAACGCCGACATACAGCCTGACGATTGTGCTGCTGGGTCTGTTTGGGTGAAATAAACATTTTAATTGCAATTCGATCTTCGGGCTCTTTCTTGAATTTAGCTTTTACAATGAAATTCACGCTTTAAAAAGAACCAAAAACAAGCAGTCATTATACAATTTAGTTTCTCAAGATGAGTCCTCCCTCGGAATGCATTCAATATGCACAACGTCACAGGTGCCATGTGTATGGTGATATTGAACACAAGCCTTAAGCCAGCACATAAACCCATGAGCTGGGTCAGGTCCTGAGGTCTGAGTCCTATCTAGCCTATATTTTATCTAGCCTAAATTTTTTCCTAAGTATTGTATGAATCTTCATTGGAACAATCCTGGTTATATGTAAATTGACATGTGTATCTGTGTACCTTATCTTCAAAGATCAGAACAGATAAAAAAATAAATAAATAATAAATATCCGAATAACAACACAATTAGCCACTCGCTATAAACTTGTCTCCCTTCACAGGAAGCTCCCAGTCAATGCACAAAACATCTGCTGCCTATCAAAATGGTGTGAAAACATGCTTAACTCAGGTAATGTCTACAAAGCATTGCCGAGGGGGTGGTATTACCATAAATGATAGTTATTAAGTTTTTGCTTGTTTTGTGTAATAAGACACTTGAAGCGAATGACCAGAAGGGAAAGCAGATGCAGAAATTCAACTACTCATGGAGTAACTAAATTGCAGCCACAAAGATGTAATCGTATAACAGTCACCAGTAACAAATCTGGATGGGGCTTCACTGTCAAACAGAATGGAAACATCAAACACGAAAAAACTATCAGTGCAACCTCCAGTCTAACAATGGAAATTGAGGCAGTCACACATGTACTACAATGGTTAATCTCACTGGATGATCAAATGAAAGAAAGTCAAGCCTTCATCCTGACTGACTCGATGAATCTATTTCTGAAAGTGCAAAATGGAGTAGGAACACACAGTGGCACGAAGCACTGAGCAGTATCGACCTACAAAATCTCATGTGGATCTACTGCCCCGGACACACCGGTGTTAAGGGAAATGAACGGGCCGATAAACTTGCAGGCAATGCCATAACAACAAAAATTCTCAATCTTGGAAAATCTTAAGTCTTTAGACGCTTAAAATTGTATCTTCTCGAACAAAATCTGAGTCATCAAACCATCGAACGTCTTACACAAAAAGAAATAGATAGAGGAAGAAGCCGAAAATCTACTATGAAAAGAAAAACAAGACTTATCATTAATCAGACTAACAATGGCACCATTCTCTAGAATAACACTGCATAGACTCTTGCAGCGTGGAATGGAAAGTGTTTGAAACAGAAATGAAGGAAAAGTAAAGAAAGAGAAAAGACAACTGGAGAGTGGGCAAGTTTATCACACTGTCGTGTGTGTGTTTGTGGTCTGTTTGTTGATTGTTGTCTATATGTCTATAAGTTTGTCATAATATTGTCTACCTTTTGCTTTATCATCTGCTGTATCGATGTTGGGTGGTGTGTATGTGAGCACTTGTATATGTTTATGTTTCCTTTTTGATGTTGCTGCTGTCATTGTCTTTGTTGTTGATGTCGTTGTCGTTGTTGTTGTTGTTGTTGTTGTTGTTGTTGTGCTGTTGTTGTGATTGTCGGCCATCATGCTGTGTGGATGAGTATCTATGTATGAATATACGTATGTGTGTGTCTGTGTGCACGCGTATGTGCATATGTGTGATGTGTGCATTTACTGGTTGTTTGTTATTTCTCATTACTTACTTGGTGATTTGTCTACACACTCCTTCACTTATTTATTTACTTATTTATTTGTTTATTTATTTATTATTATTCATTCATTTATTATCTATTTATCTATTGTTTGTTTATTTATCTATTTATTCACTTACTCACTTACTTATCTATTCCCTGTTTTGTTTTCTCGGAAGTGGACGACAGACTGGTGGGGCTATGATTTTGTGAGCGCTGCAAATCACCCAGCAGTTCAAACAACTCATTAACAAAGACATTATAAAACCTTCCTATTAGAACTTATGTGCTTATTAAGACACTTTTACCCTATCCAGGTGACACCAACAAATTGATAGTCGCAAAAACCGACTTATGTTTCCCCTACGTCAGAAAGAATTATGTGCTGTCCCATCTCTCTCTCTCTCTCTCTCTCTCTCCTCTCTCTCTCTCTCTCTCTCTCTCTCTCTCTCTCTCTCTCTCTCTCTTCATCTCTTCTCTTGTCTCTCCCTCTCTCTCCTTCTCTCTCCCTCCCTCTCTCTCTATCATTCACACAATTCGTGCTGCTCTCACTCATTCTTTCCATCCCTCTCTGTCTCTCCCACCTCTCTCTCTCACACACACACACGCACACACATACACATAACAATCCGTGCTGCTCCTCTCTCACTCATTTTCACCCCCTCTCTCTGTCTCTGTCTCTCTCTCTCTCTGTGTCACACACACACACACACACACACACACACACACACACACACCACACACACACACACACACACACACACACTCCGTGCTGCTCCTTCTCTCTCACTCAGTTTCACCCTCCTCTCTCTCTTTCTCTTTCTCCCTCAGTATCTGTCTCTGTCTCCTCTCTCTCTCTCTCTCTCTCTCTCTCTCTCTCTCTCTCTCTCACACACACACACACACACAACAAATTGTGCTGCTCTTCTCTCTCACTCACTTTCACCCTTCCTCTCTGTCTCTGTCTCTGTCTGTCTGTCTGTCTCTCTCTCCAACCACACACACAATCCGTAGTTGCTCCTTCTCTCTCACTCACTGTCTGTCTCTGTCTCTGTCTTTCTGTCTGTCATCGTCCTTCGTCTGTTTGTCTGTTTGTCTGTCTGTCTGTCTGCCTGTATGCCACACACACACACGCGCGCGCGCACGCACGCACGCACGCACGCACGAGCACGCACGCGCACACTCATTCTACCCCTACCCTCTCTATCGTTGTCTGTTTGAAACCAACCTTAACATCCCCGACTATCGGTGCAGGCATGCCCACCCACCAAGGCCCCCAAAACCACAGCCACTCCCGCGGTCACAGAAACCACCAGCATCACCATCACCACCACCCTCGCCAACACTGCCCAGCTGTGGGATGCAAACGAAGCTTGGCTAATCGTGGCCTGCGTGGTGGCCAGCGTTCTGCTGATACTCGCGCTCTTCATGCTCTGGCGCTACGGCTGGCCCAGGTTTCGGCAGAGCTGCCAACGACCTTATAACAACAAAAGCAGAAAGGTCGCTGGCGCACGAGGTCGAGGTCGAGGTCAAGGTCAAGGTCGAGGTCGAGGTCGTCGTCATGATGACAGGGGAGATAACCCTGTGTGAGTTGCTGTTTCTTTCATCGTTTCTTTGTCTCTCTTTACCCTTTCTATTTCTTTTGTTGGTATACTTCCCTTGAAAGAAAAAAAAAAAGAGGAAGACTGTTCATAGGGGCGAGCGTCTGTCCATCTGTGTGTGTGTGTGTGTGTGTGTGTGTGTGTGTGTGTGTGTGTGTGTGTGTGATGTTTTATGTGTGTGTGTGTGTGTTGTGTGTGTGTATGTGTGTGTATGTGTGTGTGTATGTGTGTGTGTGTGAGTGTGTGTGTGTATGTGTGTGTGAGTGTGTGTGTATGTGTGTGTATGTGTGTGTTGTGTCGTGTGCGAGTGTGTGAGTGTGTGCGTGGTGTGAGTGTGTGAGTGTGTGTGTGTATGTGTGTGTGTGTGTGTGTCGTGTGTGTGTTGTGTGGTGTGTGGTGTGTGTGTGTGTGTGTGTGTGTGTGTGTGTGTGAGAGAGAGAGAGAGAGAGAGATTTGTTGTTGTTGTTGTTGTTTTTAGACGATTCTCAATGAATCGGTACCAGACTTTGGTCAAAGGTTTGAATCGTTGAGGAGTCGGAAGTACATAACCTTTGGCAGACAAAGTGTAAAGTCCAATGTCCCATGGACAAAATTGTGTCTAATATCGGCATTTTTATAACCTTGTGTGCACAGCCTATTTTTTCAGAATCTTCTGGCCAGCTTTAACGGTTTTTTTCACAGTTGTAACAGCCTGCTATTGTCCTAGATGCCACTGAAACATTTTCTGTCTCACAATGTATTTCTTCTCCTTGTTGTTCTCTTGTTCTTGTTCTTATTCTTGTTCTTGTTTTTCTCTTCTTCTTCCTTCTTCTCTTTCTTCTCTTCTTTTTCTTCTTCTCCTTCTTCTTCTTCTTCTTCTTCTCCTTCTTTAACTCTGTGAAGAGTCATTTGGGTGCCGCACTAAAGAACTGTTCACCAGATTTCTCCAACTCTGCCTGTTTTGTGCCAAAGCCTGGGTCTCTGCAATGTTGTGATTCCATCGTTTTTTCCCGACTTTCACCCCGTCTGCCTTCCTCAAGAGTTCCCTGGAGGGACTGATTTACCAAAACATTGGATTTTGTTTCATGACCCTACCCGCAGGTGGCTCACTGTGCTGCTTGAAGGTTTAGTTGTACTTGTTCATCGGTGAACTTGAAAAATACTACATCTGGATGTCAGTTCTATTTCATTTAATGTTTGATATATGAAGGAATGTTATTACAATGGCTTGACCACCTTCGCGAATGCAACGGAACGATTCAAAATTTCAACGTATTCACTTGCCGCCATCTCCACTTTTCAGGGCAGATTCTGTCCTCACCCACTCTGCAAAACTCATATTTTTCTCCCTGAGTCTATCTTTGAAAATATAAGAAGAAAAAACACTGTAGCATGACCATCTTTTTAAGAATTAAACTGGATTTTTTTCAAAAATCGATGGATGAATTTGCTCACGCAGGCAAATATGTGTGGGGTGGGTGGGCGGGTAAGAGGGTACCTCTGTGTGTGTGTGTGTGTGTGTGTGTGTGTGTGTGTGTGTGTGTGTGTGTGTGTGTGTGTGTGTGTGTGTGTGTGTGTCTGCATGACGGACAAGTAGAAACAAAAAATGTCCTTCTTTCTGTCTCTCGGTGTATCATCTCTCTCTCTCTCTCTCTCTCCTCTTCTCTCTCTCTCTCTCTCTCTCTCTCTCTCCCCCTCTCTCTCTCTCTCCCCCTCTCTCTCTCTGTATGTGTGTGTGAGTGTGTATGTGTCTGTGTGTGTGTGATGTGTGTGCTCGCACGCGTGCTTGTGTGCGTTTGTGTATCTGTGTTTGTATGAGTGTGCGTGCGTATACGCGCGTATGTTTCTGGTATATTTAAGGACAAAAAGATTTTTTTTCTGTATGTTTATCTGTCTGCTCTGTGCATATCTAGCATTCAACTGCACACACTCACACACAACACACACACACACACACACACACCACACACACACACACCACACACATACACACACACGCACGCACGTACACACACACACCACACAT
>JAPXFY010000027.1:36951485-36956485 GCA_030674185.1 Monoplex corrugatus | reverse complement strand
ATCATTATTATTATTATTATTATTATTATTATTATGAATATTATTATTACTATTATTACTATTTTCATTATTGTTATTATTATTGTTATTATCATTGTTATTATTATTATCATTACCGGTAGTAGGAGTAGGAGCAGGAGTAGGAGTAGTAATAGTAGTAGTAGAAGTAGCAGTAGTAGTGTTGTTGTTGTTGTCCTAGTCATTTTAATGTCATAATAATGTCATCAGGGGGAAGATCTCCACCCTTTACCTCCAGGTGGATGTGTCCAGACGGATCGAACCCAGGGCCTTCTGATTGCACGTCCGACTTTAACCCACTGGACTAGTGCGCCGTGATGATACAAAAAGTGTAATGGTATCATCACCATCATTATCATCACCATCATCATCATTGTCATCATTCTCATCATCATCATCGTCGTCGTCATCATCATCATCGTCATCATCGTCATCATCATGATCATCATCACATACCTGCCAGGGCGGACTGGAAGCCAGCGTTGTAGTCAATGGCCACCTCGTTCATGACGTAATCCTCGCGTCGGTCGTTGTAATTGCCGCCTTGGTCGGGGCCTCCCACTAGCGCTCCGTCCAAGTTGCATCCACAGAAGGATCTGCACAGGTGGATCATTATGCAGATTTATTGTCCAAGTAACTTCAAAGCAGAAGATGTGCACAAGCTGATGGTGGCAGGCCACTACACAGACCCAAGAGCACATGGGGATGAACAACAGAAAACAACCTTGAGACCCTGACACGGTCTATTCATCGGCTGGCCCAGCACAAACACAAGTGGTGAACCTACATTAGTATTACTGTTATTACTGTCTGACGTCTACCAGACGGCACAGAGCCATACAGGGCTATAACCATTGCCAAATGTACACAAACTATTCATGATCCTGAAAAGAAAACCTAAATCTGGAAAATAAAATATGGTATGCATACCTCGCATTTGCGAACATAATGTAGTGATATGCCCCTGTCGTTGATCATTCTGTCCTATTTATCACAAAGAGATTTAAGAAAAAAAATCCCACGCACAAATGTAAACATAACAAAGTATAATAAAACATAAAACTGACCTAAATGACCTAAAATTGCTTCTGGTCAGGAAGCAAGTATACGTATACAATGTTGTACATTGAAGGTCTTTGAAAGATGTGTGCAAAGGGGTTTCAGATGAATTTTCAAAAATCGATATATATATATAGACGTACTGAACTGTAAATGATTGGTATACTGGACTGTAAAATGTAAATGTTACATTACATTTACACACTCACACACACGTAAATAGATGTTTTGATTCTATGTCTGTGTGCTTTTGGTTCCTATTTGTTTGACCGTTGTGTCGCTTTGATTTAGATTCTGTGTAGAAAGCTGAAGCAAGTATACTGAGACCAGAGGAGATCACAGAAGACCACTATAGCAATACACAGATACTCTATAGGCCAGTCTCATAAGCTAGGGCATCCACATCACCTACTGAATACACTGTCGGCAGCAAGGGAAGACTGCGATAGCCCTGCACGCAGGGTACGTTCACATTTGAACAGCGCAAAACAAACAGCTTGTTATTTAACAGAAGAGGAACCAGCGGAAGCAGAACCAAAAGATGCAGGACTCCTTCCCATAAAGCACCTGTGGAAGAACATGTGACACCAGGACAGGTCCACTATCCCACCTGAAGACCCATCCAGGCGATAATGGATCAGTAAGCCTACTCATCAGTCCGTCAACAGGAGATTCTCTCTCTCTCTCTCTCTCTCTCTCTCTCTCTCTCTGTCTCTCTCTCTCTCACACACACACACACACACACACACACACACACACACACACACAACACACACACACACACACACAAACATGCACACAACACAAACGCAAACATATACATACAGATACAGATACAGATGCACAAACACATACATATACATAGACAATCTACATACTTCCTGCGTAACACAATTGGACTCAATGCGCATTAAACGCAACACAGACATTTCAAGTGGAGCTGGGAGAATTCAAGTTGTCTGACGAGTTTGCCACATTCCACTGTCTTGTCGCACACTGTAACAGTCTTAGTGCCACTACCACAATCACCACCACTACCACAATCACCACCAACACCCAACAACAATAACAACAACAACAGCAACAACAACAGCAACAACAACAACAACAGCAACAACAACAACAACAGCAACAACATTTCGGAAACGTACGCTCCACGGTGATGAGGACTGTGCGGGAACTTGCTGCCATAGCCGATCTCAAAGCTGTAGCATCCTCCATCGTGACGATTGTCCCCAAGCAGGTAGTTGATCTGTTCCACGCCAAACTTGGCTGCTGCATCAGCTTCGATCCCCGCAGCAGAGGCTGCCAGAGCCACCCAGGCAGCGTTACCTGAACAAACAAAGCAACTGGTAAGTTTAAAAATAATACCTGTCGCCATGATGTAGTGGCTAGCGCAAGAGACTACCAACTGGAAGGTTGTGAGTTCGAATCTCCCATCAGTCCCTTCAAAACATATTATGAGATTTTCCTATCCCAACCGGCTCCTGCCCAGAGTTCAGTGTGCTATGGGCCCTTTGAGAAGACTGGGACCACACAGTCCAGTCTCATCCACTTCACGGATGCGTCAAGTTCATATTCCCTAGCAACCCTGCAGGTGTTTGTATTTCTTGAGCCTTGTGGACAACAGGATATATGAAGTCAGTAACCACAGAGTACAGTCCTGTCACTAAGCTTCAATCCCACATGAAGCTCCGCCATAAAAACATGATCATCATCCATATCATCAGGTAATCCATCAGTCAGCACAGTATCATTCACATTGTCCCTGATTCTGTGGATCTGTACGCTCTCATCTTGTCATGATCTCCATTTCGGGTTTGTTCACCACGTCCATGCCTGAGGTACGTTGGAACTGGTGTCTTTGGTGTCAGTGGTTATGTTGGAACTGGTGTCTTTGATGTCAGTGGTTATGTTGGAACTGGTGTCTTTGATGTCAATGGTTATGTTGGAACTGGTGTCTTTGATGTCAGTGGTTATGTTGGAACTGGTGTCTTTGATGTCAGTGGTTATGTTGGAACTGGTGTCTTTGATGTCAGTGGTTATGTTGGAACTGGTGTCTTTGATGTCAATGGTTACGTTGGAACTGGTGTCTGGTGTCAATGGTTACGTTGGAACTGGTGTCTTTGGTGTCAATGGTTACGTTGGAACTGGTGTCTTTGGTGTCAATGTTTACACTGGAACTGGTGTCTTTGGTGTCAATGGTTACGTTGGAACTGGTGTCTTTGGTGTCAATGGTTACGTTGGAACTGGTGTCTTTGGTGTCAGTGGTTATGTTGGAACTGGTGTCTTTGGTGTCAATGGTTACGTTGGAACTGGTGTCTTTGGTGTCAATGGTTACGTTGGAACTGGTGTCTTTGGTGTCAATGGTTACGTTGGAACTGGTGTCTTTGGTGTCAATGGTTACGTTGGAACTGGTGTCTTTGGTGTCAGTGGTTACACTGGAACTGGTGTCTTTGGTATCAATGGTTACACTGGAACTGGTGTCTTTGGTGTCAATGGTTACGTTGGAACTGGTGTCTTTGGTGTCAGTGGTTCCGTTGGAACTGGTGTCCTTGGTGTCAATGGTTACACTGGAACTGGTGTCTTTGGTGTCAATGGTTACGTTGGAACTGGTGTCTTTGGTGTCAATGGTTACGGTGGAACTGGTGTCTTTGGTGCCAATGGTTACACTGGAACTGGTGTCTTTGGTGTCAATGGTTACGTTGGAACTGGTGTCTTTGGTGTCAATGGTTACGTTGGAACTGGTGTCTTTGGTGTCAGTGGTTACGTTGGAACTGGTGTCCTTGGTGTCAATGGTTACACTGGAACTGGTGTCTTTGGTGTCAATGGTTACGTTGGAACTGGTGTCTTTGGTGTCAATGGTTACGTTGGAACTGGTGTCTTTGGTGTCAGTGGTTACGTTGGAACTGGTGTCCTTGGTGTCAATGGTTACACTGGAACTGGTGTCTTTGGTGTCAATGGTTACGTTGGAACTGGTGTCTTTGGTGTCAATGGTTACGTTGGAACTGGTGTCTTTGGTGTCAGTGGTTACACTGGAACTGGTGTCTTTGGTGTCAATGGTTACACTGGAACTGGTGTCTTTGGTGTCAATGGTTACGTTGAAACTGGTGTCTTTGGTGTCAGTGGTTACGTTGGAACTGGTGTCCTTGGTGTCAATGGTTACACTGGAACTGGTGTCTTTGGTGTCAATGGTTACGTTGGAACTGGTGTCTTTGGTGTCAATGGTTACGTTGGAACTGGTGTCTTTGGTGTCAATGGTTACACTGGAACTGGTGTCTTTAGTGTCAATGGTTACGTTGGAACTGGTGTCTTTGGTGTCAATGGTTACACTGGAACTGGTGTCTTTGGTGTCAATGGTTACACTGGAACTGGTGTCTTTGGTGTCAATGGTTACGTTGGAACTGGTGTCTTTGGTGTCAATGGTTACACTGGAACTGGTGTCTGGTGTCAATGGTTACACTGGAACTGGTGTCTTTGGTGTCAATGGTTACACTGGAACTGGTGTCTTTGGTGTCAATGGTTACACTGGAACTGGTGTCTTTGGTGTCAATGGTTACGTTGGAACTGGTGTCTTTGGTGTCAATGGTTACGTTGGAACTGGTGTCTTTGGTGTCAATGGTTACACTGGAACTGGTGTCTTTGGTGTCAATGGTTACATTGGAACTGGTGTCTGGTGTCAGTGGTTCCTGCCGGCTGCTGCTAGAGGACTATTGCAGCTATCTCCTGACTGGGGGTCTGTCTCCGTGACCAAGTGAATACTGTCGTTAGTACAGGAGTTACTACGCTGTGTCCTTACAACGCTGAACCACAGTAGGCATTGACTGACTCCACTGAAGGCCCCCAGTAACAATGCATGGTCTCATCTGGTAAGTGACCCAACGGCGGCTTGATATCACTGGCTCCTATGGGCTTCCCTGCAC
>JAPXFY010000027.1:36911485-36943985 GCA_030674185.1 Monoplex corrugatus | reverse complement strand
TGATAATAGTGTAATTTTATATCTTAAAAATGCAACAAAGTGTTTTAATCAAGCGTACGGTGGGCAAATTTTACCTATCAACTGGCACAATAGTTGCGTGTTGATGCATTTCATTGCATGTGTGTTATCATAAAGGAAGCAACACATTTGGTTCAGAAACCTTGCGAACATAATGCCTGTTTGCAAAGTTAGCAAAATGGTTTGTATATTATACGCATGGTATATTACTGTGCAAATGTGAAATGGAGTATGCTATTCACGGCCATTACATTGATACTGCTTGATAATAAGACATTACACCACGTGAGACGTGACAATATCCATGTATGATGAGAAGTCCATTTATACAGTGGACACATGCATGTTAAAAATGATAGTTGCACTTTACAAACAGCTTACACGTTGCAATGTTTATACATCAATGTAGTACAAACAGCTTACACGTTGCAATGTTTATACATCAATGTAGTACAAACAGCTTACACGTTGCAATGTTTATACATCAATGTAGTACAAACAGCTTACACGTTGCAATGTTTATACATCAATGTAGTACAAACAGCTTACACGTTGCAATGTTTATACATCAATGTAGTACAAACAGCTTACACGTTGCAATGTTTATACATCAATGTAGTACAAACAGCTTACACGTTGCAATGTTTATACATCAATGTAGTACAAACAGCTTACACGTTGCAATGTTTATACATCAATGTAGTACAAACAGCTTACACGTTGCAATGTTTATACATCAATGTAGTACAAACAGCTTACACGTTGCAATGTTTATACATCAATGTAGTACAAACAGCTTACACGTTGCAATGTTTATACATCAATGTAGTACAAACAGCTTACACGTTGCAATGTTTATACATCAATGTAGTACAAACAGCTTACACGTTGCAATGTTTATACATCAATGTAGTACAAACAGCTTACACGTTGCAATGTTTATACATCAATGTAGTACAAACAGCTTACACGTTGTAATGTTTATACATCAATGTAGTACAAACAGCTTACACGTTGCAATGTTTATACATCAATGTAGTACAAACAGCTTACACGTTGCAATGTTTATACATCAATGTAGTACAAACAGCTTACACGTTGCAATGTTTATACATCAATGTAGTACAAACAGCTTACACGTTGCAATGTTTATACATCAATGTAGTACAAACAGCTTACACGTTGCAATGTTTATACATCAATGCAGTACAAACAGCTTACACGTTGCAATGTTTATACATCAATGCAGTACAAACAGCTTACACGTTGCAATGTTTATACATCAATGCAGTACAAACAGCTTACACGTTGCAATGTTTATACATCAATGCAGTACAAACAGCTTACACGTTGCAATGTTTATACATCAATGCAGTACAAACAGCTTACACGTTGCAATGTTTATACATCAATGCAGTACAAACAGCTTACACGTTGCAATGTTTATACATCAATGCAGTACAAACAGCTTACACGTTGCAATGTTTATACATCAATGTAGTACAAACAGCTTACACGTTGCAATGTTTATACATCAATGTAGTACAAACAGCTTACACGTTGCAATGTTTATACATCAATGCAGTACAAACAGCTTACACGTTGCAATGTTTATACATCAATGTAGTACAAACAGCTTACACGTTGCAATGTTTATACATCAATGCAGTACAAACAGCTTACACGTTGCAATGTTTATACATCAATGTAGTACAAACAGCTTACACGTTGCAATGTTTATACATCAATGCAGTACAAACAGCTTACACGTTGCAATGTTTATACATCAATGCAGTACAAACAGCTTACACGTTGCAATGTTTATACATCAATGCAGTACAAACAGCTTACACGTTGCAATGTTTATACATCAATGTAGTACAAACAGCTTACACGTTGCAATGTTTATACATCAATGTAGTACAAACAGCTTACACGTTGCAATGTTTATACATCAATGCAGTACAAACAGCTTACACGTTGCAATGTTTATACATCAATGCAGTACAAACAATCGGCTATACACAGCAATACATCAGGGCAGTATTTTCATTATTGTATCAACACATCATAATGCAGTATTGATAGGACGAAGGGGTCATAACTATGGGGGAAAGCTTCGTCTTGTAGGCTGAAAGGTATAGTACATAAATGTACTTTTAGTTATGAAAGTAGTATGATTACTCACTAAACTAGTTTTGTTAACATTAATAATGTTCTTTCTTCAACCCAAACCAAAAATATATGAAAGACAAATGACAGAACAAACTGGAGTGCAACTTAAACTGAAAAAGAAAGAAAGAGAAAGAAATTTCATTTTCCACCATCGGAGCTCTTAAAAAATTGTCGGGCCTCCGGTACAAGTCTGCCTGTGCGATTTATCAATGATTTTGTCATGTCACAACAGGGTACATTAAAAATTCTCAGAAATATTCATCATATTGTGAGCTTCAAGCTTCCTGATCCTGTATGTCATAAACGTGTACCATTATAACATTTACAGAAAGGTTTCATAACAATAAGCCTTTGGATAAAACCGTCAACAACAATGCCGTCATATTATCATTGTCAGTCTCCTTCCACTTAACAACTGACCTCCTTTGTCGGTCCAGACGAGATAGCCAGCAGCCAGAGACGCCGACCATTCGCCATACAGATCAGCGGCTGGTCTGCCATTACCCACTTTGTAGCATGGTCTGCCCATGGTCATGTCCTCTGGCTTGCCCCAGAAAGCGTGGTCAGCATTGCCGTCACCGATCTGTCGTCACATTCATCATCAATGAATCATTCTTCTTGTCTCCTATTCTCCAAAGTCATCTGGACTCGGTGCGCGTTACAATTAATCAGAATGTTAAGTGGAGAACTTAACTAATTAGAATTCTTAACCTCTGAGGCCAGTTGACCGCAGTTGGCTGTGTTCTGACAAAGTTAGCATATTTGGTGGGGCTGCACGGTGGGTGTTTGCTGGGCAGGCCGGGGGCTGCACGGTGGGTGTTTGCTGGGTAGGCCGGGGGCTGCACGGTGGGTGTTTGCTGGGCAGGCCGGGGGTTGCACGGTGGGTGTTTGCTGGGCAGGCCGGGGGCTGCACGGTGGGTGTTTGCTGGACAGGCCGGGGGCTGCACGGTGGGTGTTTGCTGGGTAGGCCGGGGTTTGCACGGTGGGTGGTTGCTGGGCAGGCCGGGGGCTGCACGGTGGGTGTTTGCTGGGCAGGCCGGGGGCTGCACGGTGGGTGTTTGCTGGGCAGGCCGGGGGCTGCACGGTGGGTGTTTGCTGGGCAGGCCGGGGGCTGCACGGTGGGTGTTTGCTGGGCAGGCCGGGGGCTGCACGCACGTTGACAATTGCCCGGGCATGACTCGTGACTCGTGCCCCTGAACACTCATGCAGGCACAGTGGACGGCCAGTGCTCTGTCTCCGCACCAGCCAGGCTTTTGTGTAAGGACGATGACGATCATGATGATAATGATGATGATGACGATGACAACGATGATGATGGTGACGATGACGATGATGAGGATGATGACAACGATTTCGACGACAACGACGACGACGACGATGATGATGATGATGTTGATGAGTAGTTTTAGTAGTTGATGAGTAGTTTTAGTAGTCATCATATAAAGTCCAAGAATATTGAACAACGTGTGGAGGCCCTCCCCCTCCCACCCCACAATCGTACAGCATCAACGCCAAGCTGAGACAAAACCTGATCAATATGTTTTCCACCTTACTTTACGGCTCAGAACGCCCAAGGGCTATAGAAAGCGACCTCACCAAGGTATCAACTTTCCAGACAAAAAACATTCAAAGAATTATACAAATTATTTGATTCAGTGACATTATCGACCAAAAAAGAAACATAAAAAACAACAACAACAACAACAAAACTTGTACGATGCAGTCAGGACAGTATGGGGCACCATAACCATGAACCAAATGATGGAGATGGACTGGACACGTCACCCACAGACAGCGGGATAACGTCACCCACAGACAGCGGGATAACGTCACCCACAGACAGCGGGATAACGTCACCCACAGACAGCGGGATAACGTCACCCACAGACAGCGGGATAACGTCACTCACAGACAGCGGGATAACGTCACCCACAGACAGCGGGATAACGTCACCCACAGACAGCGGGATAACGTCACCCACAGATAGCGGGATAACGTCACCCACAGACAGCGGGGTAACGTCACCCACAGACAGCGGCATAACGTCACCCACAGACAGCGGGATAACGTCACCCACAGACGGCGGGATAACGTCATCCAGACGTCACCCACAGACAGCGGGGTAACGTCACCCAGACGTCACCCACAGACAGCGGGGTAACGTCACCCAGACGTCACCCACAGACAGCGGGATAACGTCACCCACAGACAGCGGGATAACGTCACCCAGACGTCACCCACAGACAGCGGGATAACGTCACCCAGACGTCACCCACAGACAGCGGGATAACGTCACCCAGACGTCACCCACAGACAGCGGGATAACGTCACCCAGACGTCACCCACAGACAGCGGGATAAACGTCACCCAGACGTCACCCACAGACAGCGGGATAACGTCACCCAGACGTCACCCACAGACAGCGGGATAACGTCACCCAGACGTCACCCACAGACAGCGGGATAACGTCACCCAGACGTCACCCAGACAGCGGATAACGTCACCAGACTGCCTGTCATGTGATGTCAAAGGGAAGACGCAAGACAGCAAGACCCAAGACAGCAAGACCCAAGACAGCAAGACCCAAGACAGCAAGACTCAAGACAGCAAGACCCAAGACAGCAAGACTCAAGACAGCAAGACCCAAGACAGCAAGACCCAAGACAGCAAGACCCAAGACAGCAAGTCACAAGACAGCAAGACACAAGACAGCAAGACACAAGACAGCAAGACCCAATGGCAAAGAACACCTGGTGAGGGACAGCAGCAGACTAACTCCAGGACCTGAGACAATTCGGGGATACCATACACAGGTTCTGTGTGTGTGTGTGTGTGTGTGTTTGTGTGTGTGTGTGTGTGTGTGTGTGTGTGTTTGTTTGTGTGTGTGTGTGTGTGTGTGTGTGTTTGTGTGTTTTGTGTGTGTGTTTGTGTGTGTGTGTGTGTGTTTGTGGTGTGTGTGTGCGTGTGTGTGTGTGCGTGTGTGTGTGTGTGTGTGTGTTGTGTGTGTGTGTTGTGTGGTGTGTGTGTGTGTGTGTGTGTGTCGTGTGCGTGTGCGTGTGCGTGTGCGTGTGCGTGTGCGTGTGCGTGCGTGCATGTGTGTGTTTCTCAACGCGTCTTATGTGTTGCAGTGCTCCGTGTTCTGTTCGTGATTGTATTGTATCGTATCGTATCGTATCGTATCGTATCGTATCGTATCGTATCGTATCGTATCGTATCGTATCGTATCGTATTGTATTGTATTGTATTGCACATGTACTGTATTGCTTCGCATTGCATTGCAGTGTATTGCACAGCACGGCACGACACGGCACGGCATTGCATTGTAATGTAATGTATTGTATTGTATTGTGCTATATCGGATTGTATTGTATTGTGCTATACCATATCGTATTGTATCGTATTGTGTCGTATTGTATCGTATTGTATTGTATCGTATCATATCGTATCGTATCGTATCGTATTGTATTGTATTGTATTGTATTGTATTGTGCTGGGTCGGGTTCAGTTCTTGTTGGTCTGCTTTTGTTATGTTAGGTTCAGTTTTGAATATTTTGGTGGTTGCATGGCAGTGCATTGTATTGTATTACATCGTGTTGTTTTGATAGATAGACTTCCAATGATCCAGGAATTGAGCAGATATTTCCTTCTTCTTTTTCTTCTCCTTGTACTGATATGAAGAGTCACTGGGGCACTGCAAAAAAATGTCCAGTGTGCTGCTTGATGGTATGGTGCACATTTTGTTTTAGGATCATCGCACTCAGGGAGGTTACCTTTGTGCTCATCTTCGTTTTCTTTTTTTTTCTTTTTCTTTTTTTTTGTTGGTCCCATTATTTTATTTTCTACGTCACCTTAATGGCCACAGAAGCTGGAACAGTTTTCAAATGCAATGATGATGATGTCGATGAGGATGATAATCATGATGCTATGGAGTTCTATCTAGGATTGAGACCGCGTGACAGGGCTGTACTCTACGCTTACTATCACAATATATTCTGGCGTCAACCAGGCCCGAGAGATACAGACACCTGTGGTGCTGATCAGAAGATTTGAGCAACACGTGACGTATCCATGAAGTGGATGAGACTCGACTGTGTGGTCCCAGTCTTCCCAGTGAGCCCACAGCACGCCCACTTCTGGGAAGGAGCTGGTTACAGCCGAAAATTCCCACAATGATATAGTTTTGAAGGGACTGATGGAGATTTGAACCCACAACTTTCCAGTCGGTAGTCCGCTGCGTTGGCCACTACACACTGCGACTGGTCGGTATGGCATACTAGTTCATCAGTGATAGAATCAATGTATCTGATGTTTAGCATCGTGCGATAACACCTATTTCTATGGCTTGGCTTTGCCTTCCAAATCCGCTGTTAGGGTCCATGTTTCACATGCTGACACCAGATGGAATGTAGCGGTGCACGTGACAGCCTGGTCTTGTGTGTGAGGAGACATACTGGTCCTTTATCGCCTGATATGAGCCTTCATGTGGGATTCCAGACCGATCCTGGGGGAACATGTTTTCCAACAACAGATGCTGCAGGAAAGAGTGCTGTAGGCCTGTGCCTGACCACTACACGGAATTGTTTAATGTGTCGAGGGGGCGTGGACTCTGTTCTCTGTTCTCTTACCTACTGATACTCGAAGATCCATGGTGCAGTCGTATTAACGTGTTAGTATTGTACATCGTACTGAGTTGTGACGTCTGCTCAGTCTTCGTTATGATTAAAAGCGTGTGCGTCGAAGTGACAGAGTGAAATCAATAAACAATTCCACTGATCTGGTTTACACATGTCCAAGAAGATCAATAACAAAAGTGTAGTATTTGCTCTGTTTTGTTTTCTTCTCTTTTCTTTTTTCTTTTTCTTTATGTTGTGTTGTTGTTGTTGTTTTGTTTTGTTTTTGTTTGTTTCTACGTTTTCATTTTTCTTTATTCATTCAGCCCAAAGATCACGTGTATAGTTGAAGTGGGATGGGTGTGGGAAGGTGGGAAATACGACATAATTTGAAGTTGTTGTTTTTTTCATTTTCTTGTTTGAATAATCGTTACATATGAGATTACAGAAGAGACTGACGCACACAAGGGCAAAATCAGCATAGAGATTCCAAATAACTGACCATATACAAACAAAAATAAACCCATAATCTTACCTGAGCCACCAGCTCATGAGAGCCCATATCGTAACCGTGAAGCATATAGTCTGTGGCCCATTTGATCATATCGTACATCATGTCAAGCTGACCAGCAGCCTGGTAGCCGTCCTTGAACTTGTACAGACCCCACATCAACACATGAGTTGCGAAACCAAACGGAAGTCCAAACTTCACGTGATCGCCGGCTGAAAGGGAGACAACCGAATGTTAGGAGTACTAGAAACGTTTCTTCCAAGTTATCAATAGAAGAGAAGTGCAAACTTCACTTTGTCAAAAGGAAAACAGTCAGGGGATCGTTTCTTACACGCTGACATGCTCGCGTGCAAAAGGCTGGACAGCGACTGGCGAAAAACAACAACAAGAAAAAAAAAAAACAAGAAAAAACAAAACAACAACAAACAAGAAAAAACAACAACAAGAAAAAAACAACTGTGTTATGAAACGGACACAAGGCGAAAGTAAGATGTAAGCCAATGTGCAGCGTTATTGTCCAATACCATCTCACTCCCTACGACCCCAGAGTTATGGAACTATCTAGGTAGGACCTCAAGACCTGGCCAGCTTGCGGGTTTATGTGCAGGCGTAAGTCTTGTGCCGTGATCATTCTGGATTTTCTCTATTACGTGGCACCTGTGACGTTAGTACATATGGAATTCATGCCGAGCGGGGAGACGTCATCTTGAGAAATTGAAACTGAAACTGAAATTCACAACAGAAGACGGAGTCGATCATTAAACACAAGGCGACATTTTGCACGACCGCCCTCTTACCTGGCCAGCAATATGTGGATGCTTAGCACCTAGCCTCACCTATCAAATACCTAGCTACATGTATGCTTGCCGTTGGTGGAACAAACGCACGCTCCTACCTACCGTACCTCACGAAAGGTTTTGCCTATGTAGCGTGTCACAAACGGGCCTCACGTGTTTGGATAAGATTACAATTAATGATTACTAACGCAAGTAACAAGCGGTGAAAGTATGTGCACCATCTGCACGTGGTCTTTCCTTCCAAAATAATCTATTTACTCTTTGAATTTCTCATGACGGACGCTTGAATCTAACTTTTATGTATTATTGGTGCATTGAATTTATATGCCATTAGTGAGTATTACATTTCTAGAAACAATGCTTTCCTTAAATTCTTAAACACGCACATGCACGTGCACACACACACACAGGAGAAAACACACACACACACACACACACACACACACACACACACACACACACACACACACACACACACACACACACACACACACATACACACACATACACACAGACCTCAAAATTAATAAACAAATAAAAGAGATAGGAATCAGAAGGGAAAAAAGAAAACAGTCAGTACAGAGCATCGTAGTGTAAAGTGAGGAATGGAAAACAGACAAAACACTCTCAATGATGTTTTACAACATATAACGTCAACAGAAACAGGTAATAACCAGTCAAGTGACACAAACCAGTCTACCGCCCTAACAGCCACAAAACAGACATGCGATGCTGTAGTGGTCAACAGCTGAGCTGACCTTTCACCTCGCTCCTGTACATGCCGTGTGCACATGGAAGCTAACCATGATGAATCATGTGTAAAAACTTTCATATTCATATACATATTCATATTTGTATTCATATTCATGTTCATGTTCATGTTCACGTTCATGTTCATGTTCACGTTCACGTTCATGTTCATACTTTTTTTGTCACAGTGGATTTACCACGTGAAACTCAGGCTGCTCTATCCTTTGAGAGCTCGTGGCCGCAGTGCAGCGTGGCCAATGTGTTACCAAGACTTGAGACAGACATGAAGATTAACTGGCCTTCATGGGGACGGGCGTGGGAAATCAACCTCTTTTCCATGTTTTATCCCACTGCAGAGGGGCAAATGCCCTGCTCTTCACGATTTTCAACTGCCGTGGAATCTTTAGCGTGCACAGGCTAGAAGGAACACAGGTATGGTCGTTTTTCGTCCCCCTTCCGAAGGATCAGACGTTCAGTTCGATGTTCCGGTCAAACTGATAAGAACAGTTGAGGCCTCAACGTGAAACGAACCCTGGAACCTCAAGTTTAGTTATTGGCAGGCGAGCGTCCCAGCTGTTTTGCTACTCTTCTCTTGCTATGGTTTATGATGTTGAAACTCGTTCTTACAAACTATGGAAGGTTATGTGCACTGCATTGTAACAGTATAGTGCTATATGATGTTGAAACTCGTTCTACAAACTATGGAAGGTTATGTGCACTGCATGTAACAGTAGTAGTGCTAGTAGTATGCACAGCAAGAAATTATTGCTTTGCTTGACAACACACACACACACACACACACACACACACACACACACACACCACACACACACACACACACACACACACACACACACGTAAACACATTATTATTATTATTATCATTATCATTATTATTACTATTACTATATTATTATTAGTAGTAGTATCATCATCATATAATTATTGTTGTGGTCGTTATGTTGTTGTTATTGCTGTGTTGCCTAAAGCCCAGCCAGCTGCACAGAGGACTATCAGGGCTATAACCATCTCTAACAGTACGCCATATCTCACTGGAGGGAAAAAAACTGGAAGACAAAATGAAGTACGCATATTAGTGCATTCGCGCACAATATCTAATTATAGACCCTCCGTCCAACTTATCACCAGTGAATTTAAAAAAATCTGAGTACAAATGTAAATATGACTGAGGAAACAAAACATTTAAAAGCGGGCCTAAATTACCTAATATTGTTTATGCATATCACATTTCCGTAGAGTCAGATATGTACGAAACACGTGTATCCAATTATCAAACCTAAAAGAAAGTATCCAGGACTTTATAGAACATACACAGGTGACTGGACCATCAAGGCAAAAAATGATAGGAAAAAATCACAACAACAACAACAACAAAAAACAACCAACCAACCAACCAAACAAACAAAAAACCACAAGAAAGGAGCAAGACAGAAACAAAGAGTGTGACAGAAAGTAGCAGACAGAAACAAAGAGTGTGACAGAAAGTAGCAGGACAGAAACAAAGAGTGTGACAGAAAGTAGCAGACAGAAACAAAGAGTGTGACAGAAAGAGCAAGACAGAAACAAAGGTGTGACAGAAAGTAGCAAGGACAGAAAACAAAGAGTGTGACAGAAAGTAGCAGGACAGAAACAAAGAGTGGACAGAAAGTAGCAGACAGAAACAAAGGTGTGACAGAAAGTAGCAAGACAGAAACAAAGATGTGTGACAGAAAGTAGCAAGGACAGAAAAAAGAGTGTGACAGAAAGTAGCAAGGACAAAACAAAGGTGTGACAGAAAGTAGCAAGACAGAAACAAAGGTGTGACAGTACAGACAGACAAAGACAGAAAAACAAACAGTGTGACAGAAAGAGCAGACAGAACACAAGGTGTGACAGAAAGAGCAGACAGAAACAAAGAGTTGACAGAAAGGAGCAGACAAAACAAAGGGTGACAGAAAGTAGCAGACAGAATCAAAAGTTGTGACAGAAAGTAGCAGTACAGAAACAAAGAGTGTGACAGAAAGTAGCAGACAGAAACAAAGAGTGAGTACAGAAAGTAGCAAGACAGAAACAAAGTGTGTACAGAAGTAGCAAGACAGAAACAAAGAGGTGCTAAGTGCAGCAAAACAAAAGGACAGAAATACAGAAGAAAAAAGAGTACAAAAGTACAAGGACAGAAACAAAATTAAGAATGCGCAAAACAAAGTGTTGACAAAATTGCAGACAGAAGACAAAAGTACAAAAGAAGACAAAACAAAGGTTTGAAAAAGTAGACAGACAGAAACAAAAGATGTAAGCAAGAACAAAAGTACGAACAAGAAAAAAAAGAGACAAAATACAACAAAACAAATACAGAAAGAGCAGACAGAAACAAAGAGTGACAGAAAGAGCAAGACAGAAACAAAGAGTGACAGAAAGGAGCAAGACAGAAACAAAGAGGTGACAGAAAGGAGCAGACAGAAACAAAGAGTGTGACAGAAAGGAGCAAACAAGAAACAAAAGAGAAGAACAGAAAGAGCAGACAAAACAAAGAGGTGACAGAAAGAGCAAGACAGAAACAAAGAGTGTGACAGAAAGGAGCAAGACAAAACAAAGAGGTGACAGAAAGGAGCAAGAACAAACAAAGAGAGTGACAGAAAGAGCAAGACAGAAACAAAGAGGTGACAGAAAGGAGCAAGACAAAACAAAGAGTGACAGAAAGGAGCAGACAAAACAAAGGAGTGACAGAAAGGAGCAAGACAGAAACAAAGAGTGACAGAAAGGAGCAAGACAAAACAAAGAGGTGACAGAAAGGAGCAAGACAAAACAAAGAGAGTGACAGAAAGGAGCAGACAGAAACAAAGTGTGACAGAAAGAGAAGACAAACAAAGAGTGTGACAGAAAGGAGCAAGAAGAAACAAAGAGTGACAGAAAGGAGCAAGACAGAAACAAAGAGTGACAGAAAGAGCAGACAAAACAAAGAGGTGACAGAAAGAGCAAGACAGAAACAAAGAGTGACAGAAAGAGCAAGACAGAAACAAAGAGTGTGACAGAAAGGCAGACAGAAACAAAGAGTGACAGAAGGAGCAAGACAGAAACAAAGAGTGGTGGACAGAAAGGAGCAAGACAGAAACAAAAAGTGACAGAAAGGAGCAAGACAGAAACAAAGAGTGTGACAGAAAGGAGCAAGACAGAAACAAAGAGTGACAGAAAGGAGCAAGACAGAAACAAAGAGTGTGACAGAAAGGAGCAAGACAGAAACAAAGAGTGACAGAAAGGAGCAAGACAGAAACAAAGAGTGTGACAGAAAGGAGCAAGACAGAAACAAAGAGTGACAGAAAGGAGCAAGACACAAACAAAGAGTGACAGAAAGGAGCAAGACAGAAACAAAGAGTGACAGAAAGGAGCAAGACAGAAACAAAGAGTGTGACAGAAAGGAGAAAGACAGAAACAAAGAGTGGACAGAAAGGAGCAAGACAGAAACAAAGAGTGACAGAAAGGAGCAAGACAGAAACAAAGAGTGTGACAGAAAGGAGCAAGACAGAAACAAAGAGTGACAGAAAGGAGCAAGACAGAAACAAAGAGTGACAGAAAGGAGCAAGACAGAAACAAAAGTGTGACAGAAAGGAGCAAGACAGAAACAAAGAGTGTGACAGAAAGGAGCAAGACAGAAACAAAGAGTGACAGAAAGGAGCAAGACAGAAACAAAGAGTGTGACAGAAAGGAGCAAGACAGAAACAAAAAGTGACAGAAAGGAGCAAGACAGAAACAAAGAGTGACAGAAAGGAGCAAGACAGAAACAAAAGGTGGACAGAAAGGAGCAAGACAGAAACAAAGAGTGACAGAAAGGAGCAAGACAGAAACAAAGAGTGTGACAGAAAGGAGCAAGACAGAAACAAAAGTGACAGAAAGGAGCAAGACAGAAACAAAGAGTGACAGAAAGGAGCAAGACAAAAACAAAGAGTGACAGAAAGGAGCAAGACAGAAACAAAGAGTGTGACAGAAAGGAGCAAGACAGAAACAAAGAGTGTGACAGAAAGGAGCAAGAAAGAAACAAAGAGTGACAGAAAGGAGCAAGACAGAAACAAAGAGTGACAAAAGAGCAAGACAGAAACAAGAGTGACAGAAAGAGCAAGACAGAAACAAAGTGTGACAGAAAGGAGCAAGACAGAAAAAGAGTGACAGAAAGGAGCAAGACAGAAACAAAGAGTGTGACAGAAAGGAGCAAGACAAAAACAAAGAGTGTGACAGAAAGGAGCAAGACAGAAACAAAGAGTGACAGAAAGGAGCAAGACAGAAACAAAGAGTGTGACAGAAAGGAGCAAGACAGAAACAAAGAGGTGACAGAAAGGAGCAAGACAGAAACAAAGAGAGTGACAGAAAGGAGCAAGACAGAAACAAAGATGTGACAGAAAGGGAGCAAGACAGAAACAAAGAGTTGACAGAAAGGAGCAGACAGAAACAAGAGTGACAGAAAGGAGCAAGACAGAAACAAAGAGGTGACAGAAAGGAGCAAGACAGAAACAAAGAGTGTGACAGAAAGGAGCAAGACAGAAACAAAGAGTGGACAGAAAGGAGCAAGACAAAACAAAGAGTGGACAGAAAGGAGCAAGACAGAAACAAAGAGTGTGACAGAAAGGAGCAAGACAGAACAAAGAGTGACAGAAGAGCGACAAACAAGATGTGACAGAAAGGAGCAAGACAGAAACAAAGAGTGTGACAGAAAGGAGCAAGACAGAAACAAAGAGTGTGACAGAAAGGAGCAGACAGAAACAAGAGTGTGACAGAAAGGAGCAGACAGAAACAAAGAGTGTGACAGAAAGGAGCAAGACAGAAACAAAGAGTGTGACAGAAAGGAGCAAGACAGAAACAAAGAGTGTGGACAGAAAGGAGCAAGACAGAAACAAAAGAGGCTTGACAGAAGAGAAGGAGCAAGACAGAAACAAAGAGGGGACAGAAAGTAGCAAGACAGAAACAAAGGTGTGAGAAAAGAAGGAGCGAAGACAAAGAACAAAGAGGTGACAGAAAGGAGCAAGACAGAAACAAAGTGGTGACAGAAAGGAGCAAGGACAAGAAACAAAAGGGTGACAGAAAGGAGCAAGACAGAGAAACAAAGAGTGTGACAGAAAGGAGCAAGACAGAAACAAAGAGTGACAGAAAGGAGCAAGACAGAAACAAAGAGTGTGACAGAAAGGGCAAGACAGAAACAAAGAGTGACAGAAAGGAGCAAGACAGAAACAAAGAGTGACAGAAAGGAGCAAGACAGAAACAAAGAGTGTGACAGAAAGGAGCAAGACAGAAACAAAGAGTGTGACAGAAAGGAGCAAGACAGAAACAAAGAGGTGACAGAAAGGAGCAAGACAGAAACAAAGAGTGACAGAAAGGAGCAAGACAGAAACAAAGAGGTGACAGAAAGGAGCAGACAGAAACAAAGAGTGTGACAGAAAGGAGCAAGACAGAAACAAAGAGTGTGACAGAAAGGAGCAAGACAGAAACAAAAAGTGACAGAAAGGAGCAAGACAGAAACAAAGAGTGACAGAAAGGAGCAAGACAGAAACAAAGAGTGACAGAAAGGAGAAGACAGAAACAAAGAGTGACAGAAAGGAGCAAGACAGAAACAAAGAGTGACAGAAAGGAGCAAGACAGAAACAAAGAGTGTGACAGAAAGGAGCAAGACAGAAACAAAGAGTGACAGAAAGGAGCAAGACAGAAACAAAGAGTGACAGAAGGAGCAAGACAGAAACAAAAGTGACAGAAAGGAGCAAGACAGAAACAAAGAGTGTGACAGAAAGGAGCAAGACAGAAACAAAGAGTGACAGAAAGGAGCAAGACAGAAACAAAGAGTGACAGAAAGGAGCAAGACAGAAACAAAAGTGACAGAAAGGAGCAAGACAGAAACAAAGAGTGACAGAAAGGAGCAAGACAGAAAACAAAGAGAGTGTGACAGAAAGGAGCAAGACAGAAACAAAGAGTGACAGAAAGGAGCAAGACAGAAACAAAGAGTGTGACAGAAAGGAGCAAGACAGAAACAAAAAGTGACAGAAAGGAGCAAGACAGAAACAAAGAGTGACAGAAAGGAGCAAGACAAAACAAAGAGTGACAGAAAGGAGCAAGACAGAAACAAAGAGTGTGACAGAAAGGAGCAAGACAGAAACAAAAAGTGTGACAGAAAGGAGCAAGACAGAAACAAAGAGTGTGACAGAAAGGAGCAAGACAGAAACAAAGAGTGACAGAAAGGAGCAAGACAGAAACAAAGAGTGTGACAGAAAGGAGCAAGACAGAAACAAAGAGTGTGACAGAAAGGAGCAAGAGAGAAACAAAGAGTGTGACAGAAAGGAGCAAGACAGAAACAAAGAGTGTGACAGAAAGGAGCAAGACAGAAACAAAGAGTGTGACAGAAAGGAGCAAGACAGAAACAAAGAGTGTGACAGAAAGGAGCAAGACAGAAACAAAGAGTGACAGAAAGGAGCAAGACAGAAACAAAGAGTGTGACAGAAAGGAGCAAGACACAAACAAAGAGTGTGACAGAAAGGAGCAAGACAGAAACAAAGAGTGTGACAGAAAGGAGCAAGACAGAAACAAGAGTGTGACAGAAAGGAGCAAGACAGAAACAAAGAGTGGACAGAAAGGAGCAAGACACAAACAAAGAGAGTGACAGAAAGGAGCAAGACAGAAACAAAAAGTGACAGAAAGGAGCAAGACAGAAACAAAGAGTGACAGAAAGGAGCAAGACAGAAACAAAGAGTGACAGAAAGGAGCAAGACAGAAACAAAGAGTGACAGAAAGGAGCAAGACAGAAACAAAGAGTGACAGAAAGGAGCAAGACAGAAACAAAAAGTGTGACAGAAAGGAGCAAGACAGAAACAAAGAGTGACAGAAAGGAGCAAGACAGAAACAAAGAGTGTGACAGAAAGGAGCAAGACAGAAACAAAGAGTGACAGAAAGGAGCAAGACAGAAACAAAGAGTGTGACAGAAAGGAGCAAGACAGAAAAAAGAGTGACAGAAAGGAGCAAGACAGAAACAAAGAGTGACAGAAAGGAGGAAGACAGAAACAAAGAGTGACAGAAAGGAGCAAGACAGAAACAAAGAGAGTGACAGAAAGGAGCAAGACAGAAACAAAGAGAGTGACAGAAAGGAGCAAGACAGAAACAAAGAGTGACAGAAAGGAGCAAGACAGAAACAAAGAGAGTGACAGAAAGGAGCAAGACAGAAACAAAAAGTGACAGAAAGGAGCAAGACAGAAACAAAGAGTGACAGAAAGGAGCAAGACAGAAACAAAGAGAGTGACAGAAAGGAGCAAGACAGAAACAAAGAGTGACAGAAAGGAGCAAGACAGAACAAAGAGAGTGACAGAAGGAGCAAGACAGAAACAAAGAGTGAAAGAAAGGAGCAAGATAGAAACAAAGAGTGACAGAAAGGAGCAAGACAGAAACAAAGAGTGACAGAAGGAGCAAGACAGAAACAAAGAGTGACAGAAAGGAGCAAGACACAAACAAAGAGTGTGACAGAAAGGAGCAAGACACAAACAAAAAGTGTGACAGAAAGGAGCAAGACAGAAACAAAGAGTGACAGAAAGGAGCAAGACAGAAACAAAGAGTGTGACAGAAAGGAGCAAGACACAAACAAAGAGTGTGACAGAAAGGAGCAAGACAGAAACAAAGAGTGACAGAAAGGAGCAAGACAGAAACAAAGAGTGACAGAAAGGAGCAAGACAGAAACAAAGAGAGTGTCAGAAAGGAGTAAGACAGAAACAAAGATTGACAGAAAGGAGCAAGACAGAAACAAAAAGTGACAGAAAGGAGCAAGACAGAAACAAAGAGTGACAGAAAGGAGCAAGACTGAAACAAAGAGTGACAGAAAGGAGCAAGACAGAAACAAAAGTGACAGAAAGGAGCAAGACAGAAACAAAGAGTGTGACAGAAAGGAGCAAGACACAAACAAAGAGTGTGACAGAAAGGAGCAAGACAAAACAAAGAGTGACAGAAAGGAGCAAGACAGAAACAAAGAGAGTGACAGAAAGGAGCAAGACAGAAACAAAGAGTGACAGAAAGGAGCAAGACACAAACAAAGAGTGTGACAGAAAGGAGCAAGACAGAAACAAAGAGTGACAGAAAGGAGCAAGACAGAAACAAAGAGAGTGACAGAAAGGAGCAAGACAGAAACAAAGAGTGTGACAGAAAGGAGCAAGACAGAAACAAAGAGTGTGACAGAAAGGAGCAAGACAGAAACAAAGAGTGTGACAGAAAGGAGCAAGACACAAACAAAGAGAGTGACAGAAAGGAGCAAGACAGAAACAAAGAGTGACAGAAAGGAGCAAGACAGAAACAAAGAGTGACAGAAAGGAGCAAGACAGAAACAAAGAGGTGACAGAAAGGAGCAAGACAGAAAACAAAGAGTGTGACAGAAAGGAGCAAGACAGAAACAAAAGAGTGACAGAAAGGAGCAAGACAGAAACAAAGAGTGACAGAAAGGAGCAAGACAGAAACAAAGAGTGTGACAGAAAGGAGCAAGACAGAAACAAAGAGAGTGACAGAAAGGAAGCAAGACAGAAACAAAGAGAGTGACAGAAAGGAGCAAGACAGAAACAAAGAGAGTGTACAGAAAGGAGCAAGACAGAAACAAAGAGAGTGACAGAAAGGAGCAAGACAAAAACAAAGAGTGACAGAAAGGAGCAAGACAGAAACAAAGAGTTGACAGAAAGGAGCAAGACAGAAACAAAGAGGTGACAGAAAGGAGCAAGACAGAAAACAAAGAGAGTGACAGAAAGGAGCAAGACAGAACACAAAGAGAGTGACAGAAAGGAGCAAGACAGAAACAAAGAGTGTGACAGAAAGGAGCAAGACAGAAAACAAAGAGTGTGACAGAAAGGAGCAAGACAAAGAAACAAAGAGTGACAGAAAGGAGCAAGACAACAAACAAAGAGAGTGACAGAAAGGAGCAAGACACAAACAAAGAGAGTGACAGAAAGGAGCAAGACAGAAAACAAAGAGTGTGACAGAAAGGAGCAAGACAGAAACAAAGAGTGACAAAAAAAAAAAAAAAAAAAAAAAAAAAAAAAAAAAAAAAAAAAAAAAAAAAAAAAAAAAAAAAAAAAAAAAAAAAAAAAAAAAAAAAAAAAAAAAAAAAAGGAGCAGACAGAAACAAAGAGTGACAGAAAGGAGCAAGACAGAAACAAAGAGTGTGACAGAAAGGAGCAAGACAAAACAAAGAGAGTGACAGAAAGGAGCAAGACACAAACAAAGAGAGTGACAGAAAGGAGCAAGACACAAACAAAGAGAGTGACAGAAAGGAGCAAGACAGAAACAAAGTGTGACAGAAAGGAGCAAGACAGAAACAAAAGTGTGACAGAAAGGAGCAAACAGAAACAAGAGAGTGACAGAAAGGAGCAAGACAAACAAAGGAGTGACAGAAAGGAGCAAGACAGAAACAAAGAGTGTGACAGAAAGGAGCAAGACAGAAACAAAGAGTGTGACAGAAAGGAGCAAGACACAAACAAAAGAGTGACAGAAAGGAGCAAGACAGAAACAAAGAGTGACAGAAAGGAGCAAGACAGAAACAAAGAGAGTGACAGAAAGGAGCAAGACAGAAACAAAGAGAGTGACAGAAACGAGCAAGACAAAACAAAGAGTGACATAAAGGAGCAAGACAGGAACAAAGAGTGACAGAAAGGAGCAAGACAGAAACAAAGAGTGACAGAAAGGAGCAAGACAGAAACAAAAGAGGTGACAGAAAGGAGCAAGACAAAAACAAAGAGTGTGACAGAAAGGAGCAAGACAGAAACAAAGAGTGTGACAGAAAGGAGCAAGACAGAAACAAAGAGAGTGACAGAAAGGAGCAAGACAGAAAACAAAGGAGTGACAGAAAGGAGCAAGACAGAAACAAAGAGAGTGACAGAAAGGAGAAAAAAAAAAGACAGAAGAACAAAGAGTGACAGAAAGGAGCAAGACAGAAACAAAGAGATGACAGAAAGGAGCAAGACAGAAACAAAGAGTGTGGACAGAAAGGAGCAAGACAGAAACAAAGAGAGTGACAGAAAGGAGCAAGACACAAACAAAGAGTGACAGAAAGGAGCAAGACTGAAACAAAGAGGTGACAGAAAGGAGCAAGACACAAACAAAAGTGTGACAGAAAGGAGCAAGACAAAACAAAGAGTGACAGAAAGGAGCAAGACAGAAACAAAGAGTGTGACAGAAAGGAGCAAGACAAAACAAAGAGGTGACAGAAAGGAGCAAGACAGAAACAAAGAGTGACAGAAGGAGCAAGACAGAAACAAAGAGAGTGACAGAAAGGAGCAAGACAGAAACAAAGAGAGTGACAGAAAGGAGCAAGACAGAAACAAAGAGTGACAGAAAGGAGCAAGACAGAAACAAAGAGTGACAGAAAGGAGCAAGACAGAAACAAAGAATGACAGAAAGGAGCAAGACAGAAACAAAGAGTGACAGAAAGGAGCAAGACAGAAACAAAGAGTGACAGAAAGGAGCAAGACAGAAACAAAGAGTGACAGAAAGGAGCAAGACAGAAACAAAGAGGTGACAGAAAGGAGCAAGACAGAAACAAAGAGGTGACAGAAAGGAGCAAGACAGAAACAAAGAGTGACAGAAAGGAGCAAGACAGAAACAAAGAGTGACAGAAAGGAGCAAGACAGAAACAAAGAGTGCAGAAAGGAGCAAGACAGAAACAAAGAGAGTGACAGAAAGGAGCAAGACAGAAACAAAGAGAGTGACAGAAAGGAGCAAGACAGAAACAAAGAGAGTGACAGAAAGGAGCAAGACAGAAACAAAGAGTGTGACAGAAAGGAGCAAGACAGAAACAAAGAGTGACAGAAAGGAGCAAGACAGAAACAAAGAGTGTACAGAAAGGAGCAAGACAAAACAAAGAGAGTGACAGAAAGGAGCAAGACAGAAACAAAAAGTGACAGAAAGGAGCAAGACAAAACAAAGAAGGACGAAGGAGCAAGACAGAAACAAAGAGTGTGACAGAAAGGAGCAAGACAAAACAAAGAGTGTGACAGAAAGGAGCAAGACAGAAACAAAGAGAGTGACAGAAAGGAGCAAGACAGAAACAAAGAGAGTGACAGAAAGGAGCAAGACAGAAACAAAGAGTGTGACAGAAAGGAGCAAGACAGAAACAAAGAGTGTGACAGAAAGGAGCAAGACAGAACAAGGGTGACAGAAAGGAGCAAGACAGAAACAAAGAGATGACAGAAAGGAGCAAGACAGAAACAAAGAGAGTGACAGAAAGGAGCAAGACAAAAACAAAGAGTGACAGAAAGGAGCAAGACAGAAACAAAGATTGACAAAAGGAGCAAGACAGAACAAAGAGGACAGAAGGAGCAAGACAGAAACAAAAGAGTGACAGAAAGGAGCAAGACAGAAACAAAGAGAGTGACAGAAAGGAGCAAGACAAAACAAAGAGTGTGACAGAAAGGAGCAAGACAGAAACAAGAGTGTGACAGAAAGGAGCAAGACAGAAACAAAGAGTGACAGAAAGGAGCAAGACACAAACAAAGGAGTGACAGAAAGGAGCAAGACAAAACAAAGAGAGTGACAGAAAGGAGCAAGACAGAAACAAAGAGTGGACAGAAAGGAGCAAGACAGAAACAAAGAGTGACAGAAAGGAGCAAGACAGAAACAAAGAGTGTGACAGAAAGGAGCAAGACAGAAACAAAGAGGTGACAGAAAGGAGCAGACAAAACAAAGAGTGACAGAAAGGAGCAAGACGAAACAAAGAGTGTGACAGAAAGGAGCAAGACAAAACAAAAGTGTGACAGAAAGGAGCAAGACAGAAACAAAGAGTGACAGAAAGGAGCAAGACAGAAACAAAGAGGTGACAGAAAGGAGCAAGACACAAACAAAGAGGTGACAGAAAGGAGCAAGACAGAAACAAAGAGGTGACAGAAAGGAGCAAGACAGAAAACAAAGAGTGACAGAAAGGAGCAAGACAGAAACAAAGAGGTGACAGAAAGGAGCAAGACAAAACAAAGAGTGACAGAAAGGAGCAAGACACAAACAAAGAGAGTGACAGAAAGGAGCAAGACAAAACAAAGAATGACAGAAAGGAGCAAGACAGAAACAAAGTAGTGACAGAAAGGAGCAAGACAGAAACAAAGAGTGGACAGAAAGGAGCAAACAGAAACAAAGAGAGTGACAGAAAGGAGCAAGACACAAACAAAGAGAGTGACAGAAAGGAGCAAGACAGAAACAAAGAGTGTGACAGAAAGGAGCAAGACAGAAACAAAGAGTGTGACAGAAAGGAGCAAGACAAAACAAAGAGAGTGACAGAAAGGAGCAAGACAGAAACAAAGAGTGACAGAAAGGAGCAAGACAGAAACAAAGAGAGTGACAGAAAGGAGCAAGACAGAAACAAAGAGAGTGACAGAAAGGAGCAAGACAGAAACAAAGAGTGTACATAAAGGAGCAAGACAGAACAAAGAGTGACAGAAAGGAGCAAGACAGAAACAAAGAGTGACAGAAAGGAGCAAGACAGAAACAAAGAGAGTGACAGAAAGGAGCAAGACAAAAACAAAGAGTGTGACAGAAAGGAGCAAGACAGAAACAAAAGTGTGACAGAAAGAGCAAGACAGAAACAAAGAGTGGACAGAAAGGAGCAAGACAGAAACAAAGTGAGTGTGACAGAAAGGAGCAAGACAGAAACAAAGAGAGTGACAGAAAGGAGCAAGACAGAAACAAAGAGAGTGACAGAAAGGAGCAAGAAAAAAAAAAAACAAAGAGTGACAGAAAGGACAAAACAAAGTGACGAAAGACAAGACAAACAAAGGTAAGAAAGACAGACAAACAAAGGGTGACAAAGGCAAGACAGAACAAGGTGAGAAAGGCAAGACGAACAAAGGTGAAGAAGGAGCAGACAGACAAAGGTGACGAAGAGCAAGACAAACAAGTGACAGAGAGCAGCAGAACAAAGTGACGAAGAGGAAAAACAAAGGTGACAGAAGAGGACAAAACAAAGGTGGACAGAAAGGAGCAGACAGAACAAGAGGTGACAGAAGGAGCAAGACAGAAACAAAGAGGTGACAGAAAGGAGCAAGACAGAAACAAAGGTGTGACAGAAAGGAGCAAGACAGAAAAAGAGTGTGACAGAAAGAGCAAGACGAAACAAAGAGTGGACAGAAAGGAGCAAGACAAAACAAAGAGTGACAGAAGGAGCAGACAGAAACAAGAGTGACAGAAGAGCAGACGACAAGATGTGACAGAAAGGACAGACGAAACAAAGAGTGACAGAAAGGAGCAAGAAGAAACAAAGAGTGTACAGAAAGGACAAGAAAACAAAGGTGTACGAAAGGAGCAGACAAAACAAGAGTGTGCAGAAAGGCAAGACAAACAAAGAGTGTGACAGAAAGGAGCAAGCAAAACAAAGAGTGACAGAAAGGAGCAAGACAAACAAAGGTGTGACAGAAAGGAGCAGACAAACAAAGGTGTGACAGAAAGGGCAAGACAGAAACAAAGGTGTGACAGAAGGAGCAAGACAAAACAAAGGTGACAGAAAGGAGCAAGAAAACAAAGGTGTGACAGAAAGGAGCAGACAAAAAAGGTGACAGAAAGGAGCAGACAGAAACAAAGGTGTGACAGAAAGAGCAAGACAGAAACAAAGGTGTGACAGAAAGGAGCAGACAAAACAAAGGTGACGAAAGGAGCAAGACAAAACAAAGAGTGTGACAGAAAGGAGCAGACAAAACAAAGAGTGACAGAAAGAGCAAGACAAAACAAAGAGTGTGACAGAAAGGCAGACAGAAACAAAGATGTGACAGAAAGAGCAGACAGAAACAAAAGGTGACAGAAGGAGCAAGACAAAACAAAGAGTGACAGAAAGGAGCAAGACAAAACAAAGAGTGACAGAAGGAGCAAGACAGAACAAAGAGTGACAGAAAGGAGCAGACAAAACAAAGAGAGTGACAGAAAGGAGCAAGACGAAACAAAAGTGTGACAGAAAGGAGCAAGACAAACAAAGAGTGGACAGAAAGGAGCAGGACAGAAACAAAGGTGTGACAGAAAGGAGCAAGACAGAAACAAAGGTGTGACAGAAAGAGCAAGACAAACAAAGTGTGACAGAAAGGAGCAAGACAGAAACAAAGAGGTGACAAAAGGAGCAAGACAAAACAAGATGTGACAGAAGGAGCAGACAGAAACAAAGAGTGTGACAGAAAGGAGCAAGACAGAAACAAAGAGTGACAGAAAGGAGCAAGACAAAAACAAAGGTGTGACAGAAAGAGCAGGACAGAAACAAAGAGTGACAGAAAGGAGCAGACAGAAACAAAGAGTGTGACAGAAAGAGCAAGACAGAAACAAAGAGTGTGACAGAAAGGAGCAAGACAGAAACAAAGGTGTGACAGAAAGGAGCAAGAAAAAACAAAGAGTGTACAGAAGGAGCAAGACAAAAAAAGAGTGTGACAGAAAGAGCAGGACAGAAACAAAGATGGACAGAAAGGAGCAAGACAAAAACAAAGGTGTGACAGAAAGAGCAAGACAGAAACAAAGGTGTGACAGAAAGGAGCAAGACAAAAACAAAGGTGTGACAGAAAGGAGCAAGACAAAACAAAGTGTGTACAGAAAGGAGCAAGACAGAACAAAGTGTTGACAGAAAGGAGCAGACAGAAACAAAGGTGACAGAAAGGAGCAAGACAAAACAAAGTGTGTGACAGAAAGGAGCAAGACAGAAACAAAGTGTGACAGAAAGAGCAGACAAAACAAAGAGTGTGACAGAAAGAGCAGACAAAACAAAGAGATGACAGAAAGGAGCAAGACAAAACAAAGAGTGACAGAAAGGAGCAAGACAGAAACAAAGAGTTGACAGAAAGGAGCAAGACGAAACAAAGAGTGACAGAAAGAGCAAGACAGAAACAAAGAGGTGACAGAAAGGAGCAAGACAGAAACAAAGAGTGACAGAAGAGCAAGACAAAACAAAGAGTGACAGAAAGGAGCAAGACAGAAACAAAGAGTGACAGAAAGGAGCAAGACAGAAACAAAGAGTGTACAGAAAGGAGCAGACAAAACAAAGAGGTGACAGAAAGGAGCAGACAAAACAAAGAGTGTGACAGAAAGGAGCAAGACAGAAACAAAGAGTGGACAGAAAGGAGCAGACAAAACAAAGGTGTGACAGAAAGGAGCAAGACAAAAACAAAGATGTGACAGAAAGGAGCAAGACAAAACAAAGAGTGACAGAAAGGAGCAAGACAAAACAAAAGAGGTGACAGAAAGTGCAAGACAAAAACAAAGAGTGTGACAGAAAGGAGCAAGACAAAACAAAGAGGTGACAGAAAGAGCAAGACAAAACAAAGGTGTGACAGAAAGGAGCAGACAGAAACAAAGAGTGTGACAGAAAGACAAGACAGAAACAAGAGAGTGACAGAAAGGAGCAAGACAGAAACAAAGAGTGTGACAGAAAGGAGCAAGACAGAAACAAAGGTGTGACAGAAAGGAGCAAGACAGAAACAAAGAGAGTGACAGAAAGGAGCAAGACAAAACAAAGGGGTGACAGAAAGGAGCAAGACAGAAACAAAGAGAGATGACAGAAAGGAGCAGACAGAAACAAAGAGAGTGACAGAAAGAGCAAGACAGAAACAAAGAGTGTGACAGAAAGGAGCAAGACAGAAAACAAGAGTGACAGAAGGAGCAAGACAGAAACAAAGGAGTGACAGAAAGGAGCAAGACAGAAACAAAGAGAGTGACAGAAAGGAGCAAGACAGAAACAAAGAGTGTGACAGAAAGGAGCAAGACAGAAACAAAGAGAGTGACAGAAAGGAGCAAGACAGAAACAAAGAGTGTGACAGAAAGGAGCAAGACAGAAACAAAGAGAGTGACAGAAAGGAGCAAGACAGAAACAAAGAGAGTGACAGAAAGGAGCAAGACAGAAACAAAGAGGTGACAGAAAGGAGCAAGACAGAAACAAAGAGTGTGACAGAAAGGAGCAAGACAGAAACAAAGAGAGTGACAGAAAGGAGCAAGACAGAAACAAAGAGTGTGACAGAAAGGAGCAAGACAGAAACAAAGGAGTGACAGAAAGGAGCAAGACAGAAACAAAGAGTGTGACAGAAAGGAGCAAGACAGAAACAAAGAGTGACAGAAAGGAGCAAGACAGAAACAAAGAGTGTGACAGAAAGGAGCAAGACAGAAACAAAGAGAGTGACAGAAAGGAGCAAGACAGAAACAAAGTGTGACAGAAAGGAGCAAGACAGAAACAAAGAGTGTGACAGAAAGGAGCAAGACAGAAACAAAGTGTGACAGAAAGGAGCAAGACAGAAACAAAGAGTGTGACAGAAAGGAGCAAGACAGAAACAAAGAGTGTGACAGAAAGGAGCAAGACAGAAACAAAGAGAGTGACAGAAAGGAGCGAAGACAAAACAAAGAGAGTGACAGAAAGGAGAAACTTTCTAGACAATTCAGAGGTTGGGATACTATTTATTCTGAAAGAGCGTCCGGCATCCCAATGGAGCAACGCACGCACGCACGAACGCACACACGAACGACACATACACACACAAACACACAAACACACGTACACAAACGCATACACACACAAACCACACACATACAAACAAACACAAACACACACAAAACACACACAAAACACACACACAAACAAACACACACACACAAACAAACAAACAAACACACACACACACACAAACAAACAACACACACACACACGAACAAACACACACACACACACGAACACACAGACACACACCACACACGGTAAAAAAGTGCATGCACCTCCCATCATACCAGCCCCATGACACGTCTCTTCACAGAGTTACCGCCAGGAATGGTATCCAGCAGCGTGCCGGACGTGCATCATGAACAAGATGGACTTTTTCAGAGCATCACCGTAGTTCTTGGTGCCAGTACCAGCACCACTGCCACCTCCTGAGAAAAGGAAAGTAATAAGATAAGTTTTTTTACAGAACTGTCAAAACTTCTCATGATGTTAAATCATATACAAGCCTTGATTTGGATATTAATTTGGAAAATGCAATAGCAAAATTTAGACTTGGTGGTCGACTTTGAAAGCCCATCAGCTGACATACAAACTACGCACAGTCTGATTTACTCTGTCCCTTATGTATGCAAACTAAACAAGACGACATCCATTTTGTCCTGTGTTGTACCAGCTTTAAATGGTATTCATTCAAGGTTTATTCTGAAAAGTATAACTCAGATATGTTTAAATTATGTCTGTTAATGTGTTCGGCTCGTTTTGATTACATTAGGAATTTTGGTTTGTGCCTGCCCTAAAGCATCTAAAATCAAGGAAATTGCTTTATCGTAATGTACAGTTTATTTTGTTGTTGATTGTTAATCGTAATTAAAATGCTATTTGCTTCTTACGTGTAAGCACACCTTCAGAAAGGGAAATGGCCTTTCTTGAATAAAATTCTGAAGTCTGAAGTCTGAAGTTTGAACTCTCTGTCTCTCTCTCTCTCTCTCTCTCTCTCTCTCTCTCTCTCTCTCTCTCTCTCTCTCTCTCTTCTCTCTCTGTGGCTCTGTCTCTGACTCTCTTTCTGTGTCTCTGTCTCTTTGTCTCTGTCTGTCTGTCTGTGTGTCCGTCGCTCTCTCTCTCTCTCTCTCTCTCTCTCTCTCTCTCTCTCTCTCTCTCTCTCTCCATACGAGGAAACAATATTTAAAGTGTCACTGTCTTTAGTGTTGGAAACTAAAGAGTGGTCAATCGGTCTTTCTCGAACTTTGGCAACACAACAAAGCAGTTATTTATGACAGAATCATAATGAAAGATACGATGGGTGAGCTAGTCAGGTGGGTGAACGCAGGATTGCATTCAGAAGGTCCTGTGTTCAGTCTGCCTGTCATTTTTGCTTGGTCTGTATGAACACCAACGCACAACGCAACACAACACAACACAACACAACACAGCACAACATAACACAACACTACACAGCACAAAATAACAAACACAACATAGCACAGCACAATACAACACAACGCAAAAACATAACACAGCACAACACAACATACCACAACACAGCACAATAAGCACAACAAAACACAACATAACATGACACAACACAGCACAGCACAACATAACACGACACAAGATAATGCAACACAACTCAACGCGACACAACAAAATACGACACAACATAACACAACACAACACAGCATATCGTCGTACTTCACAGCACAACACAACACAACAGAACAACACAACAGAACAACAAACAGAACAACACAACAGAACAACACAACAGAACAACACAACAGAACAACACCAACAGAACAACACAACAGAACAACACAACAAAACAACACAACAGAACAACACAACAGAACAACACAACAAAACAACACAACAGAACAACACAACAGAACACAGCACAGCACAACAAAACAAAACACAACACAACACAACACAACAGAACACAGCACGGCACGGCACAACACAACACAGCACAACACAACACAGCACAGCACAAACAGCACAGCACAACACAGCACAACACAACACAGCACAACACAACACAGCACAGCACAGCACAACACAGCACAGCACAAACACAGCACAGCACAACACAGCACAACACAACACAACACAACACAGCACAGCACAGCACAACACAACACCAGCACAACACAACACAACACAGCACAACACAGCACAACACAGCACAACACAGCACAACACAACACAGCACAACACAACACAGCACAGCACAACACAGCACAGCACAGCACAGCACAACACAACACAGCACAGCACAACAAACCACAACACAAACAAAACACAAATACAACACAAACACTAACACAAACACTAACACAACACAAACACAAACACAAACACTAACACAAACACAAACACTAACACAAACACCAACACAACACAACACAACACAACACCAACACCAACACAACACAACACAATACAACACAACACAACACAAACACTAACACAAACACTAACACAAACACTAACACAACACAACACCAACACAACACAAACACAATACAACACAACACAACACATACACAAACACACCAACAACTCAGTACCAGTACTGCCGCCACCACCAGTGCTCCCTCCGCCAGTGCTGGTTCCTCCACCCGTACCGCCGCCAGTGCCCGACCCCCCGGTGCTAGAGCCTCCGGCCCCATCAGTGAGGGTGAGCGTGTACGCGTGTCCATCAGCGCACTCAGTGTGGCATTGCACCACGATCAGGTTGGACAGGCTCTGGCCGGCACCAATGTGACCGTTGTTGGCCAGATTGGTCAGCGTGAAGGAATTGGGCCCTGCCCGCTGTATGTTGGCTACCCAATCTCCCTGAATCCAGTGAAATAGACTTATTATTGTTATTATTGTTATTATTGTTGTTATTGTTGTTTAAAGCCCAGCCGACTACGCTGAGCCACATCAAAGCCTAAATGACCTAAAACTGTTTCTGCACATCACATTTCCTTAGAGCCAAAAATGCACTTAATACAAGTACCAAATTATTAATCTTAAGAGAATGTTGTAAGCCACGATAACGCTGTGGTCAAAGCTATCCAGCCAACTGCCCTGTGGTCAAAGTTATCCCAGCCAACTGCCCTGTGGTCAAAGTTATCCCAGCCAACTGCTCTGTGGTCAAATTATCCCAGCCAACTGCTCTGTGGTCAAATTATCCCAGCCAACTGCTCTGTGGTCAAAGTTATCCCAGCAAACTGCTCTGTGGTCAAAGTTATCCCAGCCAACTGCTCTGTGGTCAAAGTTATCCCAGCCAACTGCTCTGTGGTCAAAGTTATCCCAGCCAATTGCCCTGTGGTCAAATTATCCCAGCCAACTGCTCTGTGGTCAAAGTTATCCCAGCCAACTGCCCTGTGGTCAAAGTTATCCCAGCCAACTGCTCTGTGGTCAAAGTTATCCCAGCCAACTGCCCTGTGGTCAAAGTTATCCCAGCCAACTGCCCTGTGGTCAAAGTTTTTTTGGTCAGTTGTCAGGTTTATGTCCAGTCACACACGTACCTGTATCTCGTCAATAGCTCCGGTCAGGTCCACCTTTATCGTCCAGCTGCTGACGTCTTGATCAGGGGTGAGTGTGAATCGGAATTTGAAGCCGCCATACCACTTCTCCGCGATCTCAAAGTTGACCGAGGCCCTGCACAGGGCCACTACAGCGGCCAGAAATACTGCCCTGACCAACATTTTCTGGAAGAAGAAAAAACAAACGGTTATGTCATCTTATCAATCTTCATTTTTTAGCATAATCCACGCCAGATCTACCGTAGAAAGACAAATCATTTAAATACGCTTTTGAGTGGTTTAATTTCTCACATATTCTCGAATCTGATTCAGATCGGGTCATAAATAAACATGTACTTAAATTAAGGACTAAACTATCCAGTATCCGCCCATCTGTTCCTGCTAATGCCACAAACAAGTAGTATGTATCTGGCTAACTGTACTTCGGTCTGAACTAGATTGAACACTGCATTGATGTGTACATCTGGCTAACTGTATATACTGCATTGATGTGTACATCTGGCTAACTGTATATATACTGCATTGATGTGTACATCTGGCTAACTGTATATACTGCATTGATGTGTACATCTGGCTAACTGTATATACTGCATTGATGTGTACATCTGGCTAACTATATATACTGCATTGATGTGTACATCTGGCTAACTGTATATACTGCATTGATGTGTACATCTGGCTAACTGTACACTGCATTGATGTGTACATCTGGCTAACTGTATATACTGCATTGATGTGTACATCTGGCTAACTGTATATACTGCATTGATGTGTACATCTGGCTAACTGTACACTGCATTGATGTGTACATCTGGCTAACTGTATATACTGCATTGATGTGTACATCTGGCTAACTGTATATACTGCATTGATGTGTACATCTGGCTAACTGTATATACTGCATTGATGTGTACATCTGGCTAACTGTATATACTGCATTGATGTGTACATCTGGCTAACTGTACACTGCATTGATGTGTACATCTGGCTAACTGTACACTGCATTGATGTGTACATCTGGCTAACTGTATATATTGCATTGATGTGTACATCTGGCTAACTGTATACACTGTATTGATATGTACATCTGGCTAACTGTATATTGTATTGATGTGTACATCTGGCTAACTGTATATATTGCATTGATGTGTACATCTGGCTAACTGTATATATTGCATTGATGTGTACATCTGGCTAACTGTATACACTGTATTGATGTGTACATCTGGCTAACTGTATATTGTATTGATGTGTACATCTGGCTAACTGTATATACTGCATTGATGTGTACATCTGGCTAACTGTATATACTGTATTGATGTATATACTGTATTGATATTGAACGATAGACATGTGAGTAGATGTCGCGCCAGCAGGCAGCAAAAGTGTGTGTGGTATTTTACAGTGATTTTATCGTGGTTCTATTTGTTTTTGTACATTGAATTTTATATCAGTTTATTCCTCTTGGGTCCCGACAAATGGTGATGTAAATATTTTTTTTAAATTTTGAATATTTTACCGGATAATCTGATTTTAGAGTTTCGTATGCCTACTTTTCGTCATTTTAATTCTGCCGTTTAGGTCGGACATTTAACCTGTGAACTGTGTTAACATTTTAGCCTACTGTGTTCGCCCAACGCTACAGCTCCCAAACCTTCGTTGTTCTCTGCAAACATCATCCTCTCTTGACTGGCTCTCAATTATGGATCCGTCCGTTCTTAAACAAATTGGACTGACACTTTTTAAACACAGCAAATGCTACCTCGGTGGAGGCGTCTACCAGCGCATACGTACATTGGGGCTGTGTAGCAAGCCCCGCACTGCGCGATCCTGTCGTGGTGGACGTCTCCACCGACTTTGGCACAACCTGCCTCCTGCTGTGCCAGCCCGACGCCACTTTTCTTTTTCTGCTTCCTCGTCTCCTCCACTGCCCCTGCCTTCGACCTCGCTGCTGCGGGCTTTGTCTCCTCTGCCGTCTTCGCCTTCGCCTTCTGTCCTGGTGGTGCCGCCTTCGCCTTCTGTCCCGCCGGTGCTGCCTTCGTCTTCTGTCCCGCCGGCGCTGCCCTCGTCTTCTGTCCCGCCGGTGCTACCTTTGTCTTCTTCTTCTTCTGTTCCATCGTTGCTGCCTTCGTCTTCTGCCCCGCTGGTGTCGCCTTCGTCTTTTGTCCCGTCGGTGCCGCCTTCTTCGCCACCTCGGCCGCCGCCATATGATAAACTTAAACTATGCCTTTTTAACGCTCAATCAATATGTAAAGATGGCAAAGCTGAGGTCATTGCCGATTTTATCGCTGATGATCACGTTGACATTGCTTTTATTACAGAGACATGGCTTAACCCCCTTGGTCATGAACCTATACATGCTAGCCTCACTCCGAGTGGTTACAGGCTTGCTTCTTTCCATCGCTCATCTCGAGGTGGCGGTATCGCCATCCTCTACAACGACTCACTCCATTCCCGCCTATCTTTCTCGCAGTCTCTGCCTTTCTCCCATCCTTCTTTCGAGCACGTTGAAGTATCCTTCCAATCCACCCCTCACCCCATCACCTTCTCCTGTGTCTATCGACCTCCACCTAGCTCTGCCAACAAACTCACCACATCCACGTTTCTCTCTGACTTTGACCAACTGCTTGACCACTACTGCCTCTTACCTGGAAATCTCATCATTCTAGGTGACATCAATGTCCACTATGACAACACTCACCGTTATGACACAAGACATATCATCAACTCTCTGTCCAATCACAATATGACTCAACACATTTCTGAACCAACCCATCAAAAAGGTCACATTCTTGACTGGATCATTTCTCGTGATCACCACAATTCAGCTACTAACAACTGCTTAGTTCTTTCTACCTGTCTAACTTCAGCCCTTCCATCTGACCACTCTGCAATTCTCTGTTCTCTCGACATTTCTCCTCCTTCCCGTACCACGCGCACAGTGACTCGACGCAATCTCAAATCTATCGACCTCTCCACATTTTCATCTGATGCCTCCCGTCTCCTTTCTGAAAAGTCACATAACCTTGCCGATGAATTCTATACTACTCTCCACCATCTTCTGGACACTCATGCTCCAGCCACAACCCGTCTTTTACCTGACCGCCCCCCTACCCCCTGGCTCACTCATGAGATTGCCTGTGCAAAACGTGCCCGCCGCAGAGCAGAGCGCCGCTGGCGCAAATCCAAACTCACTGTACACAGGCAACTTTTCCAAGCCTCTAAAACAAAAAGTATCCACCCTCATTGCATCTGCAAAAACAAGCTATTTCCAAACCAAAATCCTGAATGCCTCTTCTTCAAAAGAACTCTTTACAACCATGAATCATCTCCTTGGCACACGAAAAGACTTACCTCTCCCAACAAAACATACAAATGAAGAACTCCCATCTGTATTCTCTAAGTATTTCACCACCAAAATACAAACTCTTCGTGACAGGCTTGACAGGACACCCTGTCAGCCATGCCCACCTGACCCTTCCTTCTCTGGCACACCTCTCACTACTTTTACCCCAGTCTCACAAGAAGAAATTTTCAACACAATCAGATCCATGTCGTTCAAAACCTGCGAACTGGATCCTCTTCCAGGTTCTCTCTACTCCGATTGTCTCCCTACTCTCCTCCCATTCATCACTGACATCATCAACACTTCTTTTCAAACTGGAACTGTCCCA
>JAPXFY010000027.1:36871485-36906485 GCA_030674185.1 Monoplex corrugatus | reverse complement strand
TCGACTGGGAGTGTACAGCAGACCTCCCAGAGTGGAGAAATTACCCAGATGTCATCAGCAAGACAGGCATGAGACCAGACATCGCTCTCCACTCTGACTCCTCGAAACAAGTGATTCTGATAGAACTCACTGTGCCATACGAAAGCAGAATGGAAGAAGCACATATCTACAAGACCGAAAAATACGCCGGTCTTGCCAGCACCCTGAAGAAAGCAGGTCTGCGGGTCAAAATCTTCGCCATAGAGGTCGGGGCAAGAGGGTTTGTGGGCACCTCCGCTTATGATCTCATGAAACAACTCGCCATTTCTGGAAAGAAGAGGACTAGAGCCCTTAAAGCGATGGCAGAGGCAGCAGAAAGGAGCTCAAGCTGGATCTGGGCAAGGAGGAACCATAAGTGAACTTCATAAGGATTAAATTCCCTACAGATGATGTGTGCCCCGTTAGCACGTTGGTAAAACCGCGTACCGCAGTTCTGAAGCGCAGAATCGCCCAGGTTCGCTCCCCGGCGTGGGGAAAAAAAAAAAAAAAAAGACAACAGCAGAAGGGCATCCAGGAGTCATGACCTGGATGTGGCCCGGCCCCCCGAGAGTGTAAGGAGCTCAGGGCCGAAACACTTGTCTAAAGGGGGTTACTTCTCTGAAGACCTTCTGTTGTCTAGCTCTCCCTAGAGTTTCTTTCTACCTACATCTGGCTAACTGTACACTGTATTGATGTGTACATCTGGCTAACTGTATATACTGTATTGATGTGTACATCTGGCTAACTGTATATATATTGTATTGATGTGTACATCTGGTTAACAGTATATATACTGTATTGATGTGTACATCTGGCTAACTGTATATACTTCATTGATGTGTACATCTGGCTAACTGTATACACTGTATTGATGTGTACATCTGGCTAATTCTATATACTGCATTGATGTGTACATCTGGCTAACTGTACACTGCATTGATGTGTACATCTGGCTAACTGTATATTGTATTGATATGTACATCTGGCTAACTGTATATACTGCATTGATGTGTACATCTGGCTAACTGTATACACTGTATTGATGTGTACATCTGGCTAATTCTATATACTGCATTGATGTGTACATCTGGCTAACTGTACACTGCATTGATGTGTACATCTGGCTAACTGTATATTGTATTGATATGTACATCTGGCTAACTGTATATACTGCATTGATGTGTACATCTGGCTAGCTATATATTGCATTGATGCATAGATCCTCCACCCCCTTCCTTCTTGAATTGTTATTTTTTCTGATATGTGATCATGATGCAAAGTGCAACTAGTATGCATTGACATTAACCGTTGGCGATATACAAAGAGAAATGTTCGTAGTGTTCTCATACAATTTCGTTGTTTACAATTTGAAACAAATCAGTTGAGATGAAAACATCAAGAACGGTTGCTTCAGAAAGGGAGCACATTAGACCAGAAACGAAGAGATTTGAGAGATGGCTGGGACAGTACTTGTCAACCATAACATCACACAACACTTGTCAACCATAACATCACACAACACTTGTCAACCATAACATCACACAACACCTGTCAACCATAACATCACACAACACCTGTCAACCATAACATCACACAACACCTGTCAACCATAACATCACACAACACCTTTCAACCATAACATCACACAACACCTGTCAACCATAACATCACACAACGCTTGTCAACCATAACATCACACAACGCTTGTCAACCATAACATCACACAACGCTTGTCAACCATAACATCACACAACACTTGTCAACCATAACATCACACAACACCTGTCAACCATAACATCACACAACACCTGTCAACCATAACATCACACTACACCTGTCAACCATAACATCACACTACACCTGTCAACCATAACATCACACAACACCTGTCAACCATAACATCACACAACATCTGTCAACCATAACATCACACAACACCTGTCAACCATAACATCACACAACATCTGTCAACCATAACATCACACAACACCTGTCAACCATAATATCACACAACATCTGTCAACCATGACATCACACAACACTTGTCAACCATAACATCACACAACATCTGTCAACCATAACATCACACAACACCTGTCAACCATAACATCACACAACACCTGTCAACCATAACATCACACAACACCTGTCAACCATAACATCACACAACACCTGTCAACCATAACATCACACAACACCTGTCAACCATAACATCACACAACATCTGTCAACCATAACATCACACAACATCTGTCAACCATGACATCACACAACACCTGTCAACCATGACATCACACAACACCTGTCAACCATAACATCACACAACACCTGTCAACCATAACATCACACAACACCTGTCAACCATAACATCACACAACACCTGTCAACCATAACATCACACAACAGCGGATCAAACGGTTTGGCCACCTGACCAGGGTGCCAGTAACCCAGCCAGCTCTCTGAGTTTACAACACCAGGTACCTGGACTTCAAAGCCAGAGGAAGGTGGAGCAGACAATTCCATTCACTACGCCAAGTTTCCAGACTGTCTACGGACACACACACACACACACACACACACACACACACACACACACACACACACACACACACACACACACACACACACATACACACACACACATTTCTTTCTTTCTTTCTCTCGAATGTGCGTGCGTGCGTGCGTGCGTGCGTGTGTTCATGTGTGTGTGCGTGTATGTGTGTGTGTGTGTGTGTGTGTGTGTATGCGTGCGTGCGTGCGTGTATGTGTGTGTATGTGTGTGAATGTGTGTGTGTGTTTGCGTGCGTGCGTGTGCGTGCGTGCATGCGTGCATGCGTGCGTGCGCACGCATCTGTGTGTGTGTGTGTGTGTGTTTAAATAAATGTAGATAATATGGTTGTTTTCGTTTTTAAAACAATTACGTTCGGCTGTGTGTTTTCCTAATTGTTTATTTCTTTCGTTTTTGTTTAGTTATGTTTTAAATTAACTTGCTCACTTGCATGTTTGTTGCGATTTTTCGACAATCCCTTACACAACTGAACTGTGTTCGTTTGTTTAATATATTGTTAAATGGCATTTTGTACTACTTCAGTACACATTTGTTATCCATCTATGAAATTAATCATTTACGAAACTTAGCAAACTTTTGAGCACACAAACAATTTCCTGAATGAATACTTGCTTGCACTCACTAAATAACATTTTGTACAAACAATACGTATATTATGTACAAACAATGCTTCTGGATGAAATACAACACTTCGTGCCGTTTTTACCGTGCGACACTTTGCATCATATAAAAACAAAGTGTTTCTGATAAATTTGTTAAATTTACCTCATTCTGTAATTGATTTGATTAAGTAACTGCTCGAATTTACATTATTTTGGGACACTTAGCATTATGTAAGAATATTTTCTGACAGAGTATTCGCTCAAATTTACCACACATTTTATATTAAGCAAAAGTTGTTTTTTTTCCAGTAAATATCTACTCTGATTGACCACACAACATGTTTTGTTGTTGTTGCTTTCCCCTTTATACGAAATGTCACTGATAACAATGTCAGGGATTTTTTTTATAAAAATATGATTATGCATAACGATGGCAAGGATAATAATAAATTTAAGCATACATAAAAATGATATCTGAGTAAACACCCTTGGAAATGAATACTACAACACTTTATATAATGAAATAATGTATCTTCAATAATTTCTGCTTTAATTTACCATACAGGACTTGATTTGTTATTAACGAACTTATTATTTATCAAACACATACAGATGAATGAACCAGCAAGCCAAAAATTGACAGAAAAAAATGATAGAAAGCAAAAAGAACAAGGCAGAAACAAAGAGAGTGACAGAAAGGAGGACATTTCTAGCACATAAGTTCCAGAAGGTAGATATACTGTTTATGCTGAAAGAGACCCCGGCATCCCCGAGGGGGACACTTGAATATATTATGTGAAAAATAAATTAAAGATGAAATATCCACTTAAATTTACGAGTATCATTTGAAATGTTTTCTAAATAAATACGGCTCAAATTTACCATGATACATTGTATTATCATAAAAGATATATCTTCTATAAACCATCCACACACATTTACCATGTGATCAGTTGTATTATGTTGAAGACAAATCTGAATAAACATCCATTCAAATGTTTTATTCGGCACACTGCATTAAAAAAATAAAGAGATAAGATTTTGAATGGACATCTGTCCGAATTTACCATAGATCATTTTGTATTCTTTGAAAGGGCTTTCTGTACAGATGTTTAATTGAATCAAATTTGTTAAACAAAACATGTTTTTTGTAAACATGTATCTACTTAAATTCACAATAGACCACTTTTTATTTTCCAAAACCGTTTCCTGAATGAATATACGATCAGTCTTTCCATAGGCGACTTTGTATTAAAGAATGTCTTTTGAAAGAATATGAGCTCAAATTTACAAAGCATTTTTGTATCATGCAAAACTATTTTTCAATAGCTATCTGCTCAAATTTACCATATTTTTTTTCTTTTACAGAAATGCGTTCTGAGCAAGTATCTAATCCAAATTATTGTATGACACTTTCTAGTTTGTTCAAAACAGATTTCGTTTAGAAATATTTGATAGGATTTATTACATGACAGTTAAAATATATGTGATGGAGTGTGTGTGTGTGTGTGTGTGTGTGTGTGTGTGTGTGGTGTGTGTGTGTGTGTGTGTGTGTGGTGTGTGTGTTATGTGTGTGTGTGTGTGCGTGTATGTGTGTGTGTGTGTGTGTGTGTGTGCGTGTATGTGTGTGTGTGTGTGTATGTGTGTGTGTGTGTGTGTGTGTGTTATGTAAGACAGCTTTCTGAATAAACATTCCCCGTGTTTATATCATGCGCATATTGTATTATATAAAAGAAATTTCTGAATAAACATCAGCTGAATTTTATATTACATACATAGTACATTCTATTAATATAGAAAAAAATTTTCTGAGTAAATATCCACTTAATATAAACGTAGCATACAATGCTTTGGTACATGTAAACAAGTTTTGGAATAAAAAAAATCCGCTGAAATCTACTATAAAACACTTTAATTTACGTAAAAAAACAACTTTTCTTGAGCTAATAACATTTAAACATATCTTTCGAAATTTCATCTGAACATGTTTCCAAAAAATGCACTTAAATTTACGATGCAACACTAAGTTTCACAAGAATAGATGAAGAAATTTTCAAAACATAAACATGTGAATCTTTTAGAATTCACAATATGGAATATCTTTGCCATTGTGGTGTTGGAAATACTCTTCATTTTTCTTGAAAAATATATATACAAAAATTATGCACCACACACAAATAGGACAAAACCACTCACTTTAAAACGCTTTTAAAGTGAGTGGTTTTGTCCTATTTGTGTGTGGTGCATAATTTTTGTATATATATTTTTCAAGAAAAATGAAGAGTAAACATGTGAATCAGTTTATCATATCACATTTTGTATTATATGAAAATGTTTTCTTAATAACCATCGGCTCAAATATACAATATAATACTCAACATGTGAAGAAGTTTTAAAAAAAAATTTTTTTTGTAAATTCATATGTAAAGCTTTTCATACTGTAAAAAAATGCCTTGTGCTTGATATCCAGTTAATGTCGGCATACCACATTTTGCATTTAACAACACTCTTTAACTATTTTCACAAGTGTGTACTCAAAATTGCTACATATCACATTGTACTGTAAAAACAAGTGACAAAAACACAATTTGTTGTGAATAAATACCTGCTTGTATGTACCACATTAAGTAAACATGTGTTTTGAATAAGGAAGTGCTCAAATGAACTCTACGAACACACTTGATTGTGAGCAATGTTCCTTGAACAAGTAAGTGTCAGAATTTACCACAGAAATTTCACAGTATGTAAACAACGTTTCATGAAAACATAACCGCATAAATTTTCTATACGAAACTTAGTATGATTTAAAGTGTTTTGTTAAATAAGTATTTGATTATATTTACAATGGAACATTTTACTTTCTTTAAAATATTTTCCTGAATAGATATTTGCTAGAATTTACCACGAGACACTTTGTGTTATGTGAAGATAACGGTTTTTGTTGTTGTTGTTGTTGTTGTTGTTGTTTTGTTTGGTCTTGTTTTCTTTTGTTTTGTGTTTGTTGTTGTTTTTCGAGAAAATGTCCGCTCTAATTTTCCGTACGATACTTTGCATTATGTTAAAAAAATTATCTGACTAAAGATTCAGCTCAAATGTACCATAAAATAGTTTGTATCGTGTAAAACTGCTTTCTGAGAAAGGTAGTCCCTCAATTTACGACACAACATTTGGAAAAAAAATGGTATCCGATTAAATTTACGCTACATTTCGTATCATTAAAATGTTCCCTGAAAATTCGCTATTCAACATGTTGTATTAGGTGAAAACCTTCTCAGACTAACTAAGCATGGTACTCACGTGATAAACTGTGCTTGTGGCCCGGCCCCCCGAGAGTGTAAGGAATTCAGGGCCGAAACACTTGTCTAAAGGGGGTTACTTCTCTGAAGACCTTCTGTTGTCTAGCTCTCCCTAGAGTTTCTTTCTACCTGCACATGGTCAATCCATTGACTTCCGGGAATAGTTCGGAGGACATTCGGGAAAGACCGAAGGACACTGGGAAAGACTAGATCTGCGGGCTTTGTGGGTTGGCTTCCCACCTTGCCTTTGATAACATGCCACGAGTTCTTTAAATGAAAGATGCTCCCAGGATTCACCGAAAAGGGGAGAGAATGATGAATCCATCGGCACTGACTCCATCACGACTGGAAACGCACAACGGACCATGATTAATGACCAGTTGGAATTTCCGTGTGCGTGTGGAAGGAGATTCACCACCAAACGCGGCATGAAGATCCACAGGACAAAAATGGGCTGTTTGAAGACACATACGAACCAGCAGCAGCGCACTGCGATAGCAGGTGAGACGTTGGATGACCAAGGCCAGGATTTAAACCACAGTGCCAAGGACATCCACGCTGACGGTTCTGATGCGGATTTTGCACAAGCTCTTAACGCCAAACGTGGAAAACTCAATTTGCCGCCTGCCGGTGCAAAAGAACAATGGGAGAAATTAGATGAGGAACTTGTCCTTAAGCTGAATGCGCTAATAGGGAACAGTACGCTGGAACACAAACTTGACACATACGGAGACATCATATACTCTATCTGCAGGGACACTTATGGAGTGAAGCAGCCAAAGACAAAAGCGCCTCCCCAGAAATCCAGAAGACAGCAACAGATGGAGAGCATCCGAAGGGAGAAAAGGAAGCTTAAAAAGCGAATGAAAACTGCCTCAGAATTCGAGAAGCAAGGGCTCCTGGAACTCTGGAAAGATCTGAAGGCCAAACACAATGCTCTCAGCAAAGTGGAATCAGCAAGGCGAAGAAAGAGCAAAAAGAAGAAGACTCAAGATCGTTTCTTCAAAGATCCCTTTGACTTTGCAAGAAAGCTGTTTGAACAACCCAAATCAGGGACTCTCACAGTGGGCAAGGAAACCCTAGAGCAGCATCTCAGGGAAACATATTCCGATTCTCAGCGCGAGGCACCACTTGAAATCCAGAATCTGGTTTGGCCTGCAGCGCCAGAAGGAAAATTCAATAACAAACCACCAACACTGGATGAAGTGAAGAACGTAGTAAAGAAAGCCAGAGCCAAGTCAGCACCTGGACCAAACGGAATACCATACCTGCTCTACAAGAAATGCCCAAAAGTGCTCGAGTGGCTCCACAAGATGATTCGATCAGCATGGAGGAACCAGAAGATCAGCGACCAATGGATGAGAGCTGAAGGAGTGTACATTCCGAAGGAGCAGAACTCCAGCAGCATCAATCAGTTCAGGCCAATATCACTTCTGAACGTCGAGGAGAAAATCTTCTTCTCTGTTATGGCAGCAAGATTGACAAAATACCTGACTGAAAACAAGTATCTGGATATGTCAGTCCAAAAGGGAGGCATACCAGGAATGCCTGGATGCTTGGAACATGCCACGTTGATTTGGGATGCCATCCAAAAAGCAAGAACAGAGAAGAGAGACATTGACGTAGTTTGGCTTGATCTGGCGAATGCATATGGATCAGTTCCACACGATATGATCCAGCTGGCTCTTGAAATGTATCACATCCCAGAAAACATCCGAACAATGCTGAGGAAGTATTTCCAAGGGTTCTCAATGCGGTTCTCTACCAAAGAATACACCACGGACTGGATAGACCTAGAGGTGGGCATTGCAATGGGCTGTGCAATCTCTCCCATACTGTTCGTGTTGGCAATGGAAGTCATCTTGAAAGCTGCAATGAAGAGTTCAGGTCCAGTGAATCTGGGAGATGGATACCAGATGCCTCCTCTGAAAGCTTTCATGGATGACACAACAGTCTTGTCCACGGATGAGGAAGAGACACACCGAATCTTAAAGCAGCTGGATGAGCTGGTGGCCTCTTCAAGAATGAGGTTCAAACCTAAGAAATCCCGAAGTCTCTCACTGCGAAAAGGAAAAGTGGCAGATTCAGTCAAATTCATGGTAGCCAACCAAGCCATCCCCACTGTCACAGAAGAGCCAGTAAAAAGTCTCGGAAGATGGTATGATGACTCCCTGAAAGACACACAAAGGGGATGTGAAACCAAGCAAACAGCAGAAGAAGGCCTGAAGAAAATAGATAACTGCGGACTGCCAGGCAAATACAAAGTCTGGTGTCTACAGTTCATGCTGATACCAAAGCTGCTGTGGCCACTGCTAATCTATGACATTTGCACCAGCACAGTCGAAGCAATGGAAGCCAAAATCAACAAATACACAAGAAAATGGCTCGGTGTCCCACCTGGTCTCACTGATGTTGCACTCTACTGTCGTCAAGCAATGCTGAAGCTACCTCTTAAATCCATAGTGGAGGAATACAAAGTTGGAAAAGCAAGACTGTTGAGCATGCTGGAGGAATCGGAAGACAACATCGTGAGATCACTTCATCCAAAGCTGAGAACTGGCAGAAAGTGGAAAGTCCAAGAGGCTGTAAACAATGCCAAGAGAAACCTCAGCATCAAAGAAATAATTGGACACACGCAAACCAACAGACAGGGACTGGGAGCAACAAAAATGCAGTGGTGGTCCAAAGCCAAAGGGAAGGAAAAAAGAGACATGATCATACAGGAGTTGAAGGAAGAAGAAGATGTCAAAAGAGTGCAGAAGGCAGTCCAGCAAGGTCAACAGGGGCAATGGACAACATGGGACAGTGCACTCCAAAGAAGTCTCAGCTGGAACGATATGTGGCACATGGCTCCTCTAAGGATAAGCTTCCTCCTCAGATCTGTATATGACCTGCTCCCCTCGAATGCAAACTTAGTGAAATGGGGGAAATCAGACGACCCAGCATGTCCGCTCTGTCAGAAGAAACAAACAGTGGAACATGTCCTAAGCTCTTGCAAAGTAGCGCTAGCCCAAGGAAGGTATACATGGAGGCACAACCAAGTTCTGAAAGTGATCACAGATGTGGTTAGCGAAAAAACCATGACCCCAAACGCACCAATTGCTATGACAACGTTCTACAAAGCAGGAGGGAAACAGGTCTGGCCCGAAAGTGCTACGACAACCAGCACATTGCAAAAGGGTCTTCTGGATGGAGCAGTCGACTGGGAGTGTACAGCAGACCTCCCAGAGTGGAGAAATTACCCAGATGTCATCAGCAAGACAGGCATGAGACCAGACATCGCTCTCCACTCTGACTCCTCGAAACAAGTGATTCTGATAGAACTCACTGTGCCATACGAAAGCAGAATGGAAGAAGCACATATCTACAAGACCGAAAAATACGCCGGTCTTGCCAGCACCCTGAAGAAAGCAGGTCTGCGGGTCAAAATCTTCGCCATAGAGGTCGGGGCAAGAGGGTTTGTGGGCACCTCCGCTTATGATCTCATGAAACAACTCGCCATTTCTGGGAAGAAGAGGACTAGAGCCCTTAAAGCGATGGTAGAGGCAGCAGAAAGGAGCTCAAGCTGGATCTGGGCAAGGAGGAACCAAAAGTGAACTTCATAAGGACTAAATTCCCTACAGATGATGTGTGCCCCGTTAGCACATTGGTAAAACCGCGTACCGCAGTTCTGAAGCGCAGAATCGCCCAGGTTCGCTCCCCGGCGTGGGAAAAAAAAATAGACAACAGCAGAAGGGCATCCAGGAGTCATGACCTGGATGTGGCCCGGCCCCCCGAGAGTGTAAGGAATTCAGGGCCGAAACACTTGTCTAAAGGGGGTTACTTCTCTGAAGACCTTCTGTTGTCTAGCTCTCCCTAGAGTTTCTTTCTACCTGCTTGTTGTGTTCTTCACTGTATGATATACCACTGCAAACAACCCACGTAGAGTCCTTTTTCTTTTTAACCTACATACATGCAATTAAATCAAACCCACACAACTTCAGTCACTTACCTGTGGTAACAGCACACATAAGTTGCCGCGGCCACGGGAACCTTTTATACACCTGTCTTTATCAAGGTTCACTGAGTGAAAGGACAAGGTCACATTCTTCTCTTGATGGGCAGATCTGTTTATGCTCTCTCGGCTTGAGTAAAACAAATGAACGAAGAAAGGCACACGCACACACACACACACGCACGCACACACACACACACACACACACACACACACACATACACACACACACGCACACACACACACAGAGCCACACACACACACGCGTGCGCGCGCGCACACACACACACAGAGGCACACACACACACAACCACACACATACATACACACACACGCGCGCGCGCGCGCGCCATGCACACACACACACGCACGCACACACACACACACACACAGGGGGGTGAGGGAGAGAGAGAAGGAGAGAGAGGGAGAGATGCGCGCACACACACATACACATACACACACGCACACACACATGCACACACACACACACACGCACACACACACACACACACACACACACACACACACACACACAAGAGAGAGAGAAAGAGATTCCAGTTTATAAGGTCAGTCTCGCTATGTATAAACCGTTAGCTTCAAAAGAAGAATACTGAAAATTAATAGAATAAACAATGTTTCCTTTTTTTTCATTCTTGCACATAAGGCCTTAAAACGATGTAAACATGGCATTCATGACAGTGCAATAGAAGTTTAACCCTCTGACTCCTGCACACTGTCCACCAGCATCCTGCACTGTCAACCATGCTAGCAAAGCAAAAACTTAACCCTCTGACTCCCTCACCCTGTCCACCAGCTTCCTGCAGGGTAGGGTGTGGGAGTCAAAAGGTTAATACACAAAGAATCATGTATACAACGGGTATCGAATACGAACACGATTTCAAATATTATTACCTTTTGTATTTTATATAGTGTTCATATGTCAACAATACTTTTTGCCATGCATATCAGTTATTTGTTACCACATTGTGTATTGATGTCTGTTTATTGTCAAGCAAAAATGAATAAAAATGTTTACACGAATGTGATGTATTCAATACAGGCCAAGACCTCTTACTGACCGGGGGAGGGGGGTTATACAACATCATCGTCATCATTAAGTGCCCTGCCACATGGCGTTGGCGATCATGGCCCTCCATGTGCATATATCCCTTGTTGCCACTAGCACATCTTCTACCCTCTCCTTCCTCAGCCACTCTGCAAGTCCATCCAATATTTTCCCCTGGTGCTCTCTTTCCCTCCAGCTTTCCTGTTGTGACCAGGTGCTCTAATTCCCCTTTCCTCATAAAATGGCCTATAAATGTTGCCTGTCTTTTCCTAATCTTCCCTATGAATGATCTTCTTGTGTCTGCCTCCATCAAGACTGTCTTGTTTGTTTTCTTTGCTGTCCATGGAACTCTCAACATTCTTCTTGGAATCCACATCTCGGCTGCCTCAATCTTGTTCTTGCTTTGCTTGTTGACTATTTACGCCTCACAACCGTATAACATTATCGGTTCTATATAACATTCAAAAAACTCTCTTCCTGATGTTAATTGATAGGCATTTGTTGGTAAGAGTGCTTTTCATCTTCTTGAATGTTGTTTTGGCTTGGCCAATTCAGCTGGCTATTGTCTGATGTGCATCTGCGGTCAGGTGAAATGATCGTTCCCAGATATTTAAATCTATCAACCTGTCTCAAGGTTGTGCCGTTTGTTGTTAATTTGCATGAGGGGATTTCGTGTTTTTTACTGATTATCATGACTTCAGTCTTCCTGCTGTTTAGCTCCAACCCTTTGCTTTTGCTTTCTATTTCTATTATATTCACAAGGGTTTGTAGGTCCCTTTCATTTTCTGCAATTAGCACGTTGTCATCTGCGTGTCGATTGTTGTTATCATTTTTCCTCCAACCTTTAATCCAGGGTTATACATAGAAAACATTAAATAGAACGGTGTACATAGAAAAGTCAGCATCATCATTCAACCGATTGCAAGGCTATGATGTAACAGTACCCAATTATGTATCAAAACAGAAATGTATTTCATCTTCTTTGGCTTATCACACAGACTTCACATCAATCTTCATTAGTTATATCACACAAACGCACATCAATCTTCATTAGTTATATCACACAAACTTCACATCAATCTTCATTAGCTATATCACACAAACTTCACATCAATCTTCATTAGCTATATCACAGACTTCACATCAATCTTCATTAGTTATATCACACAGACTTCACATCAATCTTCATTAGTTATATCACACAGACTTCACATCAATCTTCATTAGTTATATCACACAAACTTCACATCAATCTTCATTAGTTATATCACACAGACTTCACATCAATCTTCATTAGTTATATCACACAGACTTCACTCATCTCATTACATTCAACGACTTCATTCATCTATTGTATATCACACAGACTTCACATCAATCTTCATTAGTTATATCACACAGACTTCACATCAATCTTCATTAGTTATATCACACAAACTTCACATCAATCTTCATTAGTTATATCACACAACTTCACATCAATCTTCATTAGCTATATCACACAGACTTCACATCAATCTTCATTAGCTATATCACACAGACTTCACATCAATCTTCATTAGTTATATCACACAGACTTCACATCAATCTTCATTAGCTATATCACACAGACTCACTATCAATCTTCATTAGCTATATCACACAAACGCACATCAATCTTTAGCTATATCACACAGACCACATCAATCTCTTTAGCTATATCACACAAACGACACATCAATCTTTAGCTATATCACACAAACGACACGTCAATCTTTAGCTATATCACACAACGACACATCAATCTTTAGCTATATCACACAAACGACACGTCAATCTTTAGCTATATCACACAAACGACACGTCAATCTTCATTAGCTATAATCACCACAAAACGACACATCAATCTTTAGTTATATCACACAAAACGACACATCAATCTTTAGTATATCACACAAACGACACATCAATCTTATTAGCTATATCACACAAACGACACGTCAATCTTTAGCTATATCACACAAACGACACGTCAATCTTTAGCTATATCACACAAACGACACGTCAATCTTTAGCTATATCACAAAAACGACACGTCAATCTAGTTTCCCGTTCCAGTCCACATTTAAAGCGATGACAAGCAATGTGAGAGAGCAAATCTGAATTCAATCAACTCACTTTTAATAAAATCGGGTAAATTCATCATATGGTGTCTTCAGCTTTCGCCTAATGTCTCTCTGTCACTTCCATGACTGACGTAAGTTAAATTGCATCTATTTTAGATCAGTGATATGTGGGGACTGTCCTTGGGAGAGTGCGCCGCGCGCAAGCGCTCATGCGCGCGCCACACACACACACACATACACACACACACACACACACACACACACACACACACACACACACTGAACCGTACACCCATGTATATAAATCCAGTGCCACGTGACTAGTTATTTGAGGAGAACAAGCACATTGGGCACAGTTACTGTCTCCTCAGTTCAGTTGCACTTTTAGTGCACAGAGCCGGCGGCTTTAACGAAGGCCATAGTATCGCCCAAGGACATGACTACTGTAGCACCAACAGTCTGCACAAGTCAGCAACTCAGACCTGCACCTCGTAGCATTCCAACAAATCGCTCATATGACACGTTCTTGTAGAGTGCTTTTCTCCAAATTCATTTGGACGTGGTGGGCATGCGTACCATCTGACGTTTTAGACTAGCACAGAGAACTCAAGCTGCCAGGCAAGCTGACCACATGTTATTGTACATCCTTTATTTTTGATGGACGTGTACGCTGCTGTTTTCCTGTTTCCATAAGCAAGGCACGGACATAAGTTACAACATCTGTAACGTGCGTATTTCGTATTCTGCGTACGTATACACACGAAGGGGATTTAAGTGCGGACAGGTCTGCAAACACGTGAAAGATGAAAAAAAAGTGTCACCCGTCACGCCTCTAAGCAGACGTCTGAGTGGATCTAACTCATGATCACCTAAGTGGATGTTGAACAGTTACCCACTTGACTACCACGCTCCAACCAAACAATCCTAACCAAACTAACAAACAAAACAAATAATTGAATGTTCTATTTGTGATACAGGTGGTTCACCATAACCATGGAGAAGCCCATATCCTCCAGATCTGTAAGCTCCTTATCAAGATGTGAAATTTGCCCTTCTGATATATCAGACGACTAAACTTTTGCCATCGCCTGAGACATGTACTGGATGGTTTACTCAAACAGATAAAGGGAGTTCCGCTGTTGTTGTGCAACCCAATCCAATGATGGGGGGAGGGTGGGGAGAGTAGATGGGGGACGAAAACGAAAGGGGGGAATGATGGTGGTAAGCATAGGTTTTGTTTGAGGAGTTAGTCAGCAAGTTTTGATTGCCGACAACTTCTTGGTCTCTCTTTCACACATCAGCAGTAGAGCGTGTGGAATAGTAGTTAAAGCACCTGGCTGGGATGCTAGAAACCCTGACTGAATTCTCCATCAGACAGGGATTTTTATCCACCTCATCTCCCAGCACTAGACCTTCAATGGTGCTCTGGGCGCTGGTCTTTTGGATGACACATCGAGACGACACATTGAGGTTTCCCGTGCAGTATGCACTAGGCGCATGTGAAAGATTCCAGGGTATCCAAAGAGTTGTCTGTAAAAAATCTGTAACAAAAGTCCGTTTTCAAAGGTGAACAAAAAATACACATGTACAGAACAACAATAACAACTACAACAAACAACAACAACAATAGCAAAGAAAGCCAAATCAAAAACCAAGCACGCGACCATTCAACTCGGTTTCAGTTTCTCATGATGACATTGCCGCGTTCAAAATAAATTCCATATGCACTGAAGTCACTGGTGCTATGTGATGAGAAAGATTCCGAACGATCAAGGTAAAAGCCTTAAGACTGCATCTAAACCCATGAGCAGGCCAAATCCTGAAGGCAGACATAGCCTGGGGATTTTGTATCTTACACCAACTGGTATTTGCATCCGTCTGTCACCGGAACAGTTTTCTCTGCATTGTAATGATGTGCGTATCTGTGTATACCATCTTCAAAAATGGTAAAATAAGACAAGCGAATCGATAAATAGAAATGAAAACTAAAACATAGATGGACAGAAATGAAAAATAAAAAGGGACTGAATGAAAACACAACTAACACCTCTAAATATATAAACTTCTCACATCACATAAAGCCCCCCAGTCAACACTAGACATAGTCTCCACTGCCTATCAACAGGAAGAAAATAATATCCACCTCTGAAGGAAACAAAGCATGATAAATAAATACAAAATTGTTTAAAAAAAACCCCAAAAAAACCAACAAATATCAATAAATACACAACATACATACACACTTACAAGAACATCTGCACACACATATATCCACATCCTATCCACATCCTATCCACATCCTATCCACACGATGCCCGAGAACAACGCAATGAATCACGCAAGTAACAAACCACAAACACAACAAAACAAAAAATACAAGAAAAAGACGAAACGAAACAAAACAAACAAAACAAAACAAAAAGCACACACGTACATATACACACAGACACATGCACAAACCAGTATGGACACAAAAGAAGACAAATCAAAACAAAAAGCAGACAAACATTGTGACAGACTTAAGGGCAGGAGGTCATATACAGATGTGAAGATGAAACTGATCCACCTGAAACATCTTTGGAGTACACTTTCCCACGTTGTTCGTTGCACCTGTTGGACTGGCTGGACTGTCTTCTTTAGGTGTCCTTTCTTAATCTCTTGTATCACCATGTATCTTTTGCTTTTCCGCCACCTTTGGCCACCATTCCGTTCTTGTTGATCACAATCCCTGTCTACTGGTTTGTGAGTGAACTATTACAATAATTTCTGTGACCATCGGGCTTTTCTTTGCTGAATTCGCTGCCTCCTAGACTTTCACTTTCTTTCAGTCTTCAGCTTTGGTTGAATTGATCTCACAACCTTACCTCCCAAGTCCTCAAGCATGTTCGACGATGGATGTTAGGTTTAGCTTCAGCTTTGTCTGGCGACACAATGGATCGCAACATCAGTGATACCAGGTGGGACAGCAAACCAGTTCATGTGTATTTGCTGATTTTGGCTTCCGTTGATTCCATACGCTAGTACTGATACTGTGTGTCAGCAGAGGCCAGAGGAACTTATTAGCATAAACTGCAGGCTCCAGAGTTTTATGTGTCAAAGAGGCCACACCGGTCTTTTACTTAAACACTTTAAGAGACCATATGTCACGGCAGTTTTGTTCATTTTTTTCCTCTCCCTTTTCTGCTCATTTGGGGACAGGGATGTTTGGTTGGGTCAGTGTGTGTGTGTATTTTGCGTGCTTTTGCATGGGGATTGTGAACAGCTCCGTCAACTGGTGTTTGTGGCCTAAGATATGTTTTACGTGGGTCTGGTGTGTGTAAATTTTGTGTGTTTTTGGTGCTGTTTGTGCGGACAGTTTTTCTGTCAACTTGTGTTGGCGGCTAAATCATGGATTACCTGGTACCCTGTTCTGAACTTAATGTGTTGGATGTACAGGAAAAGAGTTGCCAGTTGGTGTCTGGACCCCCTCTGCAACGGACGGTTTGCAGTTAGGGGGATGGGGTCTGGCCAGTTTCTGGTCAGAAGAGTTTCGTGTTGTAAAGAGGAGTCAGTTGGTGTTCGGTACCCTTCTGCTACAGACGGTTTGCAGTTGGGTGGATAGGGTCAGTTTCTGGTCAGAGGCACCACTTGTAGATGGATTTCATGTCCTAGAAGTGGGTAGAGGTCTATGTTTGTTGGCATGTGACCAGGAGTGAGTCGACGCCTGTTTTTCCTCTGCTACAGTCGGTATTTCGTATGAGAGACTAGCACGTAGACCGAGTATTGACATTCCAATGATAGGGATAAAAATCCTTGGTTTTTTCACGTGCTACTCATGTACTGTAACCCTTTGACTCCTGCATCCTGCCCACTAGCATCCTGCATTGTCAACCATGCTATCCAAGCGAAAAATTAACCCTTTAACTCGCTGACCCTATCCTCCAGTGATCTGCATGGTTGATTCACTTCTGGCGATGAATATGAATGGTTTTTGTATGTTTATTTGTGTGTTTTCTTCAGGGAGGAAAGTGGCAGAATGGTTCAGACGTTTTCCTCCCAATAACTGAACTGAATCTTCCAGGGTCCGTTTCCCCGGTGAAGCCTAGACTTTTCTAATCAGTTTGAAATGAAAATCCAGCTGAAGGTCGATTAATTCCGAACTTTACTTGAAAAAATTGAGTGTGACGCATGTGCCTTCTGATCTATTGGCAGGACACTGGACGGTGGACGTTGCAGACCAGAGACAAGAGACATCACCCCCACCACACCCCCATCCCAGCTGAAGGTCGATTAATTCGGAAGTTTATTTTTAATAAAAAAGGGAGTGTGACCTTTGTGCCTTCTGATCAGAGGCAGAGGCAGGACGCAGGAGGCAGAGGCAGGAGGCAGAGGCAGGATAAATGTGCACATGGAAACACAAATGAGAGTCTGTACATCATCTGGCAGTGGGTGTCCCACAGATTTCTTCTGTAGGCAGAAAAAGAATAACACTGGCTGTTGAGGATGCTAGTATAGTCTACAATGATGGGGAGAGTGGTAGGCTTTCTATTTTTTAGTGAATTAGGTATGCCACAGGGATATTATACTAAACTGTGTTTTGAGGAGCTGGATTAGGCACGCGTCACTGCATCGTTCGTGCAAGCAAAGCCTGAAGTGAAGGCTGCAACGAGGAAAATAACTTTTGAAGCTGCTGAGTTAGCAGAAGAAACTGAGGAATTCTACTTGGCAGGTGCCCACGAATAGCCTTGGTGAGTTATGCATGCTAAAGTCAAGTTTTACTTATTTTTGCTTGATTTTAAACTTTAAATGCTGATTTCTGGGTTGCAGCGTTTTTGGACAGTGTAGCTACTAATGTCAGCATAAAATGACTTGAAAATTTCTGCACAGACTCAGGACATGTTTGGCTTTAAAATGAATTATTATTAAAGATGTCTGATATGTGAAAAGAGTGTTGACAGATTTTTACTTTTCATGTTATTCACATTTGCACTGTGGTCCTATGAAATGAGATAGAGACTTAGTTTTAGTGTGTTCTGTGCATAGATTTGTGCTTAATCACTGTGCAAAGTTGTAAGTCATAGGATTAAAAACAAAACAAAATTATGGTGACATTGGATAAGACACCTATTTCGCGACAGCGCTTACAGTTATGCAATATAAATATTTTTAAAGATATCTAGGTACATGTTACATGTTTTAGTTCATGTCACCTAAAAGTGTGATAATCAAACTATTACATAACCAAAACTCAACAAAATCAGTAAATATTTAGAATTTAAAGACTAAAAGCAAAATGAAGAAAAATGGCTGAAAATCGCCTAGCAAGCTGGCCTTAAAAGACACACAGAAAACTGTCAGTGAATAGACCACAAACGCACACACAGACAGTATGACAATCTTCTTCACTCTTCAGCTGTCTTTTCCCTTTCTTCACATTTCAATGTTTATCTGATTGATGATGGTTTTTCAGTAAGACGGTGAATGGTGTGACGACTCCATATTTTTTCGCGAAAATACGGCTTTAAGCGTTTAAGCACTTCGAGTTTTCGAAGATGTAGATTTTTTGTTGTTGTGTTGACATTACGCGCAATTTCGTCAGCATGTTCATTTCTCTTAACACCAGCGTGTTCAGGGCAAAAGATCAACATGAGATTTTGTAGATTGTACTGATCAATGCTTTGTGCCAGTCTGGGGGTTCTACTCCATTTTGCTGTTTTAAATTTTTTTTATCGAGTCATTCAGGATGAAGGCTTGACACTCTTCCATTTTATTATCCAGTGAAGTCAACCACTGAAATGCATGCCATGCGTGATTGCTTCAATATCTGTTGTTAGACAGGAGTTGATGATATCATATGTAGCGTCTTCTTCATTTAAGGTGTTTCCATTCTGTTTGACAGTGAAGCCCCGTCCAGATTTGTTATTGGTGACGGAGCTATCTTTGTGCATGCTTACACCTTAACGGTTGCAACTTAGATGCTCCATGAGTAGCTGAATTTCTGCATGTTTTCTTTTCTGGCCACTTGCGACAGTGTGTCCCTAGATTTTGGGGTATGATAGTTTTGTACTGTTTTTTTTTAATGGTTTGGATGTTTTCCCCACTCTTTTGTCTTTTTCTTTTTGAGTTCTGTCAGTTGACACACATGCTGAATGGAATTCTTCTGTCCTTTTTCATATACCTTGTTAAAATTGGAGAAAGTGGCGATCCTTGAGGGAGTTTCATGGAGACTTTCTGTGGTGCTGAACACCAGTTTCGAAGTCGTAGGACTACTATTCGCTCTTGAAGTGTAGCAGCGATTCATTTTGTGACAGTCATTTTGATGCCATATTGCTGAGAAGTAGTTTTATGAGTAGCGTGAATTGGACTTAATTGTACGTATCTTCTTGGTCAATAGATATAACAAGGTTTTTTGTTATTGTTGTTGTTGTTGTTGTTCTGAAAGCCTTGGTAGACTTCGTTAGCAAAGGCAGCTACGTTTTCCCATGTATTTTTGCTGTTCTGAAGCCTCCTTGATTAGTGTGAAACTCTTTCCGTCATCTAGGTCTCCAACTAGTTTCTTTCCTAGTATATTTCCTTCACTTTGCCAAGTACGTTTTGCATAGTCAGGATCCATATACATTTCGTCTGCGATGATGTTTTCCTAGTTTGGGTGAGGCTTCTCGAAACTGTCTTGATAGAGTATGTGATTCAGTTGTATTGTCCTTTGTTTTCTGAGCTAGGCTTTTGAACCGTTCTTTTGTTTTGTACTGGGTTTTTTTTGGGGGGTTTGTTGTTGTTTTTTTTTCGTTGATTTTTCTTTTATATTCGTCCATGTTTCTAGTACTATCATGTTCTGAACGATGTCTTCTTCCTTGTTTTTGCAAAGATTTACAGCAGCCCGTGTTTCTTTCCAGGCAGTCTCTGTGTCATTGCTTCACCAAGGGGGTTGTTTTCTAGCTGTCTATCTTTTCTTGTTTTCCCTTTTGATTTAATGACCCATAGTTTAGAAACGTTATCAGATTCGACACTGTCATATTGAAATGGGGTTCTTGGTTGAGTTGTTGAGTCCCTTGATGGAGGTGTTTATCATGCTGAATACCACTGTTACATGGTCGCTCCCATATGTGTTCAATGTTTCTGCACTTGTTAGTGGTGTTAGCTGAGGGGAGATCAATAATGCTGTCTGTGTCTCCGAATCTTGCACCAATATGGATTGTCGACATTGTGAGTAGGCTGAGCTGGATATCACACAGTATCTCTTCCAGAGCATGTCCCGGGGCGTTGGTACCATTCTGATCCCACACTGGAGATCTTGCATTGAGATCGCCACATAACACAATAGTGTCTCCTATTTCATTTTCAAATTTTTCTTGGAAGTTCTACGCTGCTTTTGAGGTACAGGATCGTGTGTATATATAGGCATTAATGAACAAAATACTTTTGTTTTTTAGTTTGAACGTGTATGCCCAGTAGTTTACAAGAATTAGCACACCATCGTTCTAGGTCTAACATGGACACTTTGTCGTTTAGGTTCTTTTTGGTGACTCTAGATAGTCCTCTACCATCATGTTTTTGAATAACCATGAAGTCTTCAAAGTCTATGGGTTTGTCTTCGTTCGTTCTGGTTTCATGTAGACACATTATATTAAGGTCTTATGCTTATTTCTCAGTGGTTGATGTCTTGATGTGTCTGTGTGTTTTTTTCTTTTTCACTGGCACAGTTCCAGCTACATATTCTGACGTTTTTCTTTGAAAGCTGTAGGATTTTGTCATCTTTCTGCTTTTGTTCGCATGTTTTCTCATCGTTTTTCCTCGGCTTTTGTTTTGTTTGTTTTGTTGGATTTTTTTTTATTTTCTGAGGGTTTATTTTTTGTCTCTGGTCCTTTATCTGCTTTCGAAGCTTTAGGCAAGATGGCTTCCTACCTTACTTCCAACTTTGGAGGACGTTGCTCCAGCAGCACCTAAACAGGCAAACAAACCAGATAAAGGGAGTTCCGCTGTTGTTATGCATCCTTTACTCCAGAAAATTAAAGAAAAAGAAAATAGGAAGAATGGTCTTTCGTCTGTACCGCAAAAAGAAAACAACCAGTCCACTTAAATCCACTGATAACATACGAAAAAATTCTAGTTCCCAGATTTGCAAAACATTACCAGTATATGCATAGTAGGCTGTGTTCTAAGGTAAAGTAATACAGTTTTAAGATTGTAAGGCAATCAGATGGTTGGAACCTCTGCTTTTGTGGAGGGTCAGCTTTATGTCCATCTCTTCTTCTGCTGAACTTAACTGCCCTCATGTCCGTACAGGATCAGGTACTAATTCATAGTCCATGAACTGAAAGCTGTAAGTACGATTTTTCTTTTCACTTCGAGTCAGACTCAAACCAATGTATTCAAATTGAAGAGAGAAGGGTGGCAGAATGGTTCAGACCTTTGCCTGCCAGTAACTAAACTCGAGGTTCCAGGGTTCGTTTCCCTTTGAGGCCTCAATGTTTCTCCTCAGTTTGACCGGAAAATCAAATTGAACATCTAGTCCTTCCAGAAAGGACGAAATACGAGTCAGGTCTGCGCACGCCAAAGATCCCACTGCATTTGAAATTCAAGAAGAGCAGGGCGTTCGCCCGCTACCCTGGTATAAAACACTGGAGAGATAGATTGATTTCCCAGGTCCCTCTCCTTCAAGACTAAACAGCCTTCTTGACGTTCTGAGGCCTTAGTAATAAAAAAGTGGTGGCGCTGCAATGCGGCGACGCACTCTCAAAGGGGAAAGCAGCTCGAGTTTCACAAGGTAAATCCACTGTGACAAAAGAAATGATATAAATATGAAAATGAATATGAATATGAATATAAATATGAATATGAACATGGACATGAAATTGGGAGGTGGGAGCACAACGTGTACGTTATCAAGGTCTGCTTTTTAAGTGTCCTCACCGTGGTTTGATAGTGATCGATAGCGCGGACTGGGACTGCAATGGAAATGACCTCAGACTGAGCAGTGCTGGGGTGGGGATGGTGAAGCTGAAAATCTTTTTAACCTAAATTTTCTCTCAAAGCAGTCAACATGGTCAGTGGTTAGCACGACGGACCTACTGACTTGAAGATCGTGAGTTCGAACCCTCGTCAGTCCCAGAAATCACAGTATGGAACGTGCTACAGACTCGTTGGGAACAGTGGGGTCACATACTTGAGATCTCATCTACTTTACGTGGGATGTGTAATTGACGGTGTTGTCCAAACTTCCTGACCTACACCACGGATGCCTGCATCTCTGAGGCCTGGAAAACAGAAATATGTTACAATAGCAAGCGTAGAGTATAGCCCTGCCATGGAGTCTTGGTCCTAAATGAACTCCATACCGTCATCACTATCATCCCCATTCACATTATTCATATTTCAGGTTCATATTAAAATTCAATTCTGTCACAGTGGGTCTACCATGTGAAACTGGAGCTGCATTCCCCTTTGAGAGCGCATCGCCGCAGTGCAACGCCACCCAACCTTTCACCAACGTTTCAGAAAGGGAAAAAGCTGACTGGTCTTCAAGGGGAGGGACCTGTGAAATCAAACTACCTCTCCATTATTTTATGTCAGGGCAGACAGGCGAATACCTTGCTCCTCGTGATTTTTAACTGCACTGAGACTCGTTTTTCGGTTTTCGTCGCTTTCAGAAAGACAAGACGTTCAGTTTAATTTTCCAGTCAAACTGAGGAGAAAAGTCGAGGCCTCAATGAGGAACGAGCCCTGTAACCTCGAGTTTAGTCACTGGCAGGTGAACGTCTGAACCATTTTGCCACTCTTCTCCCCGTTTCATTAGTCCAAACCTATTTCCTGTCTTGTAAGACAATTTTCTTCTGTTTCTTCTTCTTCTGCCTCTCCTCCTTCTTCTTGTTTACTTTCCTTTTTACTTAAAATGCGATTTGATGAAAATTTGGAGATTTTTGAGAATAGTGTATAATTATAGGCATGATGTGAAAACGCGAAACAGTTGTCACAAACGCCTTTGCAGAGGATGACACTTCAGAAATGTGTTGCCGTCATGAATGCTAATCTGGTGAAACAAGGGAAAGTAGATGACCAGGCATTCCTGCTGTGCCGGGGCAAACAGACAGTGGAACATGTCATGCGCTCATACAAGTAGCGCTAACCCAAGAAAGGTACACATGGAGACACGATCAAGTGATTCCAGAGATCGCACAAGCGATCAGCACTGTAACGGTGTTTTTCCCTGACAGCACAAGAATCTCCGACAAACAGCAAGAGGCAGTAAATTGTGGCCTGAAAAAAGATGTGACATGTAGAGCATGGAAGCAGAGTCTGCTGGATGGAGCGGACGGCTGAATATGTACAGCGCATGCTCTGTAATGGAAAAAAATCCAGAAATCGTCAACAAGATGGCATCAGATCTGACATAGTTCTCCACTCCCATTCATGAAAACAAATGATTTTGATCGAACTCATTGTACCATACGAAAGTAGAATGGAGGAAGCCCGTATAAAGCAGACTGAAAAGTATGCCAGTTTCGCAAGTCATTTTAGAAACTCTGGCTTTCAAGCCAATCCTCGCCATTAGAGGCTGGAGCAAGGGGGTTGATAGACACATCAGCCTATGACCTCATGAAACAGCTCTCGATTTCTGCGAGTGAGAGACGATCAGAACCCCGAAGACAATGGCAGAAGCCGCTGAAAAGAATTTGCTCAAGGGGGAACAAAAGTAAACCTTATAAGGCTTTAAGTTCCCCTGTATGTCGCCAGTGTCCGCAAAGTGGTTAAGACATCCATCGCATGAGTGACATGACTTTGAAATGTCTGATCACCTTGGTTGCGTATGTTCGAACACAGATGGAAAGCACATTTCCATTGGAAAATGGTGACAGCAGAGGGACATTCAGGAGTCATGACCTGGATGCAGCCCGGCCCCCTTAGAGTGTCAGGAGTTAAGAGCCGAAACACTTGCTTGATGGGGGGATCTCCTCTGAAGACCTTCTGCTGTCCCACTCTCACCACGTTTTCTTGCTACTGACGGGCACACAGTAGACACACGACACTGTCGTCCTAAACCCTTTTGCACAGGACGACAGTTGACAAATCTGTTGTCGTCAGTCTGTTTCTGTAAAACAACAACAACAAAAGATCAAAACAAAAGAATGCAAAATGAAAGAGAATGAAAACCGCCATATGATATCATCAGGTTGGATCACTCATAAAGTTGATCTGAAAAGAAAGCATTTTTCTGTTGCTGGTAGGACTAAACTCCAGATATCCTTGCAGCTCTTGTGTCAACGGGTATACAAACATTCTTTTGAATGACATTTTTTTTCTTTTAATAATCTTATTTTATTTTACTTTGTTTTATTTATTTATTTAATTTATTTTATTTTCATTCCATTTTATTTCGTTTTTATTTCATTTCATTTTATTTTATTTCCTTCCATTTTATTTTATTTTATCTTATTTTGTTTTATTTTATTTCCTTTCATTTTATTTTATTTTATTTTATTTTATTTTGCTTTCTTTTATTTATTTTGCGTGCTGTTCTGTCTACATATTCCGTCTTTGTTGGGCGCGCACGCTGGAGTATTTCACATGACTTAAGTGATCATTAAAGTCTTCTGCACTGAATTTATTTCCAAAACATTTATGTCCAGGGTATGACGTTCAAATTCCTTTTACAAATGACTATTAAAAAGTTTTCTTCCAAAGTCCATCGAATTTTTTAAAGAGATCATTCCATTCCAAAGCATCTTACTAGGCCAGTGGTATTTGGACTTTAAATCTTCACTGATGATTCTTGTGGACTCCCCATAACCCCACCACCACTGATAAGATCCTTAAAACATCCCTGTCGCTTGGAAACATCGACAGAGGAATTTTATAACTTTTCAGGACATGATAAGAATATTTCACCCGCAAGGTGAACATACTCTTTACACTAATGAGTGAATTCCACGTGCCCAGGTATTGAGGTTAGGGTAAAATTCTAATCTCAGTCATTAACATTAAAAACTGACTTGTTCGCTGCCCATCTTAATATTTCCATCATTCTGATGTGTCAGCTTAGTGTTTGATCACATGTCCCTTCCATCCCCCTCCCCATTTCAAGACCTTGCCAGCGAATAGTGTGTGTGTGTGTGTGTGTGTGTGCGTGCGTGCGTGCGTGTGTGTGTGTGTGTGTGTGTGTGTGTGTGTGTGTGTGTGTGTGTGTGTGTGTGTGTGTGTGTGTGTGTGTGTGTGCAAGCTCAGAGAGTCGGCCACACGATTGCAGGCAGGTTTTTTTAGTGTACATCTGCTTTGGTTTTTTTTTGTCTATGCTTGTTTATTGTGCTTACGATAGTGTTGTAAGTAAAAGTTGACTTGATTTTGTTTTCCCGCCTTCCTGGGGTTCAGGTTCAGGATCATATTACTTACAGCCAACCGACTACTACATCCATATCGGGCTAACACCACATAAAATAGAAGAAGAAGAAAAGAAAAGAAAAAACACACAACCGTTCAAAACCAAGTTTTAGAATTATCCTTTCAAGCCTAAAATGCAATTAAACATTTTTCCCATACGCATAATCATATCAGATAAAATCTATTGATCTCATGTAAAAGCTTGAAAATTGTATCCAGAGAATATCTCTGAAAAGATTCTTGAAGGAGTCCGCTGCATAGTGCTTATGTCAGACATCGTGCGTGTCCAAGCATTCAGTTAGAAGATATTTGATGTTGAGTGGCTTGTCGCATGGTACACAGTATGGTGTTTCTTCAGTTTTGAACAGGTTTGAGTGAGTGCAGGCTGCGTCACCTTTGTGTAACCTACATAACGCAGTTGCCTGGACCAGACGGGTAGTCTGTGTTTAAGATCGGGGCAGACTAGGAATAAACTTATTGTCTGTCTGGTTGTTCCAGTCCTTCTGCCTGAGATTTTTCACACAGGTTTGCACTGTGGCTTTCAGATCTGTGTAAGGAATAAAGGATATAGACAGCACTTCCCCTTATGGCATTCTTGGCAAGGAATCAGCCTTTTTATTGCTTCCAATATTGACATGGCCGGGAACCCAGGCAAAAATAATGTGGTAACCTTCACTGGTAAAAGTACAAAAGAATTCACAGAATTTCAGAAGCTCTGGGTGACTAATGTTTTGGTCAGCATTTACCTACAAAGCGAAAAGGGAGTCAATTAAAAAAAAGAATTTATGCTTGGATTGGGACACCATACTTAGTTCCAAAACAAGAGTCAGTTTGGCAGAAAAGCTAGAACTGTCAGGTGGAATATGTTTTGAAAATTATCGACTTTGAATAGTAGAACAGAAGGCAACAGCAGCAACACTTTCATCAAGCTTTGATTCATAGGTGAATATTTTTTGGGCTTACGGAAATTTCTGACATGGGATTACGGAAATTTCTGACATGGGATTACGGAAATTTCTGACAGAGTTCCGCATAAAACAACTTGTATGTCAATTAATTGGTACAGTCTTTAAGGAAGGAAGCAAGATCAAAACAAACATTAAGTACTTTGAAGGTCCATAGTGGGCTGTCCGAAAATTTGGAAAAGTCTGAAACATGTTAAATCTTATCTGCCTTTTGCATGTGAGGATGGATACGGATTCCAAGAGGGGGAATGACTTTCGGATTTAAAAAAAAAAATTCGGTTTTAAATTTGGGGTTGAACACGCAGTCATGAGTTGGGTTTTTCATTTCAGAGAACAATTTTAAGCAGAAATGTAAACTAAGTTTCGGGCTACGGTTGAAGAAGAAGAAATCCTCTGCTTCAGTGTATAAACTGTATACAGGGGTAGCTCTGAGAGCACCAAGACAGAGTCGGAGCTCTTGATGGTGGATGAGATCAAGTATGTTTGGGTAGGAGGGTCTTGCAGAGCCATATACTGTGCAGCCATAGTCCAGTACAGAGCGAATTGAAGCTCTGTGCAGTGAAACAGTACTTTCTTTTCGGCACTCGAGTCCGTGTGAGCTACAACACAAAAGTATTCATAGCTTTCTGGCATGAGGCTTAAAGATGTTAGATATGACCAAGGAAATTCAACCTTCGATCGAAAATGACTCCCAGAAAGTTTACTTCTTTTACAGCTAGAATAGTGGATTTTCCCAAAGTTCAGGGTCAACAAAAGTTATCAGAGATTATGAACGTGGATACACTGTGTTTTGTAGCGGAGAAAGTAAATCAGTTTATCTCCGCCCTCTGTTAATTTTATCTACGCAGAACCGGGGACGCCGCTGAACGCCTGCATAAATGCTTCCAGTTGCATGTAATACAGTCATCCACAAACAGAGAAGAGTCAGAGTTCAGCTGTGCTGACCTGACAATATTATTAATTTTAATACAGAACAGAGCAGGAGACAGAATATTCCCTTGTAGTACACCCAACTTCTGCTCGTGGAAACCGGAGAGAGTAGTACGTACCAACACGGACCTGACATTGCCCCTCTGCAAAAAAAATTGATAAGCAGGGGCAGATGATCACGAAAACCAGGTTCGTGAAGATCCAAAAGCATTCCCAATGTTTAGGTGGTATCATATGCTTTCTCTAGGTCAAAGAATATGGTGACTGCATGTTGTTTATTCAGCAAAAAATTACGGATTATGGTTTCAAGACCCATTAAATGGTTGACTGTGCAGTGGTGCTTGTGGAAACCGCATTGGTCATCATCCAAAATACCGTCTGTCCCCAGTTTCCACATGAGCCTGCTATCACTGTCGTCTTTTTCTATTTTGTTGATTTTGAATGCAAAGTTATTGTTAAGTAACACTGCCACTCCCCTTGCATGTAACTGATATGATGCGAAAGAACATTTGTAACCCCATTCTGATGAGACGTAATTTTATAACTCAACATTAAAACGAGTGTTTTGTAGGCAATAAATACTACATGACCTTTTCTTGAGAAAATGAAAAACATCCTGTCGTTTTTCAAAGTCACCAAGCCCCTGACAATTCAGAGATGATATTGTGATATTTGTCATATTTATTGTAACAGGTCATCCGTGGTATTTAAAAACATTTCGATAACAACACAATTTTCTTCATGTTCATGTATACATGATGACTTTGATATGTAGTCCATGTAATGGTTTATTCCATATAATGTATTGAAACTATTCCTCAATACGCACGCGGTTTCTGAACTTGAGTGTAAGACTGTCTGTGAGCTTCAGTACAAGGCTGCAACCGTGACAACCCATATTTTGGTAGGGCAAAATCTATCCTCAAACAAATGAAATATTCTTGCTGATACGTTTTTGACCAGGAATGAAAAAAGGGTTTTATACACAAGCAAATAGACAATAAATTTACTATTTATTGTACACTTACTGCATGTTAAAAAGGACCATAGTAGAAAGATAAGTCTAGTAGTCCGAAAAAAACTAACAACAGAAGCACTTCTTTTTAGCGAATGAATGAAAGAGAAGAACAGAGAGGGAGACAGAAAGAGAAAGAGAGCGAGAAAGAGGGAGAGAGAGAGAGAGGGAGAGAGACAGAGACAGACAGACTGACAGGCAGGCAGGCAGGCAGGCAGGCAGACAGACAGAGATAGAGAGGCAATATGACTTCTTTTTGGAAAGATGGATAAAAATAACTAAATAAATAATACACAAATAAATGAAAAGACAAAAATACATGGACAAAAACATAAAAACAGATTAACGGAATGCATGCATTTGAAATAACTGATGCGTGGATATAGATTTCTAATCTCGATGACTATCACCATCATTTTAATATCACTATCACCGCCACAACAACAAAAGTAATACTTCACACCAATTTCAAAATGTCAGACAAGTTTAATTTTGAAAGTTTTTATTGAAGCTTTCAACTTGGCAATAAGACACATCAATGCATTTAATATCAGTTAAGGCTTTTTCTTCTGGTTTCAAACTTGAAAATGTGCTCAGTACGGAATCACGTGATCATCAGAATAAAACTGAAACGACAGTGATTGTTAGAAAGAGACAGAGAGAAAGAGAAAAGAACGAGAGAAAAGAGAGAGAGAGAGAAAACTGAAACTGAAACTGAAACTGAAAATGGTTTATTGCCATTGACATTTTTGTCCTTGTGGCAAGGAGCATAAAACAAAGTCATTAAATTTTTCGGCGACGTTTTCTCGAAACAAAGATTTATAAATATAGTCATGGCTGACAATACATCCATTTGAATTTTTTCCCTAAAGATGAAGAAAAAATTGAACAGAAAAAGTTGAACAAAATGTTGAACAAAAGTTGAAGAAACAGTTGACCACCCAACGTAATTAGTCACATAGGTAAGAGGAAGACCCAAATCCGCCAAATAAACATAAGAACAGTATAAAGTGGTATCTTCACTGAATATAAACTTACATTAATTTAAAAAGTTGAACAAAAAGTTAAATAGTTAACCACCTGACATAATTAGTCATATAAGAGGAAGACCCAAATCCAGAAAACAAACAAAAAAACAATATAACGTAACATCTTCACTGGAGATAAACGTACATTAATTTAAAAAGTTGAACAAAAAGTTGAAGAAACAGTTGATCACCCGACGTAATTAGTCATATAAGTAAGAGGAAGACCTAAACGCAATAACATAAGAACAGTATAAAGTGATATCTTCACTGGAGATAAACTTACATTAATTTATTACTGTGTTGTTTTCTTTCTCCGACTTTCCCAAGCAAGGGCGATAAATTTCGCGAGGGATTTTTGATAGTTTTCATCTTCAGTCATGAGTATTCTGGTATTGACTCTTTGACTCGAAATGTCCTCATCAAAGATTATGCATTTTTGTCGTATACTTTCATACGACTTGCAAACAAACAAAAAATGCATTTCATCTTCTGTCTCTACATTACACATGGGACAAATAGAGTGTGCCGATGAATTTGAGTAAAACCATCTTGTTGTTGCATTTAGCCCTAGGGCTCTTAATCTAAAACGAGCAAGATTGCTTCTGTGCCATTTATTTGTTACGGCCTTTATATATTTTTCGGTTTGAAATATACTTTTAAAGGAAAGGAACCAATCATATTTCTCAGATTCTTCCATTTGAGCGTGCCAGTTTTGTTTGTACGAATCGACTAGTCTATCCCTAAATTCTGAAATAAATCCTTGGTCATAACCAACTCCCTGGCACATCCACACAATACCAAATCCATGTGTGGTTAACATTTTCTTAACGAAATATGCCCAGTTTTGTTTACCCGAGTCTAATTGATTCAGTAACATCTCATATGCCTGCTTGCACAATCTTGACATTGGGAGCTGGGTTAATTTCAACCAGTATTTAATACACTTCATTTGAGTTTTCAAAAACAAAGGATAACGGCCAGTTTCTCCATATAACATTTTATTAGATGAATGCAATGGTACCGAAAGGAAGCGTTTGATGGCAAATGTATGTACCTTTTCCATTTTATGATTGCTCGAAAAACCCGATATTTCTGAGCCATACGTTAAGATTGGTTCAATTTGTGAGTCGAAAAGTTTCCAAAAAATCGAGAAGTCAGTGCAGTTCAATTTTCTTAAAGATCTTAAAATTTCCATCGTTCCTCTTTTCCCTTTTTTGCTGCTTTTCACCCATGCGCTTTGGAGACTCAGTTTTGTTGTAAAAATAATACCTAGATATTTATATGAGTTTGTTACTTAAACTTCAGACTCACCATAAACTCATTTTTCTCGAACCGAAAGATGTCCTCCCTTACGGAAAATCATCACATTCGTCTTTTCTAGGTTCACAGACAGTAACAACCTCAGATTCATGTTTTAAAGCATTTAGTTGATTTTGTAACCCTATGACAGTGTCTGACAAAAGCACCACATCATCAGCAAATAGCAATAAAAAAAAACTTCAACAGCACCAGGCAATAGCTGTACACCATGTCTCCCTTTTTTTGGCTATTTCTAGCGCTAACTCATTAATAAAAAATGAAAATAGTAAGGGGCTGAGGAGACATCCTTGTTTCACTCCTCGTGGACATTCGAAAAAGTTGGTGTACATATCTTTGTCACGAACACATGCTAACACAGAATTATATATACTTTTAAGAGACATATATAATTTACCATTTACTCCATTCTTTCGCAGAATACCCCAAAGTACATTTCTATTAACTGAGTCAAATGCTTTGCGAAAATCTACAAATGCTACGTATAGTTTAGTGTGATTAAGAAGGTATTTTTGGACTAAAGCGTACAGCGTGAAAATGTGATCTATTGTACTGTATCCAGATCGAAATCCTGCTTGTTCTTCTATTATTTTTTCTTCCCACTCTGCCCATTTCGTAAGTCGTTTATTTAATATATTTGTATAAGAGAGAGAGAGAGAGAGAAATAGACAGAGAGAATAACAGCAATAAAAACACAAAAAAACAGCCAAACCAAACATAACATACCAAATGTTAAAAACGGCCATGCTGTACTACCAAGCTCATCGTCCTCATTAATGGGTTTTGTGCCATAGTTAAACCTCATAGGCAGCTGACGTGTTTGAATAATTCTGTGATCAGCTATCCAGCTGCATCAAACAGAAAATAACTTCTTCAATTTTTATTGAAATCTATGCATGAAAAACCAAGATACTCATGCTTTGTTCTTTAGTCGTCCTACATTTTCAACATTGGACAATTTGTTTTTATTCAAATGATTGTGCAACCGATCCCATACAATAAGTAGGCTGTACAGTCTACGTATTTTTGATCATGGTTTGTCCATAAATAATCTGAAAATACTTGCTTAGAATGACAAATTTGTTTTGTGTATATGTGGCCTTAGGGTACGATTGCACAAACGATCATAGATCGTGAGCTTTAATAAGCTTGCTTTGGGCCCAGACAAGACCAACTGTGCACGTGTACGGCCATACGTAAGCAAGCCTATGCTAACCCACTTTCTGCTGTGAAGAACATGTTTATCAATAAGCACACTGAGGGCGCCCTGAAATCTGCTATGCAGTCGTGCCTTGATCTTTAACGGGTTTTCATAGAGTTTAAGCATTAAAAATGTTTTCCACATGGTTGAGATCTGTTCTTAAGAGCCGGGATATGGTTAATTGAATATTTCACGTTGTTGACCACCCTGGTCACCATGATAGATCGTTCTGCTAATACCTCTAGTATGATTTTGATACCAAGATTTGTGAAAATCCTTCCACCAAAAGGCCAGAAAGTTGCTGAAATTGTCACCACACACACACACACCACACACACACACACACACACACACACACACACACACACACACACACACATCGAGGTAAAAAAAACAAAAACACACAAAACGAAATCCTCTTCAAGCAAAGAAACAAACAAATAAACGAAAATAGTAATAAACAAAATGAAATGAAATACACATCCCCAAATCTTTCAAATATATAAACAACATCAATAACAAAAAAGGCATGAACACATAACAGATATGCAGAACACATAACAGATATGCAGAACACATAACAGATATGCAGAACACAAAATAAACAGATATGCAAACACATAACAGATATGCAGAACACATAACAGATATGCAGAACACATAACAGATATGCAGAACACATAACAGATATGCAGAACACATACAGATATGCATAACACATAACAGATATGCAGAACACATAAGATATGCAACATAACAGATATGCAGAACACATAACAGATATGACACATAAATATGGCAAGCATAAATGGGAAGAAAAGAGAAAAAAACAGAGTTGAGCATTATTCAGGTATCTTAAGCACACAGCACACCGGACACTGACAGAGAGCACAAATCAAAAATTACATATAATATAGCCTTGTTTCCTTGCTTGTTTGCTTGCTTGCTTACCTGTTTGCTGGCTTGCATATTTGTTTGTTTGTTTGTTTGTTTTGAGGCCCAGCCGGTCCAGAGGTAGAGCGCTCGCTTACCAGTCTGTCTGCACGAGTTCGCACGGCTGGAAACCACGCCCGGGGGAAATGTATACATGTCTGCAATCTAGCAATCTACTCTAGCTGTGAATGGTTACCCACCCGATTTTTTAAGGATCGTCGCGTACTTGGGGAGATGTTCTTTGTGGTCACCCCCATTGTTTTCCCTTTTCTACGCCACCTTAATGGTCACAGAATCCGGCACAGTTTTTACAATGCCATCATGATGATGGCGATGAGGATGATGCTTAGGAGTTCCATGTAGGATAGTGTCTGAGTGACAGGGCTGTATTCTACGTTTACTATCATAATATTTCCTGCGTCAACCAGACCTGAGACATAACGGTGTTGGCCAGAAGATTTGAGCAACACCCTCAATGACGCATCCGTGAAGTGGATGAGACTGGACTGTGTGGTCCCAGTCTGCCCAATGACCCATAGCACGCCCAACTCTGGGTAGGAACCGGTTGAAACCGAAAAATCCAACAATGATTTTTGAAGGTGCTGATGGGGATTCGAACTCACAATCTTCAAATCGGTAGTCCGCTGTGCTAACCACTATACCACGGCGACTGGTTGATGACCGAGATTTTCTTTACATTTTAGAGAAGGTAGCTCGACAAGGCAACGATGCTGGCTGTCAGCACAATGATGTCCCTACCACCTCACTCCTCTATGATTTCAGGCGTGTTGGAAAAACTGTTATCTTTTTAACCTTATTTCTTATTAGCTAAGGCTGCTAAACTTTGCTACTAAACACCGCAGAGCCAAGTACGCCCTAAGGTAGAAAACACGATGTTGGTAACAATGGCCACATGACCATGTGTGTAAGTGTGCTGAGTGTGCGTGTGTAAAGAGAGATCGTGTACAACATGTGTGTACCGATGGGCTGTCGCCTGCCTCAGCAAGTCTGTCTTGGTGTCTCCCGCCTGCCGGGTGGGTAAAGGGAGGACACTCTTCCCATCTCGCAGGTCAACATGTGTGCAGACCTTCAGTGCCTGAAGCCTTCATGTGTGCGTGCACGCAAAGCACCAGATACTCAAGATGAATTTCCTGTTATGTCAGTTATGTCAGTGTCCTATAACTCAGGGAAACATAAAAACACCCAGTACGCACACCCACCCAAGACGAATATGCAAAGTGTCCTGCAACATTTTGCCTCGCAATATGGGTTATACAAAATGCATATAAAAATCCGAAAGATAAGCCGGAACGCTTAATGAAAGAAAAAAAATGCCGAGAAATCTTGTTCAGTATGTGGCTTCAAAATCAATCTTAATTGGTAACATCGCTATTGATGCAGGCTGTTTTAAGAAAGGGAGCAAACATTGTGTGATGTGTGTTTTTACATCCGTGATTAATTGGATGGAAAGCACAGTTATCAAAACACAAACCAAAGCAAATAAACAAAAGAACAATAACATTGTCAAACAAAAACAAAACAAAACAAACAAAAAAACTGGCACGCAGACACACATACGTTCACACGCACTCACACACGTCCTCAGGCAG
>JAPXFY010000027.1:36856485-36858985 GCA_030674185.1 Monoplex corrugatus | reverse complement strand
CTGGTGGAAGCAGACCCCAAGGCCACAGGATTCCTTCTCATGCAGTGCCTGTTGAAGACCACGTTTTCCAACGATCGGTCCTGTGACTCACAATCGAGACCCACGTCAGGCCATGAAGACCAGTTGACAACTCTCTATAGGATCGACGAGAGTTCATAATAATAGTAACAATAATAATAATGATGATGATAGTAATAATAATAGTAACAATGATAATAATAATGATAATGATAATACTGATGGTAATAATATTGATAACAAAAATAATATTAGAGAATTAGGGCTTGTGACCCGTAACCTTAGCCGTCATCCTCCCCCTGTCACACACACACACACACACACACACACACACACACACACACACACACACACACACACACACACACACACACACACACACACACATATCTTACTGTCCGCCGAAGAAACACTCCAAGGTAGCCTCATTTCCACTGTCAGCAGTGACATATCCAGTGTGACCCAATACTACTGGCTTGGTCTGTTGCACTGGGTGGTGAGATAACAAAACACAAATCAATGAACAAGTCGTACACACACATTCACACACAGACACGTACACACACACACACACACACACACACACACACACACACACACACACACACACACATACACACACACATACACACACACACAGATGTACACACGCATACCCAGACACGTACACACACGCACGCATACACACATATATACTCAGACACATACAAATACACACACACACATACCTCACAAAAGACAGACAGACAGACAGATAGATAGATAAATAGATAGATAGATAGATAGATACATAGATACATAGATAATAGATACATAGATACATAGATAGATACATAGACAAATACATAGATAGATACATAGATAGATAGATGGACAGATAGATGGACAGATAGATTGATAGACGTTCGTAGATAATGCATACTTCAAATATTTTGGAATAAATAAAACATGGGTGACACAGTCATACTTCAATCAAACAACTGGAACATATAAATAGATTTAACAGACACAAAGACGTCATTAGAATTCAACTTTAGGACAAGGTAAACTCTCCTCTAATATCACTAGAGTTTCACTTTAGGATAAGGCAAACTCTCCTCTAATATCACTAGAGTGTCACTTTAGGATAAGGTAAACTCTCCTCTAATATCACTAGAGTTTTACTTTAGGATAAGGCAAACTCTCCTCTAATATCACTAGAGTGTCACTTTAGGATAAGGTAAACTCTCCTCTAATATCACTAGAGTTTCACTTTAGGATAAGGCAAACTCTCCTCTAATATCACTAGAGTTTCACTTTAGGATAAGGCAAACTGTCCTCTAATATCACTAGAGTTTTACTTTAGGACAAGGCAAACTCTCCTCTAATATCACTAGAGTTTTACTTTAGGATAAGGCAAACTGTCCTCTAATATCACTAGAGTTTTACTTTAGGACAAGGCAAACTGTCCTCTAATATCACTAGAGTTTTACTTTAGGATAAGGCAAACTCTCCTCTAATATCACTAGAGTTTTACTTTAGGATAAGGCAAACTCTCCTCTAATATCACTAGAGTTTTACTTTAGGATAAGGCAAACTCTCCTCTAATATCACTAGAGTGTCACTTTAGGATAAGGCAAACTCTCCTCTAATATCACTAGAGTGTTACTTTAGGATAAGGCAAACTCTCCTCTAATATCACTAGAGTGTCACTTTAGGATAAGGCAAACTCTCCTCTAATATCACTAGAGTTTCACTTTAGGATAAGGCAAACTCTCCTCTAATATCACTAGAGTTTTCACTTTAGGATAAGGCAAACTGTCCTCTAATATCACTAGAGTTTTACTTTAGGATAAGGCAAACTCTCCTCTAATATCACTAGAGTGTTACTTTAGGATAAGGCAAACTCTCCTCTAATATCACTAGAGTGTCACTTTAGGATAAGGCAAACTCTCCTCTAATATCACTAGAGTTTCACTTTAGGATAAGGCAAACTCTCCTCTAATATCACTAGAGTTTCACTTTAGGATAAGGCAAACTCTCCTCTAATATCACTAGAGTTTCACTTTAGGATAAGGCAAACTGTCCTCTAATATCACTAGAGTTTACTTTAGGATAAGGCAAACTGTCCTCTAATATCACTAGAGTTTCACTTTAGGATAAGGCAAACTGTCCTCTAATATCACTAGAGTTTTACTTTAGGATAAGGCAAACTGTCCTCTAATATCACTAGAGTTTCACTTTAGGATAAGGCAAACTCTCCTCTAATATCACTAGAGTTTTACTTTAGGACAAGGCAAACTCTTTTCTCTCAGGCGCTTTACAGACGTATGTTGTCAGATTTGTAAATGTACGCTCAATGTTTGAAGCCTTGATCATTGTAAATCTGAAATCATTTGGATTACGACAGTACTTTGGCTGAATTAACTGGCATCTCAGATCTTCAAGGGCTGGACAACATAGAATGAAGTTATTCTCATTTTCAGTAATGCTTTTACATAAT
>JAPXFY010000027.1:36848985-36851485 GCA_030674185.1 Monoplex corrugatus | reverse complement strand
TGTACTATACGCTTACTGTAATAACATATCTTGGCATCAACCAGGCCCGAGAGATACTGACACTTGCGATGTTGGTATAAAGATTTAGACAACACCCTTAATGACACATCTGTGAAGTGGATGAAAATTCGACTGTGTGGCCCCAGTCTTCCCAGTGAGCCCATATCACGCTCATCTCTGAGTAAAACCTGGTTGAAGTCAAACAAATCCACAATGATTTTTCTAAGGAACTGATGGGGAATTCGAGCCCACAACCTTAGAGTCTGAAGTTCTTTGCGCTAACCACTGCACCACGCCAACTGGTGTGATATGGAGACCTCGAGTGGACGGAGCTCCAAAAGAGCTAGCCAGCCCGCGTATGGAATGGCCCACACGTGGCACGAACCCAAGACGTCCACATTATCACCACGGCGTTCTAATCCACCGAGTTTGGGTCCACGTAAAACAGAAGGCACCGAACTTTGTGCTACATAAATGAAATGACTGCTATGGAGCTAATCATTCCGTCATCAACATCATCTCGTACCATGGTGCATGGCGCAGGCGGTTATGGCCCTCCACACCAATCTATCTTTTATCGCTGCAAGTATATATCTCCTACCCTTTCCGTCCCCATCCATTCTGCAAAAACTATTATTTGCTCCCTGGGTCTACCTGGCGATCTTTTTCCTCTAGCTTTCATACTGTGATTAGGTGCTCAAATTTCTCTTAAATGTTCTAAAAACGTTGTTTGTCTTTTCCTTATCTTCTTGATCATTGTTCTTTTTGTGTTCGCTTCTTTCATTACGTATTTCTGACAATGGGTTTACCCGTTACACGTAATATTATTTCAGTTGGCATGTCCATCGTATTTTGTATACGTGAACATGTAACGAAAAATATTTATGACATTTTACACTGGCATCAATACTGACATGAATTGGTATCACTACTAACATAAAACTCAAGAAGGATGAAACAATATGAGCTTTTATTCATTTTGTGGTCTCAAGCACATTATACAGTTTAAGCATTACATCTCAAAACTTACCACGCGTATATTATGTGTGTTGCAAAGCCAGTGGAAATGACTGTTTACAGCGTTCTGGATTTTGCGTTACGTGTACGCAGGTTATTTTGCCCACACTGTGCAGGTGGAATGTTCCTCCCATTATACTCCGTTTTCTGTGAGGCGTGTGTGCGGGTTGTCTTCATGCTTCCATAAGCATCAGACCGCTGACGTGTTTTACAGGTTAACTTACATACTCCATGTAACTCCTGCCTGTTTTACAGGTTAACTTACATACTCCATGTAACTCCTGCCTGTTTGATAGGTTAACTTTCATACTCCATGTAACTCCTGCCCGTTTTACAGGTTAACTTTCATACCCCATGTAACTCCTGTCTGTTTGATAGGTTAACTTTCATACCCCATGTAACTCCTGCCTGTTTTACAGGTTAACTTTCATACCCCATGTAACTCCTGCCTGTTTTACAGGTTAACTTACATACTCCATGTAACTCCTGCCGTTTTAAGGTTAACTTACATATCCATAATCTGGTGTTTGCATGTAACTCCTGTCTGTTTGACAGGTTAACTTACATACTCCATGTAACTCCTGCCCGTTTTACAGGTTAACTTACATACTCCATGTAACTCCTGCCTGTTTTACAGGTTAACTTACATACTCCATGTAACTCCTGCCCGTTTTACAGGTTAACTTACATACTCCATGTAACTCCTGCCGTTTTACAGGTTAACTTACATACTCCATGTAACTCCTGCCCGTTTTACAGGTTAACTTACATACTCCATGTAACTCCTGCCTGTTTTACAGGTTAACTTACATACTCCATGTAACTCCTGCCCGTTTTATAGGTTAACTTACATACTCCAAATAAATCTTGCGTGTTTGCCGGTACACACAGAGGATGTTTAAGCACTAACAGATCTGGGGGGGGGGGGGGGGGGGGCTGATCTCTACCCTTCACCTGCCCAGCGAGAACTACCCATGCAGAATCAAACCTCAAACCGTCGGACTGGAAGCCTGACGTCTTAATCACCTGACAACCACAGCAGCTAGGCAATTACAATGTTCATTCATATTCATGTTCATATTCTTTGTCACAATACAATGTACCATGTGAGTCTGGGGCTGCTCTCCCTTTGAGAGCGCGTCGCCGCAGTGCAGCGCCACCCAATCATTTATTTTTTTACCAAAACGTCAGAAGGGCAAAATGACCAATTGGCCTTCAAGGGGACGGACAAAGGAAACAAACCTCTCTCTCCAATATTTATAAACCACAGCAGCCGGGCAAATGCCCTACTCTTCACGTTTTCAACTGCCGTGGGATTTTTAGCGTGTGCAGGCCAGAAGGCATACAGGTCAGACCCGTTTTTCGTCCCCTTCCGAAGGACAAGACATTTAGTTCGATTTTTTACGGTCAAACTGAGGAGAAAAGTCGACACCTCAACAGGAAGCGAATCTGGAAGCTCGAGTTGAAGTTACTGATTGGCGAC
>JAPXFY010000027.1:36833985-36846485 GCA_030674185.1 Monoplex corrugatus | reverse complement strand
GATGATATAAATGTGTTGTGTGTGATGTATACAATAGTATGTTTGATGACATAAATGTGTTGTGTGTGATGTATACAATAGTATGTTTGATGATATAAATGTGTTGTGTGTGATGTATACAATAGTATGTTTGATGACATAAATGTGTTGTGTGTGATGTATACAATACATGTAATATGTTTGATGACATAAATGTGTTGTGTGTGATGTATACAATACATGTAGTATGTTTGATGATACAAATGTGTTGTGAGTGATGTATACAATAGTATGTTTGATGATACAAATGTGTTGTGTGTGATGTATACAATAGTATGTTTGATGATATAAATGTGTTGTGTGTGATGTATACAATAGTATGTTTGATGACATAAATGTGTTGTGTGTGATGTATACAATACATGTAATATGTTTGATGATATAAATGTGTTGTGTGTGATGTATACAATAGTATGTTTGATGACATAAATGTGTTGTGTGTGATGTATACAATACATGTAGTATGTTTGATGACATAAATGTGTTGTGTGTGATGTATACAATAGTATGTTTGATGATATAAATGTGTTGTGTGTGTGATGTATACAATAGTATGTTTGATGACATAAATGTGTTGTGTGTGATGTATACAATACATGTAGTATGTTTGATGATACAAATGTGTTGTGTGTGATGTATACAATAATATGTTTGATGACATAAATGTGTTGTGTGTGATGTATACAATAGTATTTTGATGATACAAATGTGTTGTGTGTGATGTATACAATAGTATGTTTGATGACATAAATGTGTTGTGTGTGATGTATACAATACATGTAGTATGTTTGATGATACAAATGTGTTGTGTGTGATGTATAGAATAGTATGTTTGATGACATAAATGTGTTGTGTGTGATGTATACAATACATGTAGTATATTTGATGATACAAATGTGTTGTGTGTGATGTATACAATAGTATGTTTGATGACATAAATGTGTTGTGTGTGATGTATACAATACATGTAGTATGTTTGATGATACAAATGTGTTGTGTGTGATGTATACAATAGTATGTTTGATGACATAAATGTGTTGTGTGTGATGTATATAATAGTATTTTGATGATACAAATGTGTTGTGTGTGATGTATACAAAAGCATGTTTGATGACATAAATGTGTTGTGTGTGATGTATACAATACATGTAGTATGTTTGATGATACAAATGTGTTGTGTGTGATGTATACAATAGTATGTTTGATGACATAAATGTGTTGTGTGTGATGTATACAATACATGTAGTATATTTGATGATACAAATGTGTTGTGTGTGATGTATACAATAGTATGTTTGATGACATAAATGTGTTGTGTGTGATGTATACAATACATATAGTATGTTTGATGATACAAATGTGTTGTGTGTGATGTATACAATAGTATGTTTGATGACATAAATGTGTTGTGTGTGATGTATACAATACATGTAGTATGTTTGATGATACAAATGTGTTGTGTGTGATGTATACAATAGTATGTTTGATGACATAAATGGTTGTGTGTGATGTATACAATAGTATTTTGATGATACAAATGTGTTGTGTGTGATGTATACAAAAGCATGTTTGATGACATAAATGTGTTGTGTGTGATGTATACAATACATGTAGTATGTTTGATGATACAAATGTGTTGTGTGTGATGTATACAATAGTATGTTTGATGACATAAATGTGTTGTGTGTGATGTATACAATACATGTAGTATATTTGATGATACAAATGTGTTGTGTGTGATGTATACAATAGTATGTTTGATGACATAAATGTGTTGTGTGTGATGTATACAATACATGTAGTATGTTTGATGATACAAATGTGTTTTGTTTGATGTATACAATAGTATGTTTGATGATACAATTGTGTTGTGTGTGATGTATACAATAATAATAATAATAATATTGGACATTTGTTGAGCGCCTTCCTCCCTCACAAGGAGGGAGCACAAGGCGCTTCACATAATAGACGCACAGAACAGCCACAAATAGTGTACACATATAACATAAGACATATGGACAGATATGTCACACTTCATACTACAAAACACATCATACCGCATAATACCACATAATAACATAATAACACATCTCATACCACATCACTACACACAAATATGGAAAGGAAAACAGAACTATGCATGACAACAAAACACCCACTGAAGCTGGAAACAGATGGAGAAGCGTCAGTTTTCAAACTAGCAGGGCGCACAGATGTAACAGTTTGAATGTGCCTCTGTTTTCTTCTTCCTCCTCGGCGCGTTCGTTTCCATGGCAAACAGAACCCAATCTCCAATTCACGCAGCCGAGAGACAAGGTCAGAGGTCAATGGAGCAGCAGGAATCGCAACCAGTTCATCGCGAGAATAGTAAACAGAAGGCGAGGCAGTGCGCTCACCCGGACAACAGCTGCCGACATGCTGGCGATGGTTGCATGCTGCGTTTTGCACGTAAGCGGTGAAGTAGGTTGGAGGAAATGGCTGACTGGCACAGTTCAGAACAGAAATGTCACTGTGACCTGTTGTGCACGTTGGAACGAAAAATGGCTGACAGTGAAGAAATGGAATACACAGCCTTGACGAAAACAAAAAAACACAGCACAACGAATCTGAATAATGGGGACGATTCAAACAAAAACCACCACGTCGACGGCTCCATGACGAACACAATAGACAAAAACCAAGCACCAAACTGAAGGAAATCCAACGAAAAACACAAAACAACACCAGAGATCAGTCACTCAGCCTGTGAGGCGTGCGACCTTGACCTTTATATACATGTATCATCAAACATACTATACATGTAGTATATTTGATGATACAAATGTGTTGTGTGTGATGTATACAATAGTATGTTTGATGACATAAATGTGTTGTGTGTGATGTATACAATACATGTAGTATGTTTGATGATACAAATGTGTTGTGTGTGATGTATACAATAGTATGTTTGATGATATAAATGTGTTATGTGTGATGTATACAATAGTATGTTTGATGATACAAATGTGTTGTATGTGATGTATACAATAGTATGTTTGATGACATAAATGTGTTGTGTGTGATGCATACAATAGTATGTTTGATGACATAAATGTGTTGTGTGTGATGTATACAATACATGTAGTATGTTTGATGATATAAATGTGTTGTGTGTGATATATACAATAGTATGTTTGATGACATAAATGTGTTGTGTGTGATGTATACAATAGTATGTTTGATGACATAAATGTGTTGTGTGTGATGTATACAATAGTATGTTTGATGACATAAATGTGTTGTGTGTGATGTATACGATATCATGTTTGATGATACAAATGTGTTGTGTGTGATGTATGCAATAGTATGTTTGATGACATAAATGTGTTGTGTGTGATGTATACAATACCAAGTTTGATGATACAAATGTGTTGTGTGTTCTGGGTACAACATAATGTTTGATGATCATACACGTGTGTTCTGTGTGTTGTATACAATATCATGTCTGATGATGATACACGTGTACTGTGTGTGACTTGTACAATATAATGTTTGATGATTATACTGTACACGTCTGTTCTGTGTGTTGTGTACATTATCATGTTTGGTAATGATACACATGTGTTGTGTGTGTTGTGTGTGTTGTGTACAGGATCATGTTTGCTGATTAATAAATTAGATAAAGAAAAGACAAGTAACATGTATAGGACATTTTATGAGGAAAGAGAAATTTGAGCACCTAGTCACATCAGAAAAGCTGAAGGGAGAGCATCAGATAGACCCAAGGAGAAAACATTGGACGGACTTGCAGAGCGGCTGAGGACAGAAAGAGTGGGAGATGTACTTGCAGCGACAAGGGATAGATTCGTGTGGAGGGCCATGATGGCTAACACCATACTGCAGGGCATATGATGATGAGGCATATGTTGTGTGATGTGTACAATATCATATTTGATGAGACATATGTGTTGTGTGATTTGTACAAAATCATGTTTGATGAAGATACATATGTGTTGTGTATGAATGTACAATATAATGCTTGATGGTACCTATGTGTAGTGTGCAATTTGTACGATAACAATTTTGATGATGATACATACATTTGTGTGATGTGTACAATATTATGCTTGATGATGCACATGTGTCTTGTCTTGTTTTATTAAAAATGCATTCTTATTCTTTTTTCGTGTTTTCTTTTCTGGTTCCTGTTTGCTTGAACGTGAGCAGTCACACTTGTTTTGAATGTGTAGTTTTATGTGTATGATGTCATGCTTGGTGATACACATATGTCAGTTTAATGTATAGAATCTGATATATCATAATGCACATGGGTTGTCCTTGGTTTATACAATATCATGTTCAATGATACATAATTATGTGTTTTGTGTGATTTATACAATATCATGTCTGATTATGATGATGAGCATTATTGTTAGATGTGGAACAATAAATATCATGTTTGAAGATGATACACATGTGTTGTATGTGATTTGTACAATACTATGTTTGATGATACACATGTGTTGTGTGATTTGTACAATATCATGTTTGAAGATGATACACATGTGTTGTGTGATTTGTACAATACTATGTTTGATGATACACATGTGTTGTGTGATTTGTACAATATCATGTTTGATGATACACATGTGTTGTGTGATTTGTACAATATCATGTTTGATGATACACATGTGTTGTGTGATTTGTACAATATCATGTTTGATGATACACATGTGTTGTGTGATTTGTACAATATCATGTTTGATGATACACATGTGTTGTGTGATTTGTACAATATCATGTTTGAAGATGATACACATGTGTTGTGTGATTTGTACAATACTATGTTTGATGATACACATGTGTTGTGTGATTTGTACAATATCATGTTTGATGATACACATGTGTTGTGTGATTTGTACAATATCATGTTTGATGATACACATGTGTTGTGTGATTTGTACAATATCATGTTTGATGATACACATGTGTTGTGTGATTTGTACAATATCATGTTTGATGATACACATGTGTTGTGTGATTTGTACAATACTATGTTTGATGATACACATGTGTTGTGTGATTTGTACAATACTATGTTTGATGATACACATGTGTTGTGTGATTTGTACAATATTATGTTTGATGATACACATGTGTTTGCGTGATTTGTACAATATTATGTTTGATGATACACATGTGTTTGCGTGTGATTTGTACAATATTATGTTTGATGATACACATGTGTTTGTGTGATTTGTACAATATTATGTTTGATGATACACATGTGTTTGCGTGATTTGTACAATATTATGTTTGATGATACACATGTGTTGTGTGATTTGTACAATATTATGTTTGATGATACACATGTGTTGTGTGATTTGTACAATATTATGTTTGATGATACACATGTGTTGTGTGATTTGTACAATATTATGTTTGATGATACACATGTGTTTGCGTGATTTGTACAATATTATGTTTGATGATACACATGTGTTTGTGTGTGATTTGTACAATATTATGTTTGATGATACACATGTGTTTGTGTGTGATTTGTACAATACTATGTTTGATGATACACATGTGTTGTGTGATTTGTACAATATTATGTTTGATGATACACATGTGTTTGCGTGATTTGTACAATATTATGTTTGATGATACACGTGTGTTTGTGTGTGATTTGTACAATACTATGTTTGATGATACACATGTGTTGTGTGATTTGTACAATATCATGTTTCATGATACACATGTGTTGTGTGATGTGTACAATATTAAGTTTGATGATACACATGTGTTTGCGTGATTTGTACAATACTATGTTTGATGATACACATGTGTTGTGTGATTTGTACAATACTATGTTTGATGATACACATGTGTTGTGTGATTTGTACAATACTATGTTTGATGATACACATGTGTTGTGTGATTTGTACAATATCATGTTTGATGATACGCATGTGTTGTGTGATGTGTACAATATTATGTTTGATGATACACATGTGTTGTGTGATTTGTACATTTTCCTGTTTGATGGTAATATACACTTGTTGTGTGTAATTGGTACAATATCATTTTTGATTATACATTTTGTGATTTGTACAATGTCATGTTTGATGAATCGATGATACACGTGTGTTGTGTGTGATGCGTGCAATATCATGTTTGACGGTGATACATATGTGTTGTGTGTGATTTATACAATGTCATGTTTCAAGATGATACATGTGACGTGTGTGATTTGCACAGTATCATGTTTGATGGTGATACATACGTGTTGTGTGTACTGTGCATAATTTGTACAATATAATGTGTAATGATACAAAATAATAATATGTGTTCTTTGCGATGTGTATAATATCATGTTTGATGATGATACACTACAATATTGTGTGTGATTTGAAAAATATCATGTTTGATTATTACACATAAGTGGTAGTACAATACCATGTTTTATTGTGACACATGTGTTTCGCGTGATTTGTACAATATCATGTTTGATGATGATACATGTATGATGTGTGTGATTTGTAGAATATCGTGTGCGATAATGATACACAAATGTTGTGTGTGATTTGTACAATATAATGCTTGGTGACACACATCTGTTGTGTGTGATATGTATGATGATTATACATATGTGCTGAATGTGTACAATATTGTGTCCGATACTGACACATGTATATTATTTGTACAACATCATGTTTGACGACGATACTCATATGTTGTGTTGTTTTTGAATAATATCATGTTTGATGATGATACATTTGGTTTCTGTGATAAGTGTGTAGAACATCATGTCTGATGATTATACACATGTTTTGTGTGTTTTTGTACAATGTCATGTTTGGTGATACATGTGTGTGATGTGTACAATATAGCTATTTCCAAACCAAAATCCTGAATGCCTCTTCTTCAAAAGAACTCTTTACAACCATGAATCATCTCCTTGGCACACGAAAAGATTTACCTCTCCCAACAAAACATACAAATGAAGAACTCCCATCTGTATTCTCCAACTATTTCACCACCAAAATACAAACTCTTCGTGACAGGCTTGACAGGACACCCTGTCAACCATGCCCACCTGACCCTTCCTTCTCTGGCACACCTCTTACTACTTTTAACCCAGTCTCACAAGAAGAAATTCTCAACACAATCAGATCCATGTCGTTCAAAACCTGCGAACTGGATCCTCTTCCAGGTTCTCTCTACGCCGACTGTCTCCCTACTCTCCTCCCATTCATCACTGACATCATCAACACTTCTCTTCAAACTGGAACTGTCCCTGATTCTTTCAAGTCTGCTATTGTTCACCCTCTCCTCAAGAAACACAATTTAGATCCAAATGAACTGAAAAATTACCGGCCTATCTCTAATCTCTCTTTCTTGTCAAAACTCCTTGAAAAAGTCGTCCTCAACCAGCTGAACTCTCACCTGTCTGCCAACAATCTCCTCAATCCTTTCCAGTCAGCCTACCGCCAGTGCCATAGCACTGAAACTGCCCTACTACACATTCTCAACAATCTCCTCCTTGCAACTGATACTGGCAAAGTCTCTCTCCTCACACTCCTTGATCTGTCTGCAGCCTTTGATACCATTGATCATGGTATTCTCCTTTTTAGACTTCATCATACTTTTGGCATCTCTGACATTGCTCTGTCTTGGTTCACTTCATACCTATCCAACAGAAAACAAACCGTTCTCATCAATGGCACTTACTCTCAACCTGCATACCTGACCTGTGGTGTTCCACAAGGATCTGTCCTTGGCCCTGTTCTTTTCACTCTTTACACCTCCCCCCTGTCCACCATCATCAACTCCCATTCTATAAAACACCACTTCTATGCTGATGACACCCAACTTCAAGACAGTGACTCACCTGATAATATACAGCGCCTGTTGACTCGCACCACTGAGTGTTACTCGGACATTAAGAACTGGATGACACACAATAGACTTCAGCTTAATGACGACAAAACAGAAGCTATCCTCATTGGCACCCGTCAGAAACTTTCTCAGCTGCCTCCTCTTTCTCTCCCATTATGTAACACATCAGTCCCAATTTCTGATTCAGCTAAAAACCTTGGTGTCTGCATTGACTCTACCCTCTCCATGAACAACTTTGTTTCTCAAACTGCCAGATCCTGCTACTATCATCTCCATCGTAAAAGGCTGATCAGGAAGTATCTCTCTGTCGAAACAACTGCAAAACTCGTTCTCTCCTTCATAATGTCTCGCATTGACTATTGCAATTCACTCCTGTCTGGTCTTCCTGCCTCCACCATTCACATCCTACAGCGCATTCAAAACAATGCTGTACGCCTTCTCCTCAAAAAGAAAAAAGCTGACCACATATCTCCTCTCCTGGCACAACTTCACTGGCTCCCTGTATCAAAGCGCATACAGTACAAACTAGACACCATGTGCTACAAAAGCCTCAATAACGCAGCCCCCGATTACCTGTCAAGCCTACTTGAGATCTATCTTCCCTCACGTACCCTCCGCTCTGCCTCCGATCCTCTGACTTTTCGCTTTCCACGCACTAAGCTCAATACCTATGGTCCACGAGCCTTCTCTGTTTCTGGTCCACTCTCCTGGAACAAACTTCCTCTCTCAGTCCGTCAGCAACCTACTTTTGTCTCCTTCAAGTCCGCTCTCAAAACTCACCTTTTCTCCTCCGCATAAAATCCTAACCTCACTCAACCCCCCCCCCCCCCCCCCCTCTGCAGCCTGTCTCCGCTCGGAGGGAATCACATGGTTATAATATATAATTGTATATGCTATGCTCTCTATAATTTTCCATTGGTTTTATTCTTGCTTTTATTGCTTTTATTCTTTCTCCCCATTTATAGCCATGCGTGTGTGTGTGTGTGTGTGTGTGTGTGTGTGTGTGTGTGTGTGTGTGTGTGTGTGTGTGTGTGCGTGCGTGTGTGTGCGTGCGTGCGTGCGTGCGTGCTTGCGTGTGTGTCTGCTTCAGCGCTTAGATTTGATTTTATCAAGATTTTGCGCTATATAAATATTGTAATTATTATTATAATTATAGTGTTTGATGATACATCTGTGTTGTGTGTGCTGTGAACAATATCATGTTTGATGATACACATGTGTTGTTTTTGTACAATATCATGCTTGGTGATACATATGTGTTTGTGTGATATGTGGTTGATGATACGTATGTGTTGTGTGTGCTGTATACAATATCACGTTTAATGATCGATATGTGCAACGAGTAGTGTGTACAAAAGACGTTTGATGATGCACATTCATGGTTTGCACAATACCGTTTTAGAATATACACACGTATTGTATTGTTCAAAGGAACGTTGATGACACACAAATGTTGTACGGTCTTACAACAAATGTATTTTTAAAAAAAAATGTTGGAGGGATGGAAATTTCTGAAAGAACGCCAAGCAACCAATCAGCAGCATGATTACTTACCGGGGTCGAGGATTTCCCGTGGCATTACATTTCAGTGTGACAGTTAATGTTTCTCCCACATACTTGGTCGTTTGGCGGGTAGGGAACGTGACATGGGGAGGTGTGGCGATTCCCAGCCCTGCGTGTGACATGACAACATGAAGTTAACGTCAAGTTGGTCAGATGGGAAAAAGCCACACACACACACAACACACACACATACACACACAACACACATACACCACACACACACACATCACACACACATACACACACACACAATACACACACATACACACACACACACACATACACACAACAAAACACACACATACACACACACACAACACACACACATACACACACAACACCACACATACACACACATAACACACACACACACACACACACACATACACACCACATACACACACACACACACACAACACACAACACACACACACACACACCACACACACACACACAACACACACACACCACACACATACAACACACAACAACACACATACACAACAACACACACACTAACACACATACCAAACACATTACAACACACACACAACAAACAAACACATACACACACACACCTGTGCGTGTGTGTGTGTGTGTGTGTGTGTGTGTGTGTGTGTGTGTGTGTGTGTGTGCATATAGTAAACAAGCTAGTTGTAAAGTTGTGGGCTGGATTTAAACTCGACATATCAGACCTTTGTCCACAGCCCTATCAAAAGAGCCAACCATCCCACGGAAAGTGTGAACTAGAGAAGTAAAAGTTAAACGAAAGAAAGACGAAAATATACTTAGCAATGGAATCCTGCCGCTCACCAATGCTGGTAGTTTTAAATCCACTGCTACCAACTTCCACCCGAACAAGAGTGCACTCTTTCATGCAAGCAACCACTCTCCACAAATAATTCGATTAAAAAGCAAGCAAGCATGCAAAATTTAATATTTTCAGGAAAAAAATACAACAAACAAGCAAACCCTCAAAGTCATGTGATTTGTTTTATTATCATTTATTATTTATTTATTTATATATTTATCATTCACTTCATTCATTCATTCATCATATCATTCCATTAATTATATTTCATTTATTTATTTATTTATTTATATACATTTATATTTTATATCATTTATTACATACGTATCGACAAGGGCCAGTCGGCCAACAATTTGCGCGTGTCTCGTTTTGTGTATCAAATAGTTTTTGTGTTTATTGTGATGTTCATTTTTCTGTATTCCCCTATGGCATGTCGGGGCTCTTTCTGTATCCCACTTGGCATCTGATCGGGGGGCCTTTCTGTATCCCTAGGGCATTGGGATTCCACCTATGGGCATGTCGGGGATCTCTTTCTTATCCCCTATGGCATGTCGGGCTCTTTCTGTATCCCCTATGGGCATGTCGGGTGCTCTTTCTGTATCCCCTATGGCATGTCGGGGCCTGATCCCCAATTTGCGTGCTCTTTTGTATCCCCTATGGTGTGGGGCTATGTATCCCTGGCATGGGTCATCCTGTTTCTGTATCCCCTATGGGCATGTCGGGGCTCTTTCTGTATCCCCTATGGGCATGTCGGGGATCTCTTTCTGTATCCCCTATGGGCATGTCGGGGGGCTCTTTCTGTATCCCCTATGGGCATGTCGGGGTCTCTTTCTGTATCCCCTATGTGGCTGTACCCTATGCATGCGGGTCTTTCGTATCCCTGGATGTCGGGCTCTTTCTGTATCCCCTATGGGCATGTCGGGGGCTTCTGTATCCCTTGGATGTCGGGCTCTTTCTGTATCCCCTATGGGCATGTCGGGGGTCTTTCTGTATCCCTATGCATGTCGGGCTCTTTCTGTATCCCCTATGACATGTCGGGATCTTTCGCCTGATGTCGGGCTCTTTCTGTATCCCCTAGCAATGTCGGGGCTCTTTCTGTATCCCCTATGGATGTCGGGGATCTCTTTCTGTATCCCCTATGGGCATGTCGGGGGGCTCTTTCTGTATCCCCTATGGGCATGTCGGGGCTCTTTCTGTATCCCCTATGGATGTCGGGGGGCTCTTTCTGTATCCCCTATGGCATGTCGGGGATCTCTTTCTGTATCCCCTATGGGCATGTCGGGGGCTCTTTCTGTATCCCCTATGGGCATGTCGGGGATCTCTTTCTGTATCCCCTATGACATGTCGGGGGCTCTTTCTGTATCCCCTATGGACATGTCGGGTCTCTTTCTGTATCCCCTATGCGGATGTCGGGGGCTCTTTCTGTATCCCCTATGGCGATGTCGGGGGCTCTTTCTGTATCCCTATGCATGTCGGGGGCTCTTTCTGTATCCCCTATGCATGTCGGGGTTCTTTCTGTATCCCCTATGCATGTCGGGGGCTCTTCTGTATCCCCTATGGCATGTCGGGCTCTTTCTGTATCCCCTATGCATGTCGGGGCTCTTTCTGTATCCCCTATGGCATGTCGGGGCTCTTTCTGTATCCCCTATGCATGTCGGGGCTCTTTCTGTATCCCTATGCATGTCGGGGTCTCTTTCTGTATCCCCTATGACGATGTCGGGGACTCTTTCTGTATCCCCTATGCGAGTCGGGCTCTTTCTGTATCCCCTATGCATGTCGGGATCTCTTTCTGTATCCCCTATGACGATGTCGGGATCTTTTCTGTATCCCCTATGGGCATGTCGGGGGCTCTTTCTGTATCCCCTATGGGCATGTCGGGGTCTTTTCTGTATCCCCTATGCATGTCGGGGGGCTCTTTCTGTATCCCCTATGCATGTCGGGACTCTTTCTGTATCCCTATGGATGTCGGGGCTCTTTCTGTATCCCTATGCATGTCGGGATCTCTTTCTGTATCCCCATGACGATGTCGGGGCTCTTTCTGTATCCCCTATGACGATGTCGGGGATCTTTCTGTATCCCCTAGATGTCGGGGTCTTTGTATCCCTATGACGATGTCGGGGCTCTTTCTGTATCCCCTATGCATGTCGGGGGGCTCTTTCTGTATCCCCTATGATGCGGGGATCTCTTCTGTTCCCCTATGACGATG
>JAPXFY010000027.1:36811485-36826485 GCA_030674185.1 Monoplex corrugatus | reverse complement strand
AACAATAAAAACACCTCGCCAAGATGAAATCGCCTGCATAATTTCAAACTCATCCATGCCTCACATCACTGAAATCCTATCATATATCATTATATTCAACTTGTGTACTGATCAGAAGATCAAATATCAAGGCCAATATAACAATATCTGTGGTATTCAAACCACTTGAGAGATATGTTAACAAATACATGATGAAATTTGTGGAATATCAGTTATAATATCGCCCCTTTCAGTCAGGATTTCCTCGACATCATTCATTTAATACTGCTCTTTGAAATATGGCAACACCACTATAAGTTCTCTTCTTAGACTTTACAGAAAACATCAGACCTCAACGGCCATTATGCCACCCTTTCAAACTTCAATATCTACCTGAAACGCCCCATATCTTTCCTTTCTTCCGCTTATACATTTAAAGAAAAGGGGTGCAACCTTTGTATTGCTCATTGTAGTCTGTCTTCTGATAAAAGGTATCGTTTTGTGCACCACAAGGTTCAATTCTAGGACTAATCTTATTTTTTACTGACACCAATGACCTACCCTTACACACAGCAACAACATGCATTGAATGTCATATGCTTGCTGACGATTCTACTCATAACACATCCAGGAAAGAGATTTCTGAAATCGAAGAAACAACAAATGTGACAGCGAGTCTGATTTCGTAATATCATACCCGTGCAAGTTGGCAAACTGTTTTCTTCTTGTCGTGATTCATGTTGTGATTTTCTTTTATTGGTGATTGTGCTTCATGTAGATGTATTTCAAACATATGGATGTTCTGCAGAAATTAAATTTGATTTCATGATCTCATTGCAATCGCGCTTAGTTGCTGTTTTGCGTTTGTTTATATTACTTGCTTAAAATAATAAAAAAATGTTTGAGAAAAAGTTATTACAACTATGTATTATTCAAATACCAGAATGGCGTAATGCGAACCATATGCCGATCAATCTTACAAAAACAAAATCAACAGTAATAACAACTCGCCCGAAACACCAACTATCAAAATCATATCGTCAATCAACCTTGCATGGTATAAACAGAACGACAAGTTTCCCCAACACCACGTACTTGAAATGTACATAAACGAAAAGCGTACAAGGGATGTCCACCTTGGTTATCTAAATAAATCTGTAACAATTTATTTCTTCCTCGCAGGGTCTTGTACTAGTCAAACTGAAGCTCAAAACAAAAATAAAAAACACATGATATTGCCCATGTCAAATTTCATATTGCCAATGCTTCAGCAGTGTGAGATAGTGGCAACGAAGCTCCATAAAAAGAACAATTCCTTGCGCAGAACAGTAAACATTCTGGTTACTAACAATTCCCTAATCACAGACGAGAAATATAAAAGTAGAGGAGGAACTGTCACTCAAAGGTCAACATAAGCAAAACAAGAGCTCACAAATTAATACACAAATATGTGCACAGATCCGTCTCTAAATATCTAACAACGCTGTTTACTCCATGTCAAACACAACATACATTCAGGAAACAACTTTTATCTTCCCAGACCACGGTAAGACACATTTGGGCCAAACATTTCTTCTTCTGGTACAAATCACTGGAATACGCTACTCACCGACATCAAGTCATGCACATCACCGGGCAGCTTTATACGAAAGCTTCACCACTGTTTCCTTGAAATAACGTAAACAACTGTTCTAACTGAAATCCATTTCTGGTTCTACAATAAAACCTCTAGTCAGCTTCATTACTACACACGGGTCCCCTTTTTAATCACTGTAATCTATCACCTTTCTGTATTAAAATAGTACATATATGTATACATGTATGTGTATATATACATATGTTATATATATATATATATATGTATATACATATATGTGCATATACATATATATATATATATATACATATGTGAGTGTGTGCGTGTGTGTGTGTGTGTATGTGTGTGTGTGTGTGTGTGTGTGTGTGTGTGTGTGTGTGTGTGTGTGTGTAGAGAAAGATATATATATATATATATACATGTATATGTACACCTCTCTCTCTCTCTCTCTCTTTCTCTCTCTCTCTCTCACCGTCTATTTACCAAACCTCTCTCTCCCTCTGTACCGTCTACACCCATGACTCAACGTGTTCACACCCTTTATCCTAAAGCGCACAAAAAACATAATTATTTGTTTTATTTGCAGCTTGGTATACAAGCTGGCTTGTGTGCATACATTTGCGTCAGACAGTAAATGATTTATACTGGCAACCATTTCGGCATTGACTATCGCTTCTGTCTCCGTCCCCTCCTTCCCGTTTTTGTTTTTATTGCTCTACTTACTGTCATCTTTTCCTGTTTTGTACGTCTCCATATGACATGGTTTTGGTTTGGTTTAGCTTTCAACACAATTCACTGTTTATTTCTTTTTTTTCTGTTTTTTTCGTTTAATGCATTTCCTTTTATCTTCTGATGCTTATGCTGTGTGCGTGGAGTAGCAAGGACTAAGGACTAGCTGTAATACAGGTCATGTGGGATTTGATGCTACTATCCTTGAGTAACAAATCGTTTTCAAATGTTTCCTCTCTCTCTCTCTCTCTCTCTCTCCCCTCTCTCTCTCTCTCTCTCTCTCTCTCTTTCACACCACAACTGCACGCACACACAGACACAGACACGATGCATCATACACAGACACAGACACACACAGACACACACACATACACACACATACACACACACATACACACACACATACACACCCCAACACACACACACATACACACACACACACACACACACACACACACACACACACACACACACACACACACACACACACACACACACACACACACATCACATCACTCACAACTATAAATGGAGTTGGAAAATGGGGATCGTGAAGTTCGCTCATTAAGAATTTATTTCTGATATTTCTAGAATGTCGACTGACAACAGGACCATACTTCTGCTTTCATAGCGGATATGTCATACGAGAATACTGTAGACCTTATGGGATCTAGTGTCTTTGAACACATGTTTTCCACAGTTTGCCCCTTCCTCTTATAAGTGTGTCCCATAAATTATTCTATCAAAGCTGTATCCGTGAACAAATTATTTCCTATCAATATTACGTTTGAAGAAAGGAAAGAAAATAAGGAGACACTGTGCTTCAGGGTTTGAACTCATAATCCTCTATATCTTTGCGTTGTGCTCACCCTTCTGCCATCTGTCACGTTTGTCTGCTAATGGCGTTTTTACAAAAACACATTGATGTCATCTTAGTCACTTTATTCCTTTTCTCACATTGAACACAGCAGCAGGGAAGTTCCAGTCTCTTTCTCAAAAGTTTTGTATCTGGTGTTTGTTTGTTTGTAATCTTACGCTTGACAAACGCCAGTTGGCCGAAAATTTGCGCCTGTCTTGTCTTGTTGTATTAAATACGCGTTCGTATTCTTCTTTCGTGTTTTTTCTGGTTCCTGTTTGCTTGAACGCGAGCAGTCACACTTGTTTTGAATTTTGTTTATCTACGTTATGCCACTATCCAACAGTCAGGCATACGCCTCTAGCACTATCCAACAGTCAGGCATACGCCTCTAGCACTATTCAACAGTCAGGCATACGCCTCTAGCACTATCCAACAGTCAGGCATACGCCTCTAGCACTATCCAACAGTCAGGCATACGCCTCTAGCACTATTCAACAGTCAGGCATACGCCTCTTGCACTATCCAACAGTCAGGCATACGCATCTTGCAGTATCCAACAGTCAGGCATACGCCTCTAGCACTATCCAACAGTCAGGCATACGCCTCTAGCACTATCCAACAGTCAGGCATACGCCTTTTGCACTATCCAACAGTCAGGCATACGCCTCTAGCACTATCCAACAGTCAGGCATACGCCTTTTGCACTATCCAACAGTCAGTAGTAGTAGTAGTAGTAGTAGCTGAGGGCTGGCTCGTAGACTAGGCCTTCTGGCCTTTTAACGCCCTGTCTTTTTTGTTTTACGCTTTCTTCTTCGGGGTCTGAAAAGCATGCCTTAATATTCATACTTGAGCAAATCTGCTTCAGTCTATTTTTTTAAATAAAATTTTGAATTCTGCGTCATTGTCCAGGAAATTTTTGAATGTGTTAATGCTGTTAGTAAATTTAATTTCAAAAGGAATTTTATTCCACAATTTAACAATTCTGTTAGAAAAACAAAACGCTCTTGTGTTAGTATTTCTGTGTTTAACAAATATTTTACCTTCAGCATTCCTTGTTATACTAGCTTGTGGAAAGGAAAAAAATGTTTCAACTGATAGCTTATCCATCCCATTCATTATTTTGTATACCTGTATTAAATCCCCCCTAACCCTCCTACCTTTCAGTGAATGAAGTTTTAAAAACTTAAGCCTTTCTTCATAACTCATATTTTTACACTCTATAAGCAACCTAGTTGCCCTTCTTTGTACATTTTCAATCATTTTTGACTGTCTTATCAAATACGGATCCCAAACAACACTTGCGTATTCTAAATGTGGTCTAACAAAAGCCTTGTACAACATTAAAAATGTATGTTTATTCATGTACAAAAATGTTCTTTTGATAATTCCTATCATTTGGTTAGCCCTATTTGCTACTCTTTTAATGTGCAGGTCAAAGGATAATTCACTATTAAATGTAACTCCCAAGTCTTTCTCCGTTTCACACACACTAATTTTCTATACATCATTTCCAATTTTCATGAAATACTCTCGTCTAATATTCTTCTTACCAACATACATTACATGGCATTTTGAAACATTAAAATATAAATTCCAAGTATCTGACCAGTTTTGTATTATTAACAAGTCCTGTTGAATTAAATTAACATTGGCAACCTTGTCATATAGTTTTGTATCGTCAGCAAAAATTTTGCAAGTACAGTGCAGTGAATCAGGTAAGTCATTTATAAATACTGTAAACAAGATTGGACCCAGTACACTGCCCTGAGGGATCCCGCTTTTTACTTTTGTTTCTTCTGATTCAGCATTTCCTACCTTTACCCTCTGCTTTCGATCATAACAAAAAATTTTGGACCCATTTGAGTGTATTTCCTGTAATACCATAAGATGCTAATTTTATGAGCAGTCTTTCGTGAGGTACAGAATCAAAAGCTTTTCTAAAATCAAGATACACGATATCAAAGGGGTCCCCATTGTCCATCATATTGGTGAAATCCTCCATAACTTCTAATAATTGGGTTACACAGGATCTTTTCCCTCTAAATCCATGTTGACATTTTGCATAAAATTTATTACTTTCAAAGTGAGAAATGATACAATATCTTACTAGTGATTCCAGTACTTTACAAACAATACAAGTTAAACTTACAGGTCTATAGTTCCCAGCGTCACTCCTATTTCCTTTCTTAAACAAGGCTTTAACATCGGCTGCTTTCCAATCCTTTGGTAACTCACCTGATCCTAAGGACTTATTAAATAATATCCAAAGTGGCTTTGCAAGTTCTTTACTTACTTCCTTTAGTATCCTAGGGGATATCAAATCTGGTCCTTTAGCTTTATTCGGGTTTAGTTCCTGTAACTTTTTTTCTACCGCAGTTGGAGTAACTCTGATATCACATAATGATATACCATTTGACTTTGAATTTTCTATTAAATCTGGTAATGTACTGATATCTTCTGTTGTAAAAACGCTTGCAAAAAATTTGTTTAAAACTTCAGCTTTGTCTTTATCTGTAACAACCAGTTTTCCATCATTGGTTTTTAAGGGCTAATACCTGTATTAACTTTTGTCCTTTCTTGTACATATTTCCAAAAATTTTTCGGGTTACTTTTACTTTCCTTAGCAATATTTTTCCCATACTCTTTTCTGGTTTTCTTCAACAATTTGGCACATTCATTTCTTACTGTTATATATCTATCATAATCACTACCTTTTTTGGTTCTCAAATATCTTTTATATGTATTATACTTCTTTTTAATTTTCCTCAGAGCCTTTTTATCTAACCATATAGGTCTGAAATGTTTATAATTACTAACTTTAACTTTTGGGACACATTCCTCAACACCATCATTTAACACTTTTTTTTATCATACCCCAAGCACTCTCAACATCCATATTGACCAAGTCACTCCAATCTTCATCCTTCACAATATTATTAAGTTTTCTGTAATCACCCTTATTAAAATCATACTTGTATTTGTCTACTATAGGTGCTTTATACATTGAGACATACAATTTGAATTTCAATATGTCGTGGTCACTTTTACCAACCGGTTGTAAGTGCTCTATATCTGAGATTAAGTTTTCTTCATTTACTAGTACCCAGTCATCCAGAGAAGGAATTTGTCCTTTCCTTCTTCGAGTAGGTTCTGATACCTTTTGAATTAAAAATGCATCACGTAAATTCTCAATTATTTTGTCACTTTTATCACCTCTCCACTCTCCATCCCAACCAACATTTGGAAAGTTAAAGTCACCAACAATACAAATCTTATCATACTTATTAAGTTTATCAGATTTTAAAACATCAAACAGCTTTTTGTCATTTTCTACTGTGCTTGTATTAGGACTTCGATATATACATCCTAACAATACTTCTTCACCATTAGCACCACTAAAAGAGCACCACACACTTTCTTCAAGGTCTTCATTATTTAACTCTTCACACTCTCTTGCATTCAATCTTTTTTCAGTATATAATACAACTCCCCTTTGGGGATTTTTTGACACAAACATATCAAAATTAGGAAAAGAATATTGATTCTCAATAAAATCTCTCACATTCTTCGGCTTGATTTCTGTCAGCCCAATCACACTTGGTTTTAAATCATCTATGAGGGCCAAAAACTCATCTTTTTTGTTTAACAAACTATCAACATTTGAGTGTACAACAATGCACTCTTCCTGAGCGCCTTTTGCGGATTCAGTCCGTTCGAGGCGCTGACGAGTGAAGCGATCTGCTCTCTCTCTCTCTCTTCTCTCTCTCTCTCTCTCTCTCTCTCTCTCTCCTCTCTCTCTCTCTCTCTCTCTCTCGCTCTCTGTGTCTGTGTTGTATCTATGTGCCTTTGAGAGTGTTTGTCTCTATGTGTGCATTTGTAAGTTTGGAGTTTCTCTCTCTCTCTCTCTCTCATATTTGACGCAAAGGTATAGCGCATTGCGGTGTATGCATCATATCAGAAATATGAGGATTAGAATGGAACGCATAGAAAAGGTACATACAATGAAGAGACCCATCATTCGTAAACTGCTGTTGCATGCTTCAGATATTGGTTTAAACTAATACAATGGGTGTCGAAAGATTACCGCGTAAAGCTGACCAACTGCTACAATAATTAGATAGACATGGGAAGGATTGTTGGGCATCAAAGGTAAGCAAAATCTTTGTGTGACAGGTTTCAACCTTGTATGGCTGTAAGAGGGAGTGGGGGTTGTAAAACTATTTTCAAACATCCGTATACAAAGACATGTTGACTGTTTATCCAAGAATGGAAGTACTGCCAGAGATCGTAACAGTTTTCAGTACTATAGGTGGTTCATTGTTTAATTTACGAAAAAGAACAATATATATTTTGACCTGGATACATACTGTTTCAGAGTCCCAATCGCTTAACTAAGAGTTAATATCTACTACCGCTGACTAACAATTCACATCATTATAGTGAGAGTATTCACAAAAAGGCATGCCACTTTTGCAAGACACATACTGAAAACAATTACCATTTTGTACATGAAAATCCCACTTACACAGATATTAGAGTAAAATTCCTCAAAGACTCGATCAGAGTACTATTTCTTTTACTGCTCAAAGCAGCAAACTGTCACCATAGATACAATATGTCCAGATCTGTTTTTCATGCCTCAACAGGCGGAAGAAAATCACAAACTAAGAACGTAACGAAATGAACATCTGGTTATCACCAGTACTATATATTACTGCATTGTATGGTTGGATTAAAGGTTGGAGGGAAAATGATAAACAACATTCGATACGCAAATGACACTGTGCTAATTGCAGATAATGAAAAGGACCTACAAAACATTGTGAATATAATAGAAATAGAAAGCAAAGGTAAGAGGTTGGAACTAAACAGCAGGAAGAATGAAGTCATGGTGATCAGTAAAAAACATGAAATCCCCTCATGAAAAATAACAGCAAACGGCACAACCTTGAGACAGATTGATAAGTTTAAATATCTGGGAACGATCATTTCACCAGACGGCAAATGCACATCAGAAATAGCCGGCAGAATTGGCCAAGCCAAAGCAGCATTCAAGAAGATGACAAGCATTCTTACCAACAAATGCCTATCAATTAACATCAGGAAGAGAGTTCTTGAATGTTATATAGAACCAATACTGTTATACGGATGTGAGGCGTGCAGTGAACAGTCAACAAGCCAAGTCAGAACAAGATTGAAGCAGCCGAGATGTGGTTTCTAAGAAAAATGTTGAGAGTTCCATGGACAGCAAAAAAACAAACAAACGAGACACTCTTGATGGAGGCAGATACAAGAAGATCATTCATAAGGAAGATTTGGAAAAGACAGGCAACATTTATAGGCCATTTCATGAGAAAAGGGGAATTCGAGCACATGGTCACAACAGCAAAGCTGGAGGGAAAGAGAGCACCAGGTAGACCCAGGGAGAAGATATTGGACGGACTTGCAGAGTGGTTGAAGACAAAGAGGGTGGAAGAGATGCTTGAGGCAACAAGGGATAGAAACAGATGGAGGCCATAATCGCCAACGCCATGTGGCAAGGCACCTAATGATGATGATGATGATGGTAATTATCCAATGTTGTTTAATTTTAATAAATACTAAAAGTACTAATGAATGTAGTATTGCATTTTTGTCATTATTTTGATATCAACTGCTTACTTTATGTTTTAAGTCTTGACTTAAGACTGTAAAATATGCACAAGAATGTGGGGGGATGACTTTTCTTGAAAAATGGATTGGTTTAGTGAGTATTCATTGATTTATTTCATTTATTGATTAATTGATTGATTATTGATTGATTATTCATTCATTCATTCATCAGTCGATCGATCAATCGATCGATCTGTTCGTTTGTTCGTTCGTTCGTTCGTTGATGGATGGATGGATGGATCCATTGATTGGTTGCTAATTAAGTACTTGATAGGAAGGCTGACTGTTAGAAAACTGATCAGATTATTCAGTCATTTAGCTGACTAGCTGATTTATAGGTGAGCAGCTTCACTGCGTAAGTGACCTGTGGTGACGTGGTTGATTATTTAAGTGATATGGTCTGTATGATTATAGCCCAGCCGACTACTACAGCCATATCAGGGCTAACACCACGTCAAAATGTGAAATGTTTGGTCTGAACCATCATGACATACAGAGCTGAAGGATGGATCCCCCCAAAAAGAAAGACTTATGAAAACAAATCAAATGAAATGTGATTGTGTTGACGATTCCCAAAGGTGAGCTGAGAAGACAAGAGAGAGCATAATCCACGAGCAGAAAACCCGGAGAACACGTGGAGCACAGAGACCAGGAGAGTAGTGCGGGCAGCCGACATTTCACGGAGTGATGCTGTACAGTGAGTCAGTGACATAACTCCACATTCACTGACACATGAAGTATTTTACGTTGTGAACACGCAATGTCCTTTATCAGTCTACGTAGACGTTCTCAGGACAATTGCACTCTGTCCAGCACTTAATGACCATTGATACCTAGTGTGTTCCAGAGACAACTGTCGAACCATGCTAAAGTCTGAACAACAACAGCACCAGCACCAGCACCAGCAACAACAACAACAACAACAACAACAAAAACGAAACCCTTACAAGATGTAACAGTAACCTGCTACCACACAGACACAAGTTAAAACAAGTGGAACCCCAACAAGGCGGGTTGACAAAATCATGTCAACTTTATAGAAGTTCACAACACTACCAAAATAAGCACAGACAAAAAAGCAAAACAGATGTACATAGACGCACCCAAAACCACACACACACACACACACACACACACACACACACACACACACACACACACACACACACATACACACACACACACACGTGTGAACAGTATTGTTTTCATTATTTACTGTTTCATTTACTGTCCTACATGTACTGACATGCACGGAGCTTACAGAAACAGAGGCAGAGTGAAAAGTTGTGAAAAGCTTCACATAGATATGACTGGTGTTGAATTTCTAGCCAGACAACTTCAGTTGTGTCATTTTATAAAATGCACACGTCTGAAATTTGGAGATTCACTAGCACACACTCACTAGTAAACTCTTTGATTTTCAGAAAAGCGGCAAGTTTACAAAATATGTCATCTTCGTCAAAGCGACTGCCAAGTGTCCAAGCAAATAGGAACCAGAATTCCAGAAACAAAAAGTAATAGAGCGCTATACTTCATACAACAAGACAAGACAAGGCAAGGCAGGGCAGGACAGGGCAAGGCAGGGCAGGGCAGGGCAGGGCAGGGCAGGGCAGGAGGGCAGGGCAAGGCAGGGCAGGTCAGGGCAGGGCAGGGCAAGGCAGGGCAGGGCAGGGCAGGGCAAGGCAAGGCAAGGCAAGGCAAGGCAGGGCAGGACAGGGCAGGCAGGGCAATTCAGGATAGGGCAGGGCAGGGCAAGGCAAGGCAAGGCAGGGCAGGGCAGGGCAAGGCAGGGCAAGGCAGGGCAGGACAGGGCAGGGCAGGCAGGGCAAGGCAAGGCAAGGCAGGGCAAGGCAAGGCAGGGCAGGGCAGGGCAAGGCAAGGCAGGATTGGGCAGGGCAGGGCAGGGCAAGGCAGGGCAAGGCAGGGCAGGGCAGGGCTAGGCAGGGCAGGGCAAGGCAGGGTAAGGCAGGGCAGGGCAGGGCAGGGCAGGGCAGCGGGCAAGGCAGGGCAGGGCAGGGCAGGGCAGGGCAGGGCAAGGCAGGGCAGGGCAGGGCAAGGCAAGGCAAGGCAAGGCAAGGCAGGGCAGGACAGGGCAGGCAGGGCAATCCAGGATAGGGCAGGGCAGGGCAAGGCAAGGCAAGGCAGGGCAGGGAAGGGCAAGGCAGGGCAAGGCAGGGCAGGACAGGGCAGGCAGGGCAAGGCAAGGCAGGGCAAGGCAAGGCAGGGCAAGGCAAGGCAGGGCAGGGCAGGGCAAGGCAAGGCAAGGCAGGATTGGGCAGAGCAGGGCAGGGCAAGGCAGGGCAAGGCAGGGCAGGGCTAGGCAGGGCAGGGCAAGGCAGGGTAAGGCAGGGCAAGGCAGGATAGGGCAGGGCAGGGCAAGCCTGGGCAAGGCAGGGCAAGGCAGGATAGGGCAGGGCAGGGCAAGGCAGGACAGGACAGGACAGGACAGGCAGGGCAAGGCAGGGCAAGGCAGGGCAAGGCAGGGCAAGGTAGGATAGGGCAGGGCAGGGCAGGGCAGGGCAAGGCAGGATAGGGCAGGGCAAGGCAGGGCAAGGCAGGATAGGGCAGGGCAAGGCAGGATAGGGCAAGGTAAGATAGGGCAGAGCAGGGCAGGGCAAGGCAGGGCAGGACAGGGCAGGCAGGGCAAGGCAGGATAGGGCAGGGTAAGGCAAGGCAAGGCAAGGCAGGGCAGGGCAGGGCAAGGCAGGGCAGGACAGGGCAGGCAGGGCAAGGCAGGATTGCGCAGGGCAAGGCAAGGCAAGGCAGGGCAAGGCAAGGCAGGGCAAGGCAAGGCAGGAGAGGGCAGGCAGGGCAAGGCAAGATAGGGTAGGGCAGGGCAAGGCAGGGCACGGCAAGGCTGGGCAGGATAGGACAGGACAGGGTAAAGCAAGACAAGACAAGACAAGACAAGACAAGCCAAACCAAGGCAGGCGCACGTTTTCGCCCAACTGGCCTGTATCAAGTGTAAACAAAAGACAATGAAAGCGAAATAAAGAAAATCAATACCCAACAGCATTACGTTCAGCAGAGCTGACGATGTGTATTGGTTTTCGATTTATTACTTTTGGGGGCATTCGTTCTTTGTCTTTTATTTATTTGACAATGGCCAGTTGGCCAAAAATTATCGTCTGTTTTGTCTTGGCATGGTTTATTTTGTCTTGTCTTGTCTTGTCATACCTTGTCTTGTCATGCCTTCCCGTGTCTTGTCACGTCTTGCCTTGTCATGTCTTGCCTTGCCTTGTCTTGCTTCGTCTTGTCTTGTCATGCCTTCCCTTGTCATGTCTTGCCCTGTATTGTCTTGTCTTGTCTCGTCTTGCCTTGCCTTGTTTTGTCATACCTTCCCTTGTCTTTTCATGTCTTGCCTTGTCTTGTATCAAAATTATTTTACATCCAGGAATCTTGACCTCAGTGCCATGGAAAATATAAGAAAGTCTTGATACTGTAAGGTTAGAATACCTGAAATTGTATAGTATGTATGATTGTTATTGTAATTGCCGTTGTTTAAAGTCCAGCCGACTGAGCGGAGCCATATCAAGGCTATAACCATCTCAAAACGTACACAACACCTCACTGAGAAAACAAATGGAAAAGAAAGTCTAGTACACATATCAACGCATTCCCGAACTATGCCTCTGGCGTTGACCACGCCGTTGAATTCATCACCAAAGAATAAAAGAAAAATGGACTACACATTTAAACGTAGCTAAGGACACTAAAATGTACATGACAAACGAGCTTAAATTACCTATGCTTTCTCTATACAGCACATTTCCTTAACGACAAAAATACACTCAATTTATATACCCAATTGTCAATCCTATGATAAAGCATGTAGTAGAGCCTTATTGAAACACATACAGGTGAACGCACCAACAAGGCAGGAAATGATAGAAACAGACGACAGAAAGCAAAGGAACAAGGCAGAAACAAAGGGAAAGACAGAAAAGAGGACATTTCTAGCACAAAATTTCCAATAGGTGGGGATACTATTTATACTGAAAGAGCCTCTAGCAATACCACAGAGGGCTAGTGATACTTTGGTCAGTCTGTTATAAACACTTTTGACACCGGTACTTAAATGATCGACCAGTTCTGAGTACCCCGTGTGCGTGTCCCTGCACAACAAGTAATAACTAACACGTGATTTGTTTTTGAAAATTAAACGTAAAAGTTATAACACTGTAAAGAATAGTATATATCACAAAAATGAAACTGATACACAAGGATGTACAAAGGACCGTAACGTGCAATTAAGCGCTAGGAGAGAAAGTAATATACTATCGATACACAAGGAAATAAAAGGTTCATATTCGTGATAATAAGAATGCTTGAGAGAGAGAGAGAGACAGAGAGAGAGAGAGACAGAGAGAGACAGAGACAGACAGACAGACAGAGACAGAGAGAGACAGAGAGAGACAAACAGACAGACAGAGACAGAGATAGAAAGAAACAGAGAATGAGAGACAGAGATAGTCACAGATAGAGACAGAGAGAGAGACAACAAGAGAGAAAGAGACAGAGACAGACAGACAGAGACAGACAGAGAGAGAAAGACAGGGAGAGACACACAGACAGACACAGACACAGACAAAGACAGAGACACAGAGAAAAGAGAGACAGACAGACAGGCAGACAGACAGAGAGTGAAAGAGTGATAGAGAGTGAATGAGAAAGAGACAAAGACAGACAGACAGACAGACAGACAGAGAGAAAGAGAGACAGGGAGACAGAGACAGAGAGAGAGAGAGAGCGAGGGAGAGAAAGAGAGGCAGAGCAAACAGAAACAAATACAGAGACAGACAGGCAGACAGACTGACAGACCAACAGACAGGCAAAGTTATATAGTTCTTGCAATACTCATAAAATGCCACACTGCTCAACAAATGAAGTATTGAGTACGGGTCAGAGTTTGTGTGGAAAAAGAAAACAAACAAACAAACAAATGACCAGAAATGTTCATCGCTGAAATAGATACGATTAAAACTGTGACACACAAGGACGGAAAAAAAAGTGAATCATAACGAAAGTTTTTAGTTTCTGTTTCCTGGCAAGTTCTAACATACTGCAGGAAATGGACAAGGGCATGAATCATAAAGACCTGAGTTGATCAGTTTCTGTTATAAAAACTTCTTTTCTTTTCTTTTTTGACATGCTACCAATTCACATCACTGTTCATTTATCAGAAAATGCGCACAACAAAGAGTGTTATTAATTCTTGATTCCCTGTAGTAACAGACAAACCAGTTATCATGTTTATCACACATACACATCTGCCATCATCTCCGCCTGGACACTACATTTAGATAGTTGTCGCCTGAGTTTTTTGTTTGTTTGTTGTTTGTTTTATTTGTTTGTTTGTTTGTTTGTTTGTTTTGTTTTGATTTTTGTGCTTAGTGTTGTGAATTTATTCTTTATTGTCTTTTGTATAAGTTTGACAGATGCCAGTTGGCCGAAAATTTGCGCCTGTCTTGTTTTGTTATATTAAAATACGCAGTCTGACTCTCTTTTTGTGTTTTATTTGTTCATTTTTGTCCTTCCTGTCACCACTCTTATTATAATGTATGTGAACACTTCAAGTGTTGCAACTGACTGTTGTTTTGTTTCACTGCTGTAGAGGTACAGGTTGCCATCTCACCTAAGGTGGTAGAAGAGTGATGTGGTAGAGATCGCAACTTTTCTCAGACCCAGAATTGGGAGGGTGGTACCCTCCTCGACTATGAACACGCTCAGGCACCCTTTAAAAGCTGGGTGTATGCCCGTACGTAGAAACATTTGTCTCTTTTCCCTCAAGCTAGACATGTAGTCAGATTGGGATATCTCTGTCTCTAGTCCTCACTGATGTTACGAGGAAGTTGTCAAACAAATCTGTCACCCTAATGATTCAAGAAAGCGAACCTTTCAGTTGTCCAAAAAGTGAAAGTACTACAAACGGTTGTTGTTTTGTTTTATCTATACTTATCACAAGCAAAGACAGTTGGTCAGCCCATTGATTAACGCGAGCAAACCTTTTCTAGGTATGGATAATACATTGAACAAACACACACACATACACACACACAAACAAACCACACACACACACACACACACACACACACACACACACACACACACACACACACACACACACACAGTTTCTAAGGAATACTGATGACAGTACCGATCTGTTTGAAGTTTACATCTTTCA
>JAPXFY010000027.1:36793985-36801485 GCA_030674185.1 Monoplex corrugatus | reverse complement strand
CACACACACACACACACACACTGCATCATTTCCTCCAATAACATGAACAGTTTTGATCCTAGCACAACTAGCACTAAACACATTGTAGTGTTATTAACCACAGTAAATCCTGGTCTGGGTATTCTTATAGAAACGAAAAAACAAAAATACATAAATCGATAAAACATATAAAAAAAAAAGAAAGAAACCTCAAAACAGCCAAACAAGGAACAGTGGTGCATAATAAAACAAAACAGCAGCAGCAATAACAGCAACATCAGCAGCAACAACAACAACAATAACAGACAAACAAAAACAAAACGAACAGGCGTAAAGAAACCCACCGTGTCACTTTTCTGATGTGGGCGAAATCGTCTCTCAAAACCAGGTCAGCTTAACAGGCCCACGTGCAGGATTGTCGCCCTTTTCACGACATGGGTCATGACGTCATGGCGGAAAGAAGTGCTCGGGTTGTCATACTACGGATATAGATAGTGGTAACATGGACTGGATTTCGCTGATTTTATGGTCTTTCTCAGCCTTCACATGAATTGTCCGATTAAGGTTTGTGTCTGTGTGTGTGTGTGTGGAGGGGGGGGGGGGGGGTACGACTTGAAGAGAGAATTAACAGAGTGGGTTGTGACGTCCATGTAAACATTACTTTTCAGTACTGATCCGATGAGAGCATGTAAAGTTTGCAGCCACACACACACACTAACACACACACACACACACACACACACACACACACACACACACACACACACACACAACACACCCCACACGGACACATACACACACACACACTAACACACACACACACGCACTAACACACACACACACACACACACACACACACACACACACACACCACACACACACACACACACACACACACACACACACACACATACATGGTTGTACCAAAAGCCGTATACTTCATTAAGTACTTTTGGTTGTGGTAGCCTGTGACAAGGGACATAATTGTCTTTCACAGAATTATTTACGTAATATGGAGTTGTTCCCCAGGGGATTATGTTTATGCTAAGTGAACTTGTTCCGGGTATCACGGAAAAGGGATCATATGGTGTTGAATAAGGATCACTATCATTCAGTTTCACCCTCAGCATTGCTCACCAACGCGCACACTGATACGGGCTTGCTTACATAATCATAGCTTGTGTATGTGTGTGTGTGTGTGTGTGTGTGTGTGTGTGTGTGTGTGTGTGTGTGTGTGTGTGTGTGGTGTGTGTTTTTATAGTAATCACAACAGTGATGCTGATGATATAATGATAGTAATGATTATAATGATAACAATAACAACAACAACAATGATAATAATAGTAAAGAGCTAAATATTGATGCATATGCAAATCAAATCAAAGCATAAAATGAATGTCTCCTGGCGCTGTGTGTGTGCGCCCACGCGTGTGTATGTGTGCTCGCGCGTGCGCTCGTGTGTGCACTTGTGCCTGTATGCGTGCGTGTATGCGTGTGTGTACATGTGCGTGTGCGAGCGTGCTTGTGTCTTGAATAAAATATTTTTTCTTTAATTTTTTCTTTCTTTCTTTCTTTCTTTTATTTTTCATGTGCAAATGACGTATAAGTCGTAAATTTTACAACTTATGTTTATTATTTCTTCTACATTATACATGTACTATCATCTTCCAACTGTTTTGATCACAGCGGTGGGGACTGACATATAGGTTTACTTGGTTTACGTATGTAGTCTGCCTTGGTCACTCGTGCTCTTGTGAAGCGTACAATGCCCTTGGCGTGTTTGCTGTGGATGTGTCCGTCTCTGTCTCTAGCACGTTTGTGAAGCGTACAATGCCCTTGGCGCGCGAACAGCAGCGCACACACGTGCGAAACGGACTAATACCCCATTAATACCCCATTATCAACAAGGGAGAAAATAATGTCTACAATGTTTTTGGAGAATCAGGATCTCGTTTTCAAGAAAATGATAACGATAATAATAAAATCAATAAATCAATACATCAATAAATTAAGTAATAAAAGAGTTTCGTTTGTCGATAATAATAACATCAATAAATCAATACACCAATAAGTCAATAAATCAATAAATAAAAGTCTTTTGTTTGTTTGTTTGTTTGTTTGTTTGTTTGTTTGTTTGTTTGTTTCACTATATTATTCTTTATTTTCTTTCTTCCATTTTCGTATCAAAACTATTTTCTGACGTTCCAATTTTTCTCAGATGCGTGTGTGCATGTTGTTGTCTTTTTGCCTGCAGTGTGTGACTGATGTGTTACTGATGTGTTACTGAACAGTCTGCAGTGTGTTACTGATGTGTTACTGATGTGTTACTGATATGTTACTGAACAGTCCGGAAGCTCAGGTTAGCGTGCATGTGGTGTATTTTTCTGGCTTTGCAAGCTACCTAACACTCGCAGGGCTCACAGGATCTTTAACGTGCGTATTTGATGTTCTGCGTACGTATCCACAGGAAGAGGGTTGAAGCAATGGCAGGTCTTCACGAATGCTGACCTGGGACATAAGAAGTGCCTACACCTCCCTTCTTAGAACCAGAAAAACACGAAAACAGAATCAGAACGTGTGTTTAATACAACAAGACAAGACAGGCACAAATTCTCGGTCAACTGGCCTTTGCCAAGCGTGAATGTATGATCACAAACAAACACCAAATACAAAAATTAGGAGAAAAAACCTGAAACTTCCCTGCTGCTTCGTCCAGTGGGAGAAGAAGATTCAACACATGTGTTCATGCTAGAGGTTTGTAATTTTTTCGTTTTTGACACATCACGTGATGATTTTGGCGTATTCTTTGAAACCCCTGTATTTCGTGTTTTTCTGGTTCCTGTTTGCTTGAACGCTGGCAGTGGCACTGTTTTGGACTCCCTTCTTGCTTATGGGGTATAGTACTAGTCAGACAGTCCGTTTCCTACACTACTGTTCACGCGTTCATATGATTATACTGATAATAACAATACGATTGTCTACATAACAATACGATTGTCTACTGTTACCGCTTACTCCCAGGTGGTGCCGCAAGTAATTTTGAACATGTACATTCCAATTTTGAAAGAGAGACAGACAGACAGACAGAGAGAAAGAGAGAGAGAGACAGAGAGAGAGAGAAACACAGAAAAATAAATAATTAAAGAGAGAGAGAGACACACACACACACACAGAGACGGAGGGAGATAGACAAAGATAGAGAGACAAAAGAGAGAAACAGAGAGACAAAGAGAGACAGAGAGATAGACAGAGAGACAAAGACAGAGAGACAAAGAGAGACAGACAGATAGACAGAGAGACAAAGAGAGACAGAGAGATAGACAGAGAGACAAAGACAGAGAGACAAAGAGAGACAGACAGATAGACAGAGAGACAAAGACAGAGAGAGATAGAGACAGAGACAGAAACACAGAGACAAAGAGAAACCGAGAAAGACAGAGACAGACAGACAGACAGACAGACAGAGACAGACAGACAGACAGACAGAGACAGACAGACAGACAGACAGACAGAGACAGACAGACAGACAGACAGACAGAGACAGACAGACAGACAGAGAAACAGAGAGACAGAAAGAAATAAAGACAAAAAGGGGGAGGGAGAGACAGACAGACAGACAGAGAGAGAGAGAGAGAGAGAAGAAAAAAATATACTAACTATGAATTTTCAAAGGTCTGACCGGATTCTTCTTTCGTTACCGTCTAAATGGTCAGACGATAGCTGGCGATGTGATGAATGTGACCGTCATCCTTTTTTTCTTTTTCTTTCTTTTTTTTTTCCTGTTGGTGGCCACCGCTGGCCAGCGGAACTGTAATCGGCCACAGGTCTGGTCTCTCCAATTGACAGAGCTGGTATCACTGCATTCTGTATTCAGCTGTCTGGTCATCTTGACCACAGTTTGTTTCAACTTGCCGTTTAAGTGTGCGTTGATCCGGTTATGGCCCGATTCTAAACCCTGTTGGTTCCAATTCTCTCCCGGTGTTTGTTGTTGAGTAAAACGTTTTCCTTGTACTCTCTCTCTCTCTCTCTCTCTCTCTCTCTCTCTCTCTCTCTCTCTCTCTCTCTCCTCTCTCTCCTCTCTCTCCTCTCTCTTTTCACTCGCTCACACGATCACGTTCTGAGTTACAAATTCCATTTTATTCGTTTCCTCTGAAAATGTATTCATATCACACATTTGAACATGACTATGTATATGTCAACTGTAACGCTACAAACAATATCCGAAAATAAAAAAGTGAAAAACGAAATGCAGTGTATGCTATCAGTGTAAATATTGATATGGGGGAAGGGAAAGGAATACCAACTATGTACACATGTGATTGTGAAATACACATGTGATTGTGAAACAACGCGAAAATATCATATTCAATTTGTGTACTCTAAATTCTTTTTTCTTTTCTCCTCCAGAATCATTGTTATATCCGAATATCGTGTTAATATATACGTCTAATGCATAGGCATCCTGCAGTTTGGGGGTTGGTATTAGCACTCTTGGGTGACGTCTCTCATGCCATAGAGATAGCGCCCATAGTGGATGGCTGAAGAGCCCTATGGGGGACAGGCAGTGATGACGGATCAGTGTCTTTACAAACACGTCTTAGTAATATGACGGGTGCAGTAATCAAGTGGATGAACACCAAAAAATCAAAAACAAAAAAAAAACACACAAAAAACAAACAAACAAACAAACAAACAAACCAAAAAACCTAAACCAAACCAAAATAAACAAACACAAAAATGGATTCGATCCCGCCTAGATGGCTCCACCTGGTAGATAAAGGGTAGAGTATTTCCTGGTCTCCCAGGTCAACAGATGTGCACCTGTCCACTTCCTGATCCTCCTTCGTGTGTATCCGCAGGCCACCATATCAAACATCACGCTATGTATCCTGTGCATCACGTCAGTGGAGTACGCGGACAGTGTAGCAGCATTACGCCTACACAGTGTGGGCAAAACAACGCACATACAGACATTAGAACAAAAATCGTAAGGAAAAACCTATTACCTCACGGGCATGTCCTAGTCATATGCCAGGCGGGATCACAGCTTCCAGAGTAAATGCTACAGTTTTGCCAACTAGTCCAGAAATACAAAAGGAAATGAACAGTGGTTAAAACAACTGGAATACTCTGGAAGAGCAGCTCTAGTCTACGGCAACAAACAGGATTTGGTGAAAGCCACATCCTTCATCCATACCACTCACTGTCCATTTGAAGCATAACCAAGGTAGACCGAAGAACAAAATAAAACATAACACCCCCCCCCCCCACACACACACACACACACAAACAAACAAACAAACAAACAAACCTGGAGGTGAGCAATCAAAATGTGACATATTCTCACAAACAACAAAACACCAACGAAACAACCAACCAACCAACCAAAAACAAACAAACAAGCAAAAAGAAAAAAACAAAAACAAACAAACACAATGGATAGCCGCACAAGCTGAGTTGCCCCAGACACCTACAGAGGTGACCAGGTGTCAGGTGGTAAAAACTTGTGGGTTTTGTGGTTTCGGGTACTAGGTATGCAGTTGGTCATTCTCTGATTTCTTGTTTATTATCGCTTGAAAAATATATATTTATGTTAAATAAGACTATTTTTAGCGCTTGCTTGTTGTTTCATATGCAGTCGTACAATTTCGATAGCCAAACATAAGCTAAAACATAACATTACAAAATACAGAGGTAAACAACTGTACATCCTAAACATCACAAATAAATCGATAGTAAATTGTATTTGATGCAGAATCGTGCATCAAATCGAAGAAGACGATCATTAAAAATTAATAAAAATTAAACAAAAATCTTTTGCCATTGTTTCCTTTGACATTTTGTGATAAACACAAAAAACGAAACAAAATAGAAAAAGTCCTTTGACAAGGAAAACAATGCATTAATAGCAGTGATTACAAAAAGTGGAGTTATTCCCCATCCGCTATCAAGTTATATGTCTGAAATCAGAATACGTTTTGAAAGGATCCGGAATAATACGATTGGGGATTCCAGTGATACTGAAAAACGGGCCATTTTGTCCAGGATTCACACACACACACACACACACACACACACACACACACACACACACACACACACACACACACACACACACACACACACACACACACACACACTGGACATAGGTAATGATTAATAACTTTTTAGTGAAGAAAACATTGTATGATTAATGTCTTTTTACTTTACAACAAATGAATGAAAGGAGAAAATGTTTTAAAACACACATTTTGAAATATATATTACACAAGAAAGAAAAACTCTCCTCGGTGTTTAAAAACATCAAAACCTCTCTCTCTCCTCTCTCTCTCCTCTCTCTCTCTCTCTCTCTCTCCTCTCTCTCTCTCTCTCTCTCTCTCTCTCTCTCTCTCTCTCTCTCTCTCTTTGTTATCTCAAATTGTCTCTGTCTCGTAGATATCGTCCGAGTATTGTGTTAGAAAATTTTTAAGCTAGATATGAAAAGGGAAATACATACATAAGAACAGCAGAACAAAAATAACACAAATAAAAGCAGAAGCTGAATAAACATCAAAACAACAGCAGTTGTGGAAGCAGCAGCAAAAGAAATAAATACAACAAAACATCAGTGGAAAAAATAACAAAACAACAGCAAGAAAAATAATAACAAACCCAACAACAACAACAACAACAACAACAACAACAACAACAACAACTACAACTACAACAACCAAAAACAAAAGAGCAGCAAATACTCGAATCCCATCAATTCTTATCTTATCGACAAGGCCAGTCGTATCGAGTCTTATCTCATCCGCTTCACGGATATGTCGTTGAGGGTAACACTTAAACTTCCTGACCAACACAGCAGGTGTCTGTTTACCTCAAGCCTGGTCGATACGAGGATATATAGTGAAAGTGAACGTACAGCCATGTCACACAACCTCACTGTAGAAAGGCATCATGACTATCATTCCCATCGTCAACATCATCGTGGCATTGGGAAAACTTGTCTCCGACCCTGTGGCTATTAAATGTTTACTCTTTGACTCCCTCACCCTATCCCCAAGCTCAAGTGCAAAACCTTAACCCCACGATTCCCTAACCCTATCCACCAGCTTCCTGTGGGAAGCTGGTGGATAGGATGAGGAAGCGAAGGGTTAAAATTTTACTTTGCCAGCGTGGTTCACAAAGCAAGATGCTCGTGGACAGGGTGCGGGATTAAAATGGTGAAATGTGGCGAAGTGGAGGTGGAGGGGAGCAGTAGTGATAAAAACATTTGTTTAACAGAAAACATCGCATAACAACTGAATCCAGCTTCTAAAGTTCATTCCGGGAAATAAAACGTAATTCTCAGGAATTGATGTTCAAACAGTTTTATCCATTCTCCCCAAAATGAGAGAAATGAATAACGGCCAGCCGGGAGCAACTGTGAAAGAACAGATGTGGGTGAAACCACCAGGACTTGATGAAAACCACGAGAACTTGATGAAAACCACAAGGACTTGATGAAAACCACAAGGACTTGATGAAAACCACAAG
>JAPXFY010000027.1:36781485-36783985 GCA_030674185.1 Monoplex corrugatus | reverse complement strand
TGAGATTAGACAACTCTCGCTCAAAGCTTCTTCCAGATCACTTGCATTTTAGGATAAATCACAAACGTTTCCCAAACAACTCGAAAGGAAAGATTGTTAGTATGACTAGACATATTTCTTCTTCAATTTATTGCTCATGCATAAGATGGCGTGAAGTGTGGTGTTTATTGTTTCTTCTGACGTCATTTCTGTTGTTTATGGCCTCAACAGCAAAGTGCAAGAGTTGATATTGTTATGTGTGTGTGTGTGTGTGTGTGTGTGTGTGTGTGTGTGTGTGTGTGTGTGTGTGTGTGTGTGTGTGTGTCTGTCTGTCTGTCTGTCTGTTTGTCTGTGTCGTGTCGTGTGTCTTGTATTTGTTTGTTATATATATATATATATATATGTGTGTGTGTGTGTGTCTGTGTGTGTATGTGTGTGTGGACATGTTTCTATCGTGAGTGTGTGCCTTTATGTGCACGTGTGTTCGTTCTTTGATTTAACATCTTTTCACTATAAGTGATATTAGACGGGGGAAAAAATGGGGGATGAGAGTTGGATTGGGATCAGAGGGGAGACAGAGTAAGACTAAGAGACATAAGCAGGTGGGAAAATAGAAAAATGGGACAAGATTTAACACTAACCATGAACACTAACAATGTGCACGTGTGTGTGTGTGTGTGTGGTGTGTGTGTGTGTGTGTGTGTGTGTGTGTGTGTGTGTGTGTACGTACGTGTGTGTGTGTGTGTGTGTACGTACGTGTGTGTGTGTGTACGTACGTGTGCGTGTTTGTATTTCCTTGTCAGCCTCTCTCTCTCTCTCTCCCTCTCTCTCTCTCTCTCTCTTTCTCTTTCTCTCTCTCTGTCTCTCTCTTTGTCTGTCTGTCTGTCTGTCTTGTCTCTCTCTCTCTCTCTCTCTCTCTCTCTCTCTCTCTCTCTCTCTCTCTGTCTCTGTCTTTATCGCTCTCTGTCTCTCTTTCCTTTTTGTCTTCTCTCTCTCTTTCTTCTTTTCTCCACCCCCTCTCTATATCCATCTCTGCTGCACACATATGCGTGCGCGCACGCACGCACACAGACACACAAACACACAGACACACACACACACAGACACACACAGACACACACACACACACACACACACACACACACACACACACACACACACACACACACACACACACTTACCAGTAGCAGACAGAAAACAGATCAAAACCCAGGAAGCTCTGGTCCGACCGCTGAGGGAAACCACGTAGGAGTAGAGGGTGGCTGCCACAATAGCTGGCAGTAGCAGAATCACTGACAACACGGCACAGACCTGGCTGGCCTCGTACCAGGCTGTAGAAGAACATACAGTAGCCAACACTCAATGTTTAATACATCATTTAAAACCCTTTGACTTCCACACCCTACCCACCAGACTGCAAATCATAACCCTTTGACTCCTTCACCCTACCCAGCAGTTTCCTACAGGAAGCCGGTGGACAGGATTACGGAGTCAAAGTGTTATGTTTTGGCTTTGTTAGTATGGCTGGCAATGAATGGTGCTGGCGAAAGACAGCAAGAGTCAGAGGGTTAACCTCCCTCGGGACATGGAAAATAACAGCAAGTAAATAAATGTTTAAAAAACCAGTGGAATCAGCAAAAAATATTCAGTAGTTAGACCAAAATAAACAGTCCTACAGAAAGAAAAAAAAACTACATTTTAAATTGTTTTACGATGGATTACTTAAATGTTCAGAACATAAGCTTTAACGTAACTTTCAAAACAAAAGCTATACGACTGTAGAAAAGTTGACACCTGTTTGTAATTTCAAATGATTTTTTCCTTCCAGAAATGAAGTAACACGATGAAACATTGATTTCACTGACAGATATTTTTTTTCTGGAATAAACTCTAATCGGTTATCATGGAATGTAGGGTTACTGAAAAATGAAGTAAAACATCAACTGTCGCATTGTCCTCAGAACCGTACAAATGCTGCTTTTTTCTTTGCGTGTAACTAATTCACACACACACACATAATACTACATACTACATACTACGTACGTAGTACGTACGTACGTAGTACGTACGTACTACGTACATACATACATACATACATACATACATACATACATACATACATACATACATACATACATACATATCATACATACATACTACGTACATACATACACGTGCGCGCACAAACACAAAGAAAGAAACAAATAACATAATAAACAAAAAAATAGTGTAACATTGACCTTAACAACTTCTCTCACGAACTAAAACTTGACATAATGTGAAGACAACGATAGTTGCCACATCAATTGTTGAAGTTGTGAAAATATTCCAGAAGTTCCTGACAAGACGCTCTCTCTATACCTTCTTTATATGACAGAACTACTATTAGGCATCCTTTTGTTGGTCACTGTCACCTTGAACTTGAAAAGAAATCAGTAAAAACTACAGGCCTAAATCAAATCAAGTGACCCCATGTGCCCTTTTTCTTCTATGAAACGCAATCAAAGAACTAGACAAATGT
>JAPXFY010000027.1:36768985-36771485 GCA_030674185.1 Monoplex corrugatus | reverse complement strand
ACCAACATCAAAAACAAACTAGCACCACCACCACCACCACCACACCTGTTACCACCACCATAACTACAACTATCACCATCACCACCACCACAATAAACCACAATATCCACCACCACCAATGTCAGCACCAAACTACCATCACCACAACCACAACCACAATCACAACTACCACAACCACCATCACCACCACAAAAGCAATTATCACCACAACCACAACCACCATCACCATCACAGCCACAATACCCACCACTACCAACGTCAGAACCAAACCACCACAACTGCCACTCACACCTACACAGCTACCACCACTACCATGACCACAAACACCACCACCAACACCAACACCACGAACACCACCACCAACATCAACACCACAAACACCACCACCAACACCACAAACACCACCACCAACATCAACACCACAACTGTCCACCACCAACACCACAACTGTCACCACCAAACACCACGAACACCACCATCAACATCAACACCACAACTGTCACCACCAACACCACAAAACACCACCACCAACACACACAACTGTCAACACCAACACCACGAACACCACCATCAACATCAACACCACAACTGTCACCACCCAACACCAACATCACAATTGTCACCACCAACACCCACAAACACCACCACCAACATCAACACTACAACTGTCACCACCAACACCAACATCAACACACCACCACCAACATCAACACCACAACTGTCACCACACAACACCACCAACATCAACACCACAACTGTCACCACCACCACCACAAACACCACACCCAACATCAACACCACAACTTCAACACCAACACCAATACCACAACTGTCACACCACCCAACACCACACCACAACACCACACACCAACATCAACACCACAACTGTCACACCAACACCAACACCACAACTGTCACCATCAACACCAACACCACAAACACCACCACCAACATCAACACTACAACTGTCACCACCAACACCCACACAAACACCACCACCATCATCAACACCACAACTGTCACCACCAACACCACAAACACCACCACCAACACCACAATTGTCACCACCAACACCAACACCACAACTTTCACCACCAACACCAACACCACAAACACCACCACCAACATCAACACCACAACTGTCACCACCAACATCAACACCACAACTGTCACCACCAACACCAACACCACAAACACCACCACCAACATCAACACCACAACTGTCACCACCAACATCAACACCACAACTGTCACCACCAACACCAACACCAACATCAACACCACAAGTGTCATCACAACTGTCACCACCAACATCAACACCACAAACACCACCACCAACATTAACACCACAACTGTCACCACCAACACCAACACCACAAACAACAACACCAACATCAACACCACAACTGTCACCACCAACACCAACACCACAAACACCACCACCAACATCAACACCACAACTGTAACCACCAACACCAACACCACAAACACCACCACCAACATCAACACCACAACTGTCACCACCAACACCACAAACACCACCACCAACATCAACACCACAACTGTCACCACCAACACCAACACCACAAACACCACCACCAACATCAACACTACAACTGTCACCACCAACATCAACACCACAACTGTCACCACCAACACCAAAACCACAAACACCGCCACCAACATCAACACCACAAGTGTCACCACCAACATCAACACCACAACTGTCACCACCAACATCAACACCACAAACACCACCACCAACATCAACACCACAACTGTCACCACCAACACCACAAACAACAACACCAACATCAACACCACAAACACCACCACCAACACCACGAACAACAACACCAACATCAACACCACAAACACCACCACCAACATCAACACCGCAATTGTCACCACCAACATCAACACCACAACTGTCACCACCAACACCAACACCACAAACACCACCACCAACATCAACACCACAACTGTCACCACCAACACCAACACCACAAACAACAACACCAACATCAACACCACAAACACCACCACCAACATCAACACCACAACTGTCACCACCAACACCAACACCACAACTGTCACCACCAACACCAACACCACAAACACCACCACCAACATCAACACCACAACTGTCACCACCAACACCACAAAACCACACCAACACCACAAACACCACCACCAAACACCACAACTGTCACCACCAACACCAACACCACAACTGTCACCACCAACATCAACACCACAACTGTCATCACCAACACCAACACCAGAAACACCACCACCAACATCAACACCACAACTGTCACCACCAACATCAACACCACAACTGTCACCACCAACACCAACACCACCACCAACATCAACACCACAAGTGTCACCACCAACACCAACACCACAACTGTCACCACCAACATCAACACCACAAACACCACCACCAACATCAACACCACAACTGTCACCACCAACACCAACACCACAACTGTCA
>JAPXFY010000027.1:36736485-36756485 GCA_030674185.1 Monoplex corrugatus | reverse complement strand
AGGACCTAAATACTGATACAGTAAAGGACTTTCAAATTGAAGGACCTAAATACTGATACAGTAAAGGACTTTCAAACTGAAGGACCTAAATACTGATACAGTAAAGGACTTTCAAACTGAAGGACCTAAATACTGACACAGTAAAGGACTTTCAAACTGAAGGACCTAAATACTGATACAGTAAAGGACTTTCAAACTGAAGGACCTAAATACTGACACAGTAAAGGACATTCCCACTGAAGGACCTGAATACTGACACACTAAAGGACTTTCAAACTGAAGGACCTAAATACTGACACAGTAAAGGACTGTCCCACTGAAGGACCTGAATACTGACACAGTAAAGGACTTTCAAACTGAAGGACCTAAATACTGACACAGTAAAGGACTGTCCCACTGAAGGACCTAAATACTGACACAGTAAAGGACATTCCCACTGAAGGACCTGAATACTGACACAGTAAAGGACTTTCAAACTGAGGGACCTGAATACTGACACAGTAAAGGACTTTCAAACTGAAGGACCTAAATACTGATACAGTAAAGGACATTCAAACTGAAGGACCTAAATACTGATACAGTAAAGGACTTTCAAACTGAAGGACCTAAATACTGATACAGTAAAGGACTTTCAAACTGAAGGATCTAAATACTGATACAGTAAAGGATTTTCAAACTGAAGGACCTAAATACTGATACAGTAAAGGACTTTCAAACTGAAGGACCTAAATACTGATACAGCAAAGGACTTTCAAACTGAAGGACCTAAATACTGATACAGTAAAGGACTTTCAAACTGAAGGACCTAAATACTGATACAGTAAAGGACTTTCAAACTGAAGGACCTAAATACTGACACAGTAAAGGACATTCCCACTGATGGACCTGAATACTGACACAGTAAAGGACATTCCCACTGAAGGACCTAAATACTGACACAGTAAAGGACATTCCCACTAGGTAGGGCCTCAGGACGTGGCCAGCTCATGGGTTTATATGCAGGCTTTAAGCCTGTGCCATGATCACCATCACATAGCACCTGTGACGTTAGTGCATGTGGAATTCATTCCGAGCGCGAAGACGTCATGTTGAGAAACTGAAATTAAAATGAAACTGAACCTTTGCAAGGGAAACAACTCCTTTTCCCTCTTGTCACAATCTGTTCACATTTGCCTTACTTTCTGCTGACAGTGAAACGACACCATGGCTTGTCACAACCAGCAAGTGCTATCTGTAGCAGCAACAGCCAAAATCAATAGACAACCAAACAACAACTCAAACCAAACCAAACATTCTACTTTCCCTTCTTATACAGCTTGAGTCTGAAGTTTAGAATTCGTCCAAGACCCATTCATCGCACTCGGACATTTCTGTATCGCTCTACCCAGGGAGAAAGGTGACAGGATGGCTCAGACGTTCGCCTGCCAATAACTAAAAACAGGATGGTTCAGACGTTCGCCTGCCTATAACTAAAAACAGGATGGTTCAGACGTTCGCCTGCCTATAACTAAAAACAGGATGGTTCAGACGTTCGCCTGCCTATAACTAAAAACAGGATGGTTCAGACGTTCGCCTGCCTATAACCAAAAACAGGATGGTTCAGACGTTCGCCTGCCTATAACTAAAAACAGGATGGTTCAGACGTTCGCCTGCCTATAACTAAAAACAGGATGGTTCAGACGTTCGCCTGCCTATAACTAAAAACAGGATGGTTCAGACGTTCGCCTGCCTATAACTAAAAAACAGGATGGTTCAGACGTTCGCCTGCCTATAACTAAAAACAGGATGGTTCAGACGTTCGCCTGCCTATAACTAAAAACAGGATGGTTCAGACGTTCGCCTGCCTATAACTAAAAACAGGATGGTTCAGACGTTCGCCTGCCTATAACTAAAAACAGGATGGTTCAGACGTTCGCCTGCCTATAACTAAAAACAGGATGGTTCAGACGTTCGCCTGCCTATAACTAAAAACAGGATGGTTCAGACGTTCGCCTGCCTATAACTAAAAACAAGATGGTTCAGACGTTCGCCTGCCTATAACTAAAAACAAGATGGTTCAGACGTTCGCCTGCCTATAACTAAAAACAAGATGGTTCAGACGTTCGCCTGCCTATAACTAAAAACAGGATGGTTCAGACGTTCGCCTGCCTATAACTAAAAACAAGATGGTTCAGACGTTCGCCTGCCTATAACTAAAAACAGGATGGTTCAGACGTTCGCCTGCCTATAACTAAAAACAGGATGGTTCAGACGTTCGCCTGCCAATAACTAAAAACAGGATGGTTCAGACGTTCGCCTGCCTACAACTAAAAACAGGATGGTTCAGACGTTCGCCTGCCAACTCGAGGTTCCAGGGTTTGTTTCCCGTCGAGGCTTCGACTTTTCTCCTCAATCTGACCGGAAAATCGACCTGAACGTCTAGTCCTTACTTCGGAAAGGGACGAGAAATGAGTGGGACCCGTAAGCTCTTGTTTTCGCACGTTAAAAGATCCCATGGCAGTTGAAAATCGTGAAGAGCATGGCGTTCATCCCGTAGTCCTGGCATGAAATACTGGAGAGACAGATTCATTTCCTAGGTCGCTCCCCTTGAAGGCCAATTATCCTTCTTGCTTTTCTGTCTTGGTAAAAAAAGAAAACAACAAAAAACAACAACAACAACAACAACAAGGTGGCGCTGCACCAGAGACAGCAATCCGAGTTTCCCAAAGTAAAATTATAATTCTTATTCTTAATGTTTAGCCGACTGCACACAGCCACGTCACGTCTATAACCATTTCAAAACGCACACAACATTCGATTGGGAAAAAAGGTGAAAAGAACATTAATTTTCTTAGCAATGCATGCGCATAATGATCTAAGAACATGCCAATGGCGTTGACCATTCCGTCCAGTTTATTACCAGAGGATTTCAAAAAGCAAACCCGACTTCAATTCTTTTGATGTGAAAATAACTAAGGTCACTAAAACTTACATAAACACTGGCAATACTTGTCCAAAAAAAGTGCTCATATACTGCACTTAAATTCCCCTAGAGCCAAACAGGCAGTCTGTACATGTACCAAACTATCAATCCTATCATCAACTATCTAAGGTTTTATAAACAATTGAATGGACCGGCAAGGCAGAAAACAACAGGAAGAGATAACAGGAAGTAAAGGAAGAAGGAAGAAACAAAGAGAGTGACAGAAAAGCGGACATTTCTAGCACAAAGTTTCCAGAAGATGGGGATACTATTTATACTGAAAGAGCCCCTAACATCCCCACAGGGCCATGGTAAAATCCATGAAGGAGGAGATTTTATCCAATAACTTCCACATTTTGAAAACAAAGTCTCATCGCCATTATTGTGGTCCTGTGCCGTCTAGTGGCAGCAACACGAACCCATAGCTTCCATACGTTTTCTGTAATACCTCCTCCACCCTCCCCATAACCACCTTGCCATGACCACGTCACCCTGCTACCCACCCACCCCACCCCGCCTACTCCTCGCCCTCCCTTTTTCTGTGACCGAGAAAAAAAATCAAAGAGCGAGAGGAATGTGAGTGAGTGGGCTTCGGGACAAGAGGTCTAAGGGGTCACGAACTCGCCAATAAATGACCCATTCGTGTCACAGAAATACTGCGTTCCTCTTATTTCTCTTTTCTGTACTGTAAGCCTTACCCTTCTGAGAATGCCTGACTGATTGATTCGATCAGGTTTTACGTCAGCACTCATTTTAGGAGATATGGGAACCAGACAAAAAACAAAATCAGAACAAAAAGTCATGTATTTAATACAACGAGACAAGACCGACGCAAATTTTCGGCCTTTGTCAAGCGTGAAGTGACGTAAATTGTTCTACTCCACCAAATCAGAGAAATGTTGCTGGGTTTTTTTCTAAGTTTTATATTTGTTATTTAATATTTCTTCTACGTTGTCTTATGTTTACGCATGACAAAGGCCCGAAGTTGGCCGAAAGTTTGCACCTGTCTTGTCTTGTTATATTAAACAAGCGTTCTGATTCTATTTTCAAGTTATTCTGGTTCCTCCTGTTTGCATGAACGCGGGTGGCCACACTTGTTTAGGATTTTAGGTTTCAGGTGATACAAGGAACTGGGAAAACCATCCCAATGAAGTAGGGGCGAGGCGGCCCATAAGATTATGGGTTTATGCGTAGGCTTAAGGCGTGTATTATGGCCATTCTGGATCTTCTCCATCATAAAGCAGCTGTGACGTTAGTGCATACGGGATTCATTCCGAGCGCGGGGACGTCATTTCGAGAAACAGACTGAAACGGGGCAGGGGGCCCCGCTCTGGAAACACAGCCTACACTCCTACTGAAACAAAAGCCAAGCTCATCGATTTCATTTCCATAGTCCATCCTGAAATACTACTTTATCGGTGCCAGACCGCGACTATCACCAAGCCCCTAGAGCACAGAATTACTGCCAGGGAGATACATTGGCCGAAAGAAACTGTCAACAAGACCAGACATAACGTAATCAAATTCACCAAAATGATGATGATAATGATGACGACAACAACAATAACAACAACAACAATAACAACATTTACAAGGCACCAAATGTTGATTCAAGAATCAAACCGAGGCATGCACTCTCATTCACCAAAGCCATTATCTAATACGATCAAAATTCACACCGTCACCCTCCCTATGTTTCACACACACACACACACACACACACACACACACACACACACACACACACACACACACACACACACACACACACAAACACACACACAGACACACAGACACACACACACACAGATGTCTGAACTGGGGTAGGCTCAAGCCGGATAGTGATAGGCGAGTGACCCTTAACCCAAGTTGTCATCCTGTATGTCACAAACAAAAACACAGACACACACACACACACACACACACACACACACACACACACACACACACACACACACACACACACACACACACACACACACACATTCTTCAAACATATTCTCTCTCTTTTCTCTTCTCTTTTCTTTCCTCTGTTACTGACTTTGTTTTTCACTCACTCTGTCTTGCTGTCTCTCACTTTTTCCATAAAAAGCAAGAACGTTAACTGGGCTTCAAGGAGAGGGACCTGTGGAATAAACCTATCTCTATCTATCTCTACAATATTTTCATGCCAGGACAAACACAATTTACGCCAGATCAGACAAATGGCGGACAAAACACCTGTCTAGCATCATATTCATCAGCCAAAGATTCAAATGGTTTGATCTTATAATAAGAATGCAACCTTAACCAGTTGTCTCAACAAGTATACTACAAAAAGATATGTGGATTTAAAACAAGAGACAAAGCAAGAAAGACTTGGATCGACAGAATGAGGAAGAAGAAAGACTCTTGGAGTCACACGGCATATCTCTCCCCTTTATCAGGCTTCCACCTCGCTGCTGATCGTGTGAACTCTTATCTGCATGCGACATCCACGACGGTGGAAGCGGACAGACAAAGACAGCAGAAATAAATAAGAAACACCCCAGGGTGCTGGATGGGACCCACAGCAACAATATCTGGCAACTCTCCAGACAATCACTTCCCAGCTCTTGACGCTACCTCGTTGCTGATCGTGAACTCTTTAGCTCCATGCCATATCCAAGATTTTAGAAGCGGGCAGTCAGCTTTTCGGAGAGTCCAGGCTTCGCAGTCATAAATCATGATTGGCCAGATCAAACATTTTAAAAGTTAAATTTCCAGGCCATTTGGTATGCCTCTGTCTTCCAATTCTTATTTTGATGTCTTTAGAGCAGGTTTCATCATCAGTGTTTTTTTTACAGAACCAATTATTATATTAAAACCTTTAACATTTTCTAAGGGAACTTTAGTAATCAAGATATGACTGTTTTCAGTGTCTTTGCCTTTCATATGTAGCACTTTTGTTTTTTTGGTGTTCAAGTGTAAGCCAGCCTTTTTGCCCCCGAGCCCGCACACGTGTGTGTGTGTGTTTATGTATGTATGTATGTATGTATGTATATATATATATATATATATATATATATATATATATATATATATATATATATATATGTGTGTGTGTGTGTGTGTGTGTGTGTGCGTGAGTGTCTGTGCGTGTGTGTGTGATAAAAATGAATCGCCTATCTGTATCTCTCACTATCAAACCTTTTGCCCCCTCACCCCTTTCTTTTTTTTTTCAATTTCCCCTACCATCCCATCGAAGAAGAACACACACCAACACACAGACACACACACACACACACACACACACACACACACACACACACACCACACACACACACACACACACACACACACACACACACTCACACACACACACACACACAGACACACACACCAACACACACCCACACACACAAACACCAACACACACACACACACACAAACACACACACACACCAACACACACACACACACACACACACACACACACATAGACAAAGACATATTCAGAGAGACGGAAGAAACACAAGAGAGAGACAGAGACAGAGACAGACAGAGACAGAGAGACAGACAGACAGAGAGACAGAGACAGAGAGAGACACAGACAGGCAGACAGAGAGAGAGACAGAGACAGAGACACAGAGAGAGACAGAGACAGAGACAGAGAGAGATTCTTTGATTAATTTGGCTTGTGACTTCTGCCCACCTGAAAGAAAGACCCAGGATTATTTAGGTCCGCGATAGCGCCTGTACAGTACGCGGGCACTATCGCAAGAAACTTCTGCAAGCCAGTTGAAACAGCACACCTGCACTGGACACAAGGCAGGAGGTCAAGAAGACGTGGAGAATGAGGGGTGTGGAAAGACTTAGTGGGTGAGGGCTGTGGTGGGGTGGGGGGAAAGGGGGAGAGAAGTGAGCAGGAGACAAAGGATGGCAGTAGCAAACTCCCTTTTTACTTGTATTCCTTTCAGACCTTCGGCGGGAATGCAAAATGATAGAAGAGCGGGGAAGGTCAGGGAGAGAAGAGGGGACAGTGGAGGCAGAGAATGGGGTTGACTGTCGGGGAGGGAGTGGGGATACGGGGGGGGGGGGGTCTTCCAGTAAATATAACAACATTAACCCCACCACCTGCTGGAAATTCTGTGCTAGACATGTCCTCTATCCTGTGGTTTCTGTGCTAGACATGTCCTCTATCCTGTAGTTTTTGTGCTAGACATGTCCTCTATCCTGTAGTTTTTGTGCTAGACATGTCCTCTATCCTGTAGTTTTGTGCTAGACATGTCCTCTCTCATGTAGTTTTTGTGCTAGACATGTCCTCTCTCATGTAGTTTTTGTGCTAGACATGTCCTCTCTCCTGTAGTTTTTGTGCTAGACATGTCCTCTCTCATGTAGTTTTTGTGCTAGACATGTCCTCTATCCTGTAGTTTTTGTGCTAGACATGTCCTCTATCCTGTAGTTTTTGTGCTAGACATGTCCTCTTCATGTAGTTTTTGTGCTAAGCATGTCCTCTATCCTGTAGTTTTTGTGCTAGACATGTCCTCTCTCATGTAGTTTTTGTGCTAGACATGTCCTCTATCCTGTAGATTTTGTGCTAGACATGTCCTCTATCCTGTAGTTTTTGTGCTAAGCATGTCCTCTCTCATGTAGTTTTTGTGCTAGACATGTCCTCTCTCATGTAGTTTTTGTGCTAGACATGTCCTCTCTCATGTAGTTTTTGTGCTAAGCATGTCCTCTATCCTGTAGTTTTTGTGCTAGACATGTCCTCTATCCTGTAGTTTTTGTGCTAGACATGTCCTCTATCCTGTAGATTTTGTGCTAGACATGTCCTCTCTCATGTAGATTTTGTGCTAGGCATGTCCTCTCTCATGTAGTTTTTGTGCTAGACATGTCCTCTATCCTGTAGTTTTTGTGCTAAGCATGTCCTCTATACTGTAGTTTTTGTGCTAAGCATGTCCTCTATCCTGTAGTTTTTGTGCTAAGCATGTCCTCTCTCATGTAGTTTTTGTGCTAGACATGTCCTCTATCCTGTAGTTTTTGTGCTAGACATGTCCTCTATCCTGTAGTTTTTGTGCTAGACATGTCCTCTCTCATGTAGTTTTTGTGCTAGACATGTCCTCTATCATGTAGTTTTTGTGCTAAGCATGTCCTCTATCCTGTAGTTTTTGTGCTAGCATGTCCTCTCTCATGTAGTTTTTGTGCTAGACATGTCCTCTCTCATGTAGTTTTTGTGCTAGACATGTCCTCTCTCATGTAGTTTTTGTGCTAGACATGTCCTCTATCCTGTAGTTTTTGTGCTAGACATGTCCTCTATCCTGTAGATTTTGTGCTAGACATGTCCTCTATCCTGTAGTTTTTGTGCTAGACATGTCCTCTATCCTGTAGATTTTTGTGCTAGGCATGTCCTCTATCCTGTAGTTTTTGTGCTAGACATGTCCTCTATCCTGTAGTTTTTGTGCTAGACATGTCCTCTATCCTGTAGATTTTGTGCTAGGCATGTCCTCTAGCTCTCTCCTGTAGTTTTTGTGCTAGGCATGTCCTCTATCCTGTAGATTTTGTGCTAGGCATGTCCTCTATCCTGTAGTTTTTGTGCTAGTCATGTCCTCTATCCTGTAGTTTTTGTGCTAGACATGTCCTCTATCCTGTAGATTTTGTGCTAGGCATGTCCTCTATTCCTGTAGATTTTGTTGCTAGACATGTCCTCTATCCTGTAGTTTTTGTGCTAGACATGTCCTCTATCCTGTAGATTTTGTGCTAGCATGTCCTCTAGCTCTCTCCTGTAGTTTTTGTGCTAGACATGTCCTCTATCCTGTAGATTTTGTGCTAGGCATGTCCTCTATCCTGTAGTTTTTGTGCTAGACATGTCCTCTATCCTGTAGTTTTTGTGCTAGGCATGTCCTCTATCCTGTAGTTTTTGTGCTAAGCATGTCCTCTATCCTGTAGTTTTTGTGCTAGACATGTCCTCTTCATGTAGTTTTTGTGCTAGGCATGTCCTCTATCCTGTAGTTTTCGTGCTAGACATGTCCTCTATCCTGTAGTTTTTGTGCTAGGCATGTCCTCTAGCTCTCTCCTGTAGTTTTCGTGCTAGACATGTCCTCTTATCCTGTAGTTTTTGTGCTAGGCATGTCCTCTAGCTCTCTCCTGTAGTTTTCGTGCTAGACATGTCCTCTATCCTGTAGTTTTTGTGCTAAGCATGTCCTCTCTCACGTAGTTTTTGTGCTAAGCATGTCCTTCCGCCTGTGGTTTTTGTGCTAGACATCTCCTCTCTCTTGTGGTTTTTGTGCTAGACATGTCTCTCTTCTAAGTCTGTGCTGGAAATGTCCTCTCTCTCCCGTAATTTTGTGCTAGAAGTGTCCTTTCCCATGTATTCTGTGTCAGAAATGTCCTTTACTTTGCAATTGTATGCTAGAAATGTCCTTTACTATGTGAATCTGTGCTAGAAATGTCCTTCACTATGTGATTCTGGGCAAGAAATGTCTTTCACTGTGTAATTCTGTGTTAGAAATGTTTTTATTGTGTAATTCTGTATCACGAATGACGTTTACCATGAATTTTAGTTGTGGGTAGGGTAGTTGCAGAGTATAAAGGTAGGCTTGGGCGCTCCTTTTTGAGGAGTGTTCTGAGCTTACTGATTTTGTACTTTGTATCTGCTTCTATGCTAGCTGAATGGGTAACGCAAACTGTGTTAGAGTTGAGAAGTTCCATACAACATGGGAGATAATTCTCAAGAGTTGTGTCCTTTGATTACATGAATTCTGGGTTAGAAATGTCGTTTTCCAATTCTGTGCTAGTAATGTTCTTTCCTATATGTCTGTTCAAGAAATGTCCTTTCCTACTCAATTCTGTGCTAGAAATGTCCTTTATTTACCATGTAATTCTGTGTTAGAAATGTCCTTTTCTAATCCTGTGCTAGAAATGTCCCTTATTTACCATGTAATTCTGTGTTAGAAGTGTCCTTTTCTAATCCTGTGCTAGAAATGTCCTTTCCTGTATAATGCTGTGCTATAAATGTCATCTCTTCTGTAACTCTGAGCTAGAAATGTCCTCTTTTCTGTAATTCTGTGAAAGAATATTCAATCTTCTGTAAGTGTTGTATTAGAAATGTCCTATAATCTGTTGTGTCAAACATGTCCTCTCTTCCGTAATTCTGTACTAGAAATGTCCACTCTATTGTTGTGCTAGAAATGTCCTCTCTTGTTGTGCAAGAAATGTCCTCTCTCTTGTAAATTCTGCGCTAGAAATGTCCTGTCTTCTGAAATCTGTGCTAGAAATGTCCTGTCTTCTAAAGACTGAGCTAGAAATGTCCTGTCTTCTGAACACTGTGCTAGAAATGTCCTGTTTTGCTAAAGACTGTGCTAGAAATATCCTGTCTTCTGAACACTGTCCTGTCATCTGAAGACTGTGCTAGAAATGTCCTGTCATCTGAGGACTGTGCTAGAAATGTCCTGTCTTCTGAAGACTGTGCTAGAAATGTCCTGTCATCTGAGGACTGTTCTAGAAATGTCGTCATCTGAGGACTGTGCTAGAAATGTCTTGTCTTCTAAAGACTGTGCTAGAAATGTCTTGTCTTCTAAAGACTGTGCTAGAAATGTCCTGTCAACTGAAGACTGTGCTAGAAATGTCCTGTCATCTGAAGACTGTGCTAGAAATGTCCTGTCATCTGAAGACTGTGCTAGAAATGTCCTGTCATCTGAGGTCTGTGCTAGAAATGTCCTGTCATCTGAGGACTGTGCCAGAAATGTCCTGTCAACTGGAGACTGTGACAGAAATGTCCTGTCAACTGAGGACTGTGCTAGAAATGTCCTGTCAACTGAGGACTGTGCTAGAAATGTCCTGTCAACTGAAGACTGTGCTAGAAATGTCCTGTCATCTGAAGACTGTGCTAGAAATGTCCTGTCAACTGAGGACTGTGCTAGAAATGTCCTGTCATCTGAAGACTGTGCTAGAAATGTCCTGTCATCTGAGGACTGTGCCAGAAATGTCCTGTCTTCTGAAGACTGTGTTAGAAATGTCCTGTCATCTGAGGACTGTGCTAGAAATGTCCTGTCATCTGAAGACTGTGCCAGAAATGTCCTGTCATCTGAGGACTGTGCTAGAAATGTCCTGTCATCTGAAACTGTGCTAGAAATGTCCTGTCATCTGAAGACTGTGCTAGAAATGTCCTGTCATCTGAAGACTGTGCCAGAAATGTCCTGTCATCTGAAGACTGTGCTAGAAATGTCCTGTCATCTGAAGACTGTGCTAGAAATGTCTGTCTTAGACGGGAGATGACTGTGCTAGAAATGTCCTGTCATCTGAAGACTGTGCAGAAATGTCCTGTCATCTGAAGACTGTGCTAGAAATGTCCTGTCATCTGAAAGACTGTGCTAGAAATGTCTTGTCTTCTGAAGACTGTGCTAGAAATGTCTGTCTTCTGAAGACTGTGCCAAAATGTCCTGTCATCTGAGGACTGTGCCAGAAATGTCCTGTCATCTGAAGACTGTGCTAGAAATGTCCTGTCATCTGAGGACTGTGCTAGAAATGTCCTGTCATCTGAAGACTGTGCTAGAAATGTCCTGTCATCTGAAGACTGTGCCAGAAATGTCCTGTCATCTGAGGACTGTGCCAGAAATGTCCTGTCATCTGAAGACTGTGCTAGAAATGTCCTGTCATCTGAGGACTGTGCCAGAAATGTCCTGTCATCTGAGGACTGTGCTAGAAATGTCCTGTCAACTGAAGACTGTGCTAGAAATGTCCTGTCATCTGAGGACTGTGCTAGAAATGTCCTGTCAACTGAAGATTGCTAGAAATGCGCTCTCTTCTGCTGTGTCAGAAATGTCCTCTTTCCTGTAAGTGTCAGAAATGTCCTCTTTCCTGTAAGTGTCAGAAATGTCCTCTTTCCTGTAAGTGTCAGAAATGTCCTCTTTCCTGTAAGTCTGCACTAGAAAATTGTCTCTCATCTGTCAGTCTTTTGCTTTGTGCTTGAACCATACACACACTCGCGCGAGCGCGCCCACCCGCACATACACTCTCGTGTGTGCAAGCGCACACACACATTCACGCACAACACACACACACACACACACACACACACACACACACACACACACACAACGCACACTCGCGAGCACGCACACACGCACACACACATACACACACACATATACTCTGCGCTCTCTCTCTCTCTCTCTCTCTCTCTCTCTCCTCACTCACCCACACACACACACACACACACACACACACACACACACACACGACAGCAGACAACATTTTGAGTTTCGTAAGCCCATTGGTGTCACTTGCCTGCCATCAGTAGCGAAAGAAACCTGCCGCGTTCTTCACAGCTGAGAGAAGGTGACAGTCTAGTCGGGTAGCACTAGTGTTTCAGCCGCCTGTGACGTTTCCAGGTGAAAGGGAGTGTTAGGGATACCGGTAGTCGGATTTCAACATGAGAGACCTGTGTTTGGGAGAACCATTTGGACTGTAGCCAGGATCTCCATGTATCGTTTTCTCCGATAGTTTAGAGTTTCTTTTTGATTTTTGAGGGTATTTTATTTTTTGTTGCACTCGGACAATTCCATATGCTCTCCGCCCAAAAAGGAGCAGAGTGGCAAAACGGTTCAGACGTTCACCTGCCAATAACTAAACTTGTGGTTCCAGGGTTCGTTCCCCATTGAGGTCTCGATTTTTCTCCTCAGTTTGACTGGAAAAGCAAACTGAACGTCTAGTCCTTTGAAAGAGGGCGAAAAATAAGTCAGAACTGTGTGCCTTTTGGCCTGCATACGGTGAAAATCCTACGGCAGTTGAAAATCGTGACGAGCAAGGCATTCGTCAGGCTGGCCTGGTATAAAACTTTGGATAGATGGATTCATTTCCCAGGTCCCTCCCCCTGAAGGCCGATGAACCTTCTCGCCTTTCTAAAGTCTTGGTTAAAAATTTTGGGTGGGGCTGCGCTGCGGCGGTCGCTACGCACTCTCAACGGGAAGAGCAGCGCAAATTTCAAATGCTAAGTCCATTGTAACAAAAAAATGGATATGAAAAACCTGCCAATACTCACATGGCAGACCCCTTGAGCCTGCGTAACACAGCGAACTGGCAAGGTCTTGAAACAGAGAAAGGGTGAGAAAGAGAAGGGAAAAAACTGAAACCCATCAGCATCACATGATCCGGCCGACATTACAGTTGGCCAACACAACAGACCAGCTTACATGTTCTAATGTGGGGTCCAACTCGGGAGAAACGATCTTGAGGCTATGCCTCTAATCTACAGAGTCATCCAGCCCGAAAACTTGACACCCTGTCCAAACCACCGCAGATGTTGTGAAAAGAGGGTAGGACCAAACGACAGGCACCTATCCGTAAAACACATTTCAGTTAAGCCTGCAGTTGGTTGGTTGATATTTTTACTGGGCAGTGTGTAGCTGTTGTGTGTGTGTAAGAGACTGAGAGCATGGATCGGTCCAAGTCTAAACTGATTTATACACACACATTTTATAGCCTACACGAGTGGACACGTATCCGTATGCGTACAAACACCACTGCCACACACACACACACAAACACACACACACCGAGCAAGAAAAGCAGAGGGTCCTAAGAGGAGAAACCCCCGTTCTACAATGTTTCGAAGGTGGCCGCATGACTCCTGGATGCCCCTCTGCTGTCGTTACTTTCTTTCTTTTCTTTCCATTTTTTTTTCTTTTATAGAAATTTGTCTTCCTCTTGCAATCGAACCCGCGCACACTAGATGGTCAGGTTTCTCAAGGCAAAATCACCCTTGCGACAGATGTCTTAACCACTTGGCTATTGGTCACCAGCAACATATGGTGAAATTTTAAGCCCTATGAAGTTCACTTTTGTTCCTCCTGTTCCAGATTCAGCTGGAGCTTTTTTCCGCTGCTTCTGCCATTGCCTTTAGGGCTCTGGTCCTCTCTCTCCGAAACTGAGAGCTGCTTCATGAGATCACAGGCTGATGTGCCTATCAACCCCCTTGCTCCAACCTCTATGGCGAGGACTTCCGTTGAAAGCCAGATGTCCTTAAGTTGCTGTGCTGAATAAATTGGCATACTTTTCAATATTGTAGGTATGGGCCTCCTCCATTCTACTTTCGTGTGGTACAGTTAGCTCGATTAGAATCACTTGTTTGGATGAATGGGAGTGGAAAAATATGTCATGCCACTCTTGCTGATGATTTCTGGGTGGCCTTTTTTCATTGTGGGAGATCTGCTTGTACTCCCGGTCTTCTTATTCACCCAGCAGACCCACTTCAATGGTTTGGGTGTCACATCTTTTTCAGGCCACATTTTCCTGTCTCCTGCCGTGTAGAAGGTTGTTGGAGTTTCTGGTGGCAAGTTTTTTTTCCTCTGGCCGTGCTGGTCACTTCTGTTATCTCTTGAAGCAGTTGATTGTGCCTCCATGCGTACCTCCCTTGATTTAGCGCTACCTTGCATTAGCTCAGGATATGTTCCACTGTCTGTTTGCTCTGGCAGAGACGCGGAAGGAGGGTCATCTGATTTCCGCCATTTCACCAGATTAGTATTCGAGGGCAGGAGGTCATACATAGTTCTCAGGATGAAATTGGTTCTGAGAGGGGCCACATGCCACAGGTCATTCCAGCTTAGACTTCTTAGTAGTACATTTTCCCATGCCGTCCACTGCCCCTGTTGGCCTTGCTGAACTGCCTTCTGAAATCTTGTGGCATCCTCTTCTTTCTTCATCTCTTGTGTTACCACATCTCTTTTTTCCTTCCCATTGGTCTTTGACCACCACTGCATTTTTGTTGATCCCAGTCCCTGCATGTTTGTCTGCGTGTGCCCTATTACTTCTCTTACCATGAGGTTTTCTTTCGCTGCGACCAGTGCCTCCTGGACTTTCCATTTTCAGCCAGTCCTCAGCTTGGACTGGATTGATCTCACAACCTTATTTCCAGCAGGGTAGTTGCAGAGTATAAAGGTAGGCTTGGGCGCTCCTTTTTTGAGGAGTGTTCTGAGCTTACGGTTTTTGTGCTTTGTATCTGCTTCTATGCTAGCTGAATGGGTAGCGCAAACTATGTTAGATTTGAGAAGTTCAACAACATGGGAGATAATTTCTACGTGACTCTCAAGAGTTATGTCCTTTGGTTGTTCTTATTTCCAAAGTTTTTAACCATGCTAAGAAACTTGACTTTTACTGCCTTGTACTCCTCAACAATGGGTTTTAGGGATAGTTTCAGCTTTGCCTGGCGACAATAGCGTGTAACTTCAGCAGTGTATTTGTTGATACTGGCCTCCACTGATTTCACTGTGCTAGTGCAGATATTTCATATCAACAGAGGCCAGAGGAACTTTGGAATCAGCATGAACTGCAGGCACCATACTTTGTATTTGCCTAAACGCCAAAGCGGTCTATTACCTGCAAACTTTCTGCTGCCATTTGCTTCGTTTCCTTAACCCTTTGTGTATCTTTCACGGAGTCATCATACCACCTTCCGATGCTTTTCACTGGCTCTTCCCTCACTGCAGGAATGGACTGATTGACGACAGTAACATTACTCTTTCATCTACTTTTCTTCCTCTGCAGGAATGGACTGATTGACGACAGTAAACATTACTCTTTCATCTACTTTATCTTTCCTCAGTGCCAGGAATGGACTGATTGACGACAGTAAACATTACTCTTTCATCTACTTTATCTTTCCTCAGTGTCAGGAATGGACTGATTGACGACAGTAAACATTACTCTTTCATCTACTTTATCTTTCCTCAGTGCCAGGACAAAATCAGGACGGCAAGCGCTAAACATCAGCGTATTGTCCCCAAAACAGTCAGAAGCATGTGTCATGATCTCCGTGAGAAAAACTTTTGTCGGGCACGGTAGTCAAGTGGGTAGCCGTCGGACTTCCAATCAGAAGGTCCTGGGTTCGATCTGCCAAGACACCCCACCTGGTGGGTTAGGGTGTGGAGATGTTTTCCTATCTACCTGATCAACACGTATGAGGACCTGCCAGTATCTACATCCCTCTTGTGTGTATGCACTTACAGACTATCAAATATACAATGAAAGATCTTGTAAGTCACGCCAGTAACTGGCTTACGGAAACATGAAAACACCCAGCATCAGATGCACGTCCACCAAAGATGCAGACTGAGCAACCAGAACTACAATACAATGTAGTCAGCTGGCCTAAGGGCTTCAGTTCTTCGTGCTCCACCAAAAAATCTGATCGTGTATGACGCACAGCAGGTCCAGATGAGGGGGGGGGGGAGAACAGCAACGTCGTTCAAGAACCATTCATGCCAACCAGGAATCCAAACCCAACATCTTCTCACTTCTCAAGTGGGCACCTTGACCACCGGGCCACCGTGCTTCTCCCCCAGCAGTTGATGGCTGGCACTGTTATTGATCCGCTTTGCCAGCTGAGTGAGTGCACAATGCCCAACCTGATTAACTGCCAATCTTCTAGCGCCTTACAAGTCACAAGTCGGAACAGATCCACTTTAAGTTCCTCGTTTGCTGCTGTTTGAGTTTCCATGGAACTGAACATCAATGAATTAACCCTCTAGTAGTAATGGTGGCGGTGGTGGTGGCTAGTAAGAATAGTAGTAGAAGTCGTAGTTGTAGTAGTAGTACTAGTAGTAGTAATACTAGTAGTGGTGGTGGTGGTAGTGGTAGTAGTAGAAGTAGTAGCCGTAGTAGTGGTGGTTAGTGAGTAGAAGTAGTAGTAGTTAGTGGTGAGTGGTAGTAGAGAAGTAGTAGTAGTAGTAGTAGAGTGGTGGCAGTGGTAGTAGAGAGTAGTAGTTGTAGGTAGTAGTATAGTAGTGTGGTGGTAGTGGTAGTAGAGTAGTAGTAGTAGTAGTGTGGTGGTAGTGGTAGTAGAGTAGTAGTAATAGTAGTAGTGTGGTGGTAGTGGTAGTAGAGTAGCAGATTAAGTTGAGTTAGTAGTAGTAGTGGTGTTGGTGGTAGTGGTAGTAGAGTAGTAGTAGTAGTAACAGTAGCAGTAGTAGTAGTTGTTGTAGCAGCAGCGGCAGCAACAGTAATGGCAACACTAATACTGTAATAGTAGTAGCAAACATAGCCATAGCTGTAGTAAGGACAGATTGTTGTTGTATTAGTTGTAGTACTAAGTCGTTATCGTCCCTGAAATATGGATGTGTACTAGGCTCCACACTCTTCTGCTGATGCATTCAGACATTTTGAGTGTGGTGTGTGGGGGGGGGGGGGTGTATATCCGAGTCTACTCAGATGGAAACTCTTTACCCCGCAGAGATGCTCCACACCAAGATGAAAATAAACAAATTCCAAACTGCGGGAATTTCAGTCTCTTCGCTCTCCCCGTGGGGATATCGGGGGCTCTTTCAGTATGAATAGTATCCCCACCTTCTGGAAACCTGTGCTAAAAAATTCCATTTTCTGTCACTCTCTTTGTTACTTTCTTCCTCCTTTTTTTTTTTTTTGTTTTTCTTTTTTTTTTTTTTTTTTTTTTGACACTTCTTTCTGTCATTTTCTGCCTTGTTGGTCCATTCACCTAAATGTGTTCGATAAAGTCTTACGTGCTATAAGGATTGATAACTGGGTACATGTATCAAGTGCATTTTTTTGGCTTTAGAAAATAGAGATGTCCACTGCAATTTTGGGCGAGTTGGGTCCGTTTTTATGTGTGTTTTGGTGTCTTTGGTTGTGTCCAAATTTGTATTCAGGTGTTTTTTTTTATTCCCTGTGTGATAAACGGAATGGAGTGGTCTGCGCAAGAGGCGTTTCCTTGGACTGTGTGCGTGAGTACATTGACATGTTTTCGTAACTTTCTTTTCCATTTTTTCTCCTGTTGAAGTATTGTGTATGTTTTGAAATGGTTATAGCCCTGATATGGCTCTGCACAGTCGGCTGGGCTTTAAACAGAAACAAAAATAACAGTAACAGTCCCTTTGCAGTTGATCTACACTGACCACACACGTGTGTGTGCGTGCGTGCGTAGCATGTGTGTGTGTGTGCGTGTGTGTCTGTGTGTGCGTGCGTAGTGTGTATGTGTGCAGTGCGCGCGAGTGTGTGCGTGTGTGTGCGCGTGTAGTGTGTATATGTGTGTATAGTGAGTGCGTGAGTGTACGTGCGTGTGTGTGTGTTTGTGTGTGTGTGTCTGTGTCTGTTGTGTCTGTGTGTAGAGTGTATGTGTGTGTAGTGTGTGTGCGTGAGTGCATGCATGTGTGTGAATGTGTAGTGTGTGTGTGTGTGTGTGAGTGTGTGTGTATGTGTGTGTGTGTGTGTGTGTGTGTGTGTGTGTGTGTGTTTCTGCGTACACACATACACACACACGCACACACACGCACACAAAATTGACAGAATGCAGGTGTGTGTTATTATGTGTATGTGTATGTGTGGTGCGTGCGTGCGTGCGTGGTGTGTGTGTGTGCGTGTGTGTGTATGTGTGCGCGCGTGCGTGTGTGTATATACGTGCTTACGTGCGTCGTGTGTGTGAATGTGTGATCGTTCGCCTATGCACATACGTGTATGTACGCATTAGTGTGTATCCGTGTGCATGTATGCGTGTGGTGTGTGCGTGCATGTGTGTTTGTGCATGTGTGTGTACGTGATCTACGGAACAATTGTTTGTATGGTTACAATGCAATAGCAATAGCATTAACGAAGCGCTTATGTGATGAGGAAATAATTCATGGAAGCCATGAGAACAATCGTTCACATAGCATTTCTAAAATGCCATGCAATACAATACAATACAACACAATACAACACAATAGAATTATATATATAATGGTATATATATAGATATATAGATAGTAGATAGATAGATAGATAGATAGTTAGATAGATATCTAGATAGATATACATACAGTTACATGTATATATAAATATTATATATATATATATACATACACATCAACAAATAAACACATACCAACATAATAACAACTACACATATAAACACAGGATACATACATACCGGCGCATACACACACACACACACACACACACACACACGCACGCACGCACGCACCACACACACACACACACTTACAAGCGCACGCGCACGCACACACACACAGAGATAGAAACACAGGGAACACATTTTTGAAATACCATACTAACCTGAAATTCTAGAGACCGACACCTGCAGTCACAACAGCCACAGCCACAGTCAGTGAGGACTCACAAAACTTGGTGTCCGCAAACTTGAAGCAAACGATACGTGAACAACTTTGTCCTTTTCGGTATCAAATTCCAGAGTCCAGAGAAATGAATAAAAATGTCAAGTCTCCAAACAATCCACGACAGCTGTTCTGTTGTCTTCACAAAATGGTTGATAAAAGTATGGAAAATTGTAATTAACTATCTTCGCGTTTTTTTCTTACTGGAATAAGATATTCATGTTACACGTAAAAGGGGGTAATAAAGTGTTATTGTATTTATTTATTTATTCGTTTATTTTGTTTATTTTTTAAGAAGCTTAAACGTTTTTGTGTGAGCTTTATTACACATTTACAATGATCGAAGGGAAAAAAAGAACAAATTTAATTTTCTGTCTGTGTGTGTGGTGAGGGACAAAAGAACAGTGTGCTATTTTTTGCCACAAATGTTCACGAAACACTTCCAAGCGCAGTACTTATATATTTTTCTTGCAACCTGTAGTTAATGAGGGTTTCTTCCAAACTGGGAATCTGCAGAGGAAGAAGTAATACGAAAACAAAGCCGAGAAAACTATTCCTTCGACACTCGATTCTCAGGGTTCCAGTCCCACAAACCAGTTTCCTTTGTTGTTGTTGTCGTTGTTGTGAACACAAATTACTGAAAGCACAGGTCAAAACAGAAAGAAAAGAACACTGACCTAATTGGTGGTAAGGCGTTGTTTTCCTCGTCCCTTCTGGTTTACAGAGAGACAGCCTCGAGGCTACTACAGTTTCTCCTGGCTAGTTGGGCTGGTATGTCAAATTCTACCTGTCCGTCAGTCCGTCTACAAGTATACGTTTCACGGCGTGCCTACAGCCCCTCCTCCTTCTTCCCGCATTGTAGTTTACCATCCAGTACCTTGCGTGAGTGACTGACTGTGCGTGTGTATGTGGGACACTCGAAAGGAAGGGACGCGTTCGTCCTGGCGGTGACGATGTTG
>JAPXFY010000027.1:36721485-36731485 GCA_030674185.1 Monoplex corrugatus | reverse complement strand
TCCGCGCTCGAAACGAATTCCATATGCACTAACGTCACAGGTGCCACGTGTATGATGACCCTGACACATGCCTTAAGCCTGCACATAAACCCATGAGCTGCCAGGTCCTGAGGCCCTACCTGGACTATGTTTTACCTAGTCTGTATTTTGCACTGCTATTTTATAAGCCTGCTGCTGGAATAATTTTGGTTACATATAAATGACATGTGTATGTGTGTATCTTACCTTCAAAAAAGGAACATATATGTAAGTAAATAAACAAATAATTAAAGGTCTGAATCACAACACAGCTAGCTTTTCTGTATAAACTTGTCTCACATGCAGCCCCCCCTCCCTTACTAGTCAACGCCCAAATGCTCAGCCGTCTATCAACTAGGTGAAGACAATATTTCTTAATCATAGTTAGGTAAGTAAGTAAGAAGTAAGAAAGTAAGCAAGTAGGTAAGCAACCAAGCAAGTAAGTGAGTGAGTGAGTAAGTAAGTGAATAAGAAGTAAGTAGCTGAATAAATAAATAGGAGTGCGTAGATAAATAAACAAGTAAGAGACGAAAATAACAAATGACAGTTAATACATGCATATGTCCACATGCCCGCACACAGACATATACACATACATTCATACATACACACCCATATCGACACAGCGTGATGATCAACAACAACAGTTACAACTTCAGCAGCAGCAACAACAACAACAACAACACCAGCAAAGAGGAGACGCCCATATATACATATCATGACAAACTTACAGACATATCTGGATAACAATCAAGAAACAGCCCACAAACACATACACAGACGGTTTGGCAAATTTGCTTGTTCTTCAGTCGTCTATTTCTTTTCTTCAATTTTCCTTTATCTCTGTTCCAGGAAAAGCCCAAATACTTTCCATTCCACGCTGTAAGAGTCTGTGCAGTGTTACTTTTGAGATGATACCAATGTTGGTCTCATTAATGATAGCTCTTGTTTTTCCTTTCATAGTGGATTTCCGGCCACTTCCTCTATCTATTCCTTCTTGAGTAAGACGTTCGATGGTATGATAACTCACATTTTGTTCACGAAGATATGATTTGAAGCATCTAAGGACCTCAGACTTTCCAAGATGGAGAATTGTTTGTTGTAGTGGTATTGCCTGCAAGTTTATCGGCCCGTACATTTCCCTTAAACACCAGCGTGTCTTGGGCAGTAGATCCGCGTGAGCCATTTTAGGTTGATACTGTTCATTGCGTTGTGCCATTCTGGGGTCCCTACTCCATTGTGTACTTTTTGAATCTCCGTGGGTGTGTCTTTTGTGGTTCCGAGGATCACTCTCATTGCTTCATTTTGTATTCTTTCTAGTTTTAGCAAGTTTGTCCGTGACAATGTAGTGAGGCCCAGTCCATAATTGATGACACTCAGTATTACAGCTTGGTATAGTTGAAAAAGATTACGTTGTCCAATGCCTTTAGCTGCCATTGCTTTCAGGATTGAAAGGACTTTTATACACTTGACCCGGAACAACAGTGCTTCTGCATTGACCGGACAATCATCTCCCAGCCCCCGACGCCTCACGGCAGCCATTTCACCAAACGAAGGGCGCTGTCCATGCGCTGCATGGCCTATTCGGGCCCAGTCATGAATTACTTTGTTTACAAATCGAATGGAGCGGTTGGGAACACAGCCACACAGCGAAATGTGTTTCAGGATCTTAAGTCCTCCTATTTTTCGTTTCAAGGTGTTTTACTCTCCTGCGGTCTTCCTCCTGGTGTCCAGTGAAGGGCAGTCCGGGTGATGCTATCCTGCTCTCTTTGCATGATGTGCACAATCTATCTTCGTCGTCTTTTCAAGATGATATTGCCCATTCTCTCTTGATCGTTTTGGGCAAGTAGGGTCAGTGTGTCTCCTTTCTATTAAAATAATAAAAGGGAAAAAATGGCGATGACTATGCGGGAAGAGTAAGCCATAGTTACATATCGTCCTGAGGTGTATGTCTGTGCTCGTCTGTCTGCCTGTCTGTGTTCGTCTGTCTGCCTGTCTGCCGCTATTAACCACCACCACCACCACTGCTGCTAACCACAATCGGCACCACCTTCACCACCAGTACTACTGCTGCTACTACTACTTATATTACCCCCACAGCTACTACAACTGCAACTACTATTTCTGGGATTGTTATTAGTATCTAGTGTACTGCTATTCCTGTATTCATGATACTGTTACTGCTACTATCAAGTTCTCTTTTTACACGCATGCTGAAGGCAAGAGATATCTCTGTACTGTGCCCGTGTCGTCCTATCTTGGCTGTAACAGTGACCTCCCGGTAAGCAGTCATAGAGGTTCATATATGATTCTCACTTGAATTCCTCTCTTTGTGGGATGTCGTAAAACTTGACTCGTAGTCGTGCACTTGTGGCGAAAGCCGAAAGTGACTGTCTCCTCGAGTGCCTATGGGACAACAGAGACTTGTATTATCTCCCATCTAGGGACCTTCATCTTTCTTCTCTCACCCCCATTCCTCCTTCTGTCACTCACACAGTGGATTAGAACGAGCGGGGATATTGGCTTTTGCGTGTTATTCGCTCAGAGTTTTTTGGGTTTTTTTTTCTCAGAAACGTGCGCACGTTCTTTTGTGCATACTGAGCAGGCAGCATGTTGCTGCACGGTTTGCATGGTCCGCCTGTGCTGGGTGTGCATGCTGGCTGTTTTCATGTTTGCCATTACCATAAACCACCATGCACGTGACATGATTTACAGGATTTTTCGCGTGCATACTTGATGTTTTGCATGCCTGTACTGAGTAATGAAGGGGAGGGGAGGTTTGCAAGTATTAACACGTTTGCACACATGTTGACCGGAAATCTGGAAAAATGCATATTCTTTATCCATTGGGCAGGAGGTACTCAGGCAGGAGGTACTCAGGCAAGAGGTACCCAAGCAGGAGGTACCCAGGCAGGAGGTACCCAGGCAGGAGGTACCAGGGCAGGAGGTACCCAGACAGGATTTACCCAGGCAAGATTTACACAGGCAGGAGGTACACAGGCAAGATCTACCCAGGGAGGATTTACCCAGGCAGGAGGTACCCAGGCAGGATCGAACCCAGACCTTCCGATTGTAAGTCTGATGTCTTACCCACTTGACTACAGGGCCCATCAAGCAGACACGTGAATATAAGCAGTCACGGTGGTGTAGTGGTTAGCACAACGGATTACCGACTGAAAGGTTGTGGGTTCGAATCCTTATCAGTCCCTTCAAATACTATGGTGGGATTTTTCGGCCCCTACAGACTCATACCCAGAGTTGAGCGTGCTACGGCTCTTTGGGAAGATTGGGACCACACGGTCGAATCTCATCCATTTTATTGATGCGCTATTGAGGGTGTTATCCGAATCGCCTGACCAGCACCGCAAGTGTCTGTATCTGTCGGGCCTGGTTGACTTGAGGATATATTGTGACAGCAAACGTCGAGGACAGCCCTGTCGCATAGTCTCACTCCTGGGTGGAACTCCATAACATCATGATTATCATTATCTTTATCGGCTTGGGTCAAGGGTCACATGCTCTGCTCCCCTCCTGTCTTCCCCTCCCAGTTTGCGTGTGCTTTGTGCCCTGGAGAGTTGTCGTTGTTGGTGATTGCTTTGGTGAATGACGAGAATGTGTGCCTTGGTTTGATCCTTGAATCAAGATTTGGCGCTTGATAAACATTTATTATTATTAATATTATTATTATCATTATTGTTGTTGTTGTTTTTGTTGTTATTATCATTATTACTATTATTATTATTATTATCATTATCGTCATCATCATGATCATAGCATTGTAAAAGCTTTGGCGGCTCCTGTAGAAATTGGGGAGAAAAAGTTAAGCACAAAAGAAATCTCCCTAAATGCCATGACAAAAATAAATAAATAAATAAGTAAATAAATGAATAAATGCATGAATAAATGAATAAATAAACAAATGAACGAATAAATAAACAAAAGAACGAATAAATAAATTAATTAATTAATTGATTAATAAATATAAAAAAAACACGAACAGAGAGACCACTAGCTGATCACTGATCACTGTTTGCCTTGATTCGAACTAATGAGTCAGGTTTTGTGTCCCATGAGTCAGACCTACAACCTTGTCTTGCTTGTATAGTGTCTATCCTTCTGTAGTGCTTGTATAGTGTTCTATCCTTCTGTAGTGCTTGTATAGTGTCTATCCTTCTGTAGTGCTTGTATAGTGTCTCTCCTTCTGCAGTGTTTGTATGGTGTCTATCCTTCTGTAGTGCTTGTATAGTGTTTATCCTTCTGTAGTGCTTGTATAGTGTCTATCCTTCTGTAGTGCTTGTATAGTGTCTCTCCTTCTGCAGTGTTTGTATGGTGTCTATCCTTCTGTAGTGCTTGTATAGTGTTTATCCTTCTGTAGTGTTTGTATGGTGTCTATCCTTCTGTAGTGTTTGTATGGTGTCTATCCTTCTGTAGTGTTTGTATAGTGTTTATCCTTCTGTAGTGTTTGTATGGTGTCTATCCTTCTGTAGTGTTTGTATGGTGTTTATCCTTCTGTAGTGTTTGTATGTGTCTATCCTTCTGTAGTGTTGTATGGTGTCTATCCTTCTGTAGTGTTTGTATGGTGTCTATCCTTCTGTAGTGTTTGTATGGTGTCTATCCTTCTGTAGTGTTTGTATGGTGTCTATCCTTCTGTAGTGTTTGTATGGTGTCTATCCTTCTGTAGTGTTTGTATGGTGTCTATCCTTCTGTAGTGTTTGTATGGTGTCTATCCTTCTGTAGTGTTTGTATGGTGTCTATCCTTCTGTAGTGTTTGTATGGTGTCTATCCTTCTGTAGTGCTTGTATAGTGTTTATCCTTCTGTAGTGTTTGTATGGTGTCTATCCTTCTGTAGTGTTTGTATGGTGTCTATCCTTCTGTAGTGTTTGTATGGTGTCTATCCTTCTGTAGTGCTTGTATGGTGTCTATCCTTCTGTAGTGTTTGTATGGTGTCTATCCTTCTGTAGTGCTTGTATGGTGTCTATCCTTCTGTAGTGTTTGTATGGTGTCTATCCTTCTGTAGTGTTTGTATGGTGTCTATCCTTCTGTAGTGTTTGTATGGTGTCTATCCTTCTGTAGTGTTTGTATAGTGTTTATCCTTCTGTAGTGTTTGTATGGTGTCTATCCTTCTGTAGTGTTTGTATGGTGTCTATCCTTCTGTAGTGCTTGTATAGTGTTTATCCTTCTGTAGTGTTTGTATGGTGTCTATCCTTCTGTAGTGCTTGTATAGTGTTTATCCTTCTGTAGTGTTTGTATGGTGTCTATCCTTCTGTAGTGCTTGTATAGTGTCTATCCTTCTGTAGTGCTTGTATAGTGTTTATCCTTCTGTAGTGCTTGTATAGTGTTTATCCTTCTGTAGTGCTTGTATAGTGTCTATCCTTCTGTAGTGCTTGTATAGTGTTTATCCTACTGTAGTGCTTGTGTAGTGTTTATCCTACTGTAGTGCTTGTGTAGTGTTTATTCTTCTGTAGTGCTTGTGCAGTGTTTATCCTACTGTAGTGCTTGTATGGTGTTTATCCTTCTGTAGTGCTTGTGTAGTGTTTATCCTACTGTAGTGCTTGTATAGTGTTTATCCTACTGTAGTGCTTGTATAGTGTTTATCCTTCTGTAGTGCTTGTATAGTGTTTATCCTACTGCAGTGCTTGTGTAGTGTTTATTCTTCTGCAGTATTACACGTGCACAGAAAGACAACCGACTCAGTCCCAGCTTGCTGCGTATCTGAATGTTTCCATCATTTTGTCTCTGTCTTGGCACATGAAGAAAGTCCTGTGCAGAGTTTATACGCTGAGGCAGGGGAGCCCTCCTTGTCCTACTGTAGACTGAAATCAACCTTAAAGTTCTGTTTAAAACTGTTCTCTGAACCTGAAAACCCAGCAACGACTGTGTCTTCAACCCCAAATTTCAAACCGAATTTGTAAAACATCCGAAGTCTCTCCTCCTCTGGGATCCGTATCCGTTCTCATATGGAAAAGGCAGATGAAGATTTAGCAGTTGTTTCCGACTTCTCCACATTTCCAGACAGACCACCATGGATCTTGAAAACACTGAAGGTTTGTTTTGAGCTTGCTTCCTTCTGTAAAGACTGTGCTGGTTCATTAGCGTACAAGTCGTTTCATGCAGAACTGTGTCATCCCACAGAATATTCATTGATGGATCAATGTCTGAGGAAGGTGTTTGCTGCTGCCTTCTGTTCCGCTGTTCCTAACTTTTCATTTTCAAAACATTCCGTCTGACAGTTCCGTTTACAATGCTGAACTGACTGCTCTGGTTTTGGCTGTAAAAATGGTGTCCCAATCGAAGCATAAAGGTTTTCTCTTTTTTCTGTGACCCCCTTTCTGTTTTGCAGGCAATTGCTGGCGGAAAGATTGGTCACCCGGAGCTTCTGAAGTTCTTTTTACCACATTGTTTTGCCTGGATTCCTGGCCATGTTGGTATTGGAGGTATTGAAAAGGCTAACTGCCTCGCCATGATCACTACAAGGGAAAAGGTGTTTAAATCCTTCATTCCTTACACAGATGTGAAATCCAAAGTACACAGTTACGTGAGAAATCTCTGTCAGGAGGATTGGACTCAGCAGACAAATAAAAAAACTTTTCGAAATCCGCTCCAACCTGAAAGAAATTCTCCCGTCTGCTACAGCGAACCGTAAGAAAGAGACAGTGTCATATAAGTTATACACGGCCACACATGCTATACTCATTCTTACCTTTTCAAAAACGAAGAAGCACTGTGTGACGAGCTGTTGAGCATCGCACACCTCCTTCTTGATTGCTGGAACTTGTACGATGTGAGACATAACCACTACACGGCGGACTCCTTAAAGAACCTCTTCGGAGACGTTCTTCCTGATTCAATTGTTCAGGTTTTACAAGAGATCAATAGATTTCACCTGATACGGTTTTACATTTGAGCAAGTTTTTCTGTAGTTGCATTTTAGACTTGTAAGGCTAACGGTGAGCAGGGTTTTTAACTGTTGTATTTTATGTTAACCTGTTTGTCGTTTTTGATGTGGTGTTTGCCCTGATATGGTCTTCTGGTAGTTGCTGTAGTGTTTTTTTGCCCTGATATGGCTCTGGTAGTTGATGTGGTGTTTGCCCTGATATGGCTCTGGTAGTTGATGTGGTGTTTGCCCTGATATGGCTCTGGTAGTTGATGTGGTGTTTGCCCTGATATGGCTCTGGTAGTTGATGTGGTGTTTGCCCTGATATGGCTCTGGTAGTTGATGTGGTGTTTGCCCTGATATGGCTCTGGTAGTTGATGTGGTGTTTGCCCTGATATGGCTCTGGTAGTTGATGTGGTGTTTGCCCTGATATGGCTCGTGGTAGTTTGATGTGGTGTTTGCCCTGATATGGCTCTGGTAGTTGATGTGGTGTTTGCCCTGATATGGCTCTGGTAGTTGATGTGGTGTTTGCCCTGATATGGCTCTGGTAGTTGATGTGGTGTTTGCCCTGATATGGCTCTGGTAGTTGATGTGGTGTTTGCCCTGATATGGCTCTGGTAGTTGATGTGGTGTTTGCCCTGATATGGCTCTGGTAGTTGATGTGGTGTTTGCCCTGATATGGCTCTGGTAGTTGATGTGGTGTTTGCCCTGATATGGCTCTGGTAGTTGATGTGGTGTTTTGCCCTGATATGGCTCTGGTAGTTGATGTGGTGTTTGCCCTGATATGGCTCTGGTAGTTGATGTGGTGTTTGCCCTGATATGGCTCTGGTAGTTGATGTGGTGTTTGCCCTGATATGGCTCTGGTAGTTGATGTGGTGTTTGCCCTGATATGGCTCTGGTAGTTGATGTGGTGTTTGCCCTGATATGGCTCTGGTAGTTGATGTGGTGTTTGCCCTGATATGGCTCTGGTAGTTGATGTGGTGTTTGCCCTGATATGGCTCTGGTAGTTGATGTGGTGTTTGCCCTGATATGGCTCTGGTAGTTGATGTGGTGTTTGCCCTGATATGGCTCTGGTAGTTGATGTGGTGTTTGCCCTGATATGGCTCTGGTAGTTGATGTGGTGTTTGCCCTGATATGGCTCTGGTAGTTGATGTGGTTGTTTGCCCTGATATGGCTTCTGGTAGTTGATGTGGTGTTTGCCCTGATATGGCTCTGGTAGTTGATGTGGTGTTTGCCCTGATATGGCTCTGGTAGTTGATGTGGTGTTTGCCCTGATATGGCTCTGGTAGTTGATTGTGGTGTTTGCCCTGATATGGCTCTGGTAGTTGATGTGGTTTTGCCCTGATATGGCTCTGGTAGTTGATGTGGTGTTTGCCCTGATATGGCTCTGGTAGTTGATGTGGTGTTTGCCCTGATATGGCTCTGGTAGTTGATGTGGTGTTTGCCCTGATATGGCTCTGGTAGTTGATGTGGTGTTTGCCCTGATATGGCTCTGGTAGTTGATGTGGTGTTTGCCCTGATATGGCTCTGGTAGTTGATGTGGTGTTTGCCCTGATATGGCTCTGGTAGTTGATGTGGTGTTTGCCCTGATATGGCTCTGGTAGTTGATGTGGTGTTTGCCCTGATATGGCTCTGGTAGTTGATGTGGTGTTTGCCCTGATATGGCTCTGGTAGTTGATGTGGTGTTTGCCCTGATATGGCTCTGGTAGTTGATGTGGTGTTTGCCCTGATATGGCTCTGGTAGTTGATGTGGTGTTTGCCCTGATATGGCTCTGGTAATGTTGATGTGGTGTTTGCCCTGATTATGGCTCTGGTAGTTGATGTGGTGTTTGCCCTGATATGGCTCTGGTAGTTGATGTGGTGTTTGCCCTGATATGGCTCTGGTAGTTGATGTGTGTTTGCCCTGATATGGCTCTGGTAGTTGATGTGGTGTTTGCCCTGATATGGCTCTGGTAGTTGATGTGGTGTTTGCCCTGATATGGCTCTGGTAGTTGATGTGGTGTTTGCCCTGATATGGCTCTGGTAGTTGATGTGGTGTTTGCCCTGATATGGCTCTGGTAGTTGATGTGGTGTTTGCCCTGATATGGCTCTGGTAGTTGATGTGGTGTTTGCCCTGATATGGCTCTGGTAGTTGATGTGGTGTTTGCCCTGATATGGCTCTGGTAGTTGATGTGGTGTTTGCCCTGATATGGCTCTGGTAGTTGATGTGGTGTTTGCCCTGATATGGCTCTGGTAGTTGATGTGGTGTTTGCCCTGATATGGCTCTGGTAGTTGATGTGGTGTTTGCCCTGATATGGCTCTGGTAGTTGATGTGGTGTTTGCCCTGATATGGCTCTGGTAGTTGTGTGGTGTTTGCCCTGATATGGCTCTGGTAGTTGATGTGGTGTTTGCCCTGATATGGCTCTGGTAGTTGATGTGGTGTTTGCCCTGATATGGCTCTGGTAGTTGATGTGGTGTTTGCCCTGATATGGCTCTGGTAGTTGATGTGGTGTTTGCCCTGATATGGCTCTGGTTAGTTGATTGTGGTGTTTTGCCCTGATATGGCTCTGGTAGTTGATTGGTGTTTGCCCTGATATGGCTCTGGTAGTTGATGTGGTGTTTGCCCTGATATGGCTCTGGTAGTTGATGTGGTGTTTGCCCTGATATGGCTCTGGTAGTTGATGTGGTGTTTGCCCTGATATGGCTCTGGTAGTTGATGTGGTGTTTGCCCTGATATGGCTCTGGTAGTTGATGTGGTGTTTGCCCTGATATGGCTCTGGTAGTTGATGTGGTGTTTGCCCTGATATGGCTCTGGTAGTTGATGTGGTGTTTGCCCTGATATGGCTCTGGTAGTTGATGTGGTGTTTGCCCTGATATGGCTCTGGTAGTTGATGTGGTGTTTGCCCTGATATGGCTCTGGTGTTGGTGTGGTGTTTTGGCCCTGATATGGCTCTGGTAGTTGATGTGGTGTTTGCCCTGATATGGCTCTGGTAGTTGGCCCGGCGGCTATAAGCAATATGAACCTGAACATGGATACAGATAGGTAGATAGATAGATAGATAGGTAGATAGATAGATAGATAGATAGATAGACAGACAGATAGATAGATAGGTAGATAGATAGATAGAT
>JAPXFY010000027.1:36703985-36713985 GCA_030674185.1 Monoplex corrugatus | reverse complement strand
CACGTACACACACATACACACGCGCGCGCTTGTACACATACATTTGAACACACATACAAACACACATGTGCATACACTCGCACATACTTACAAACATACAATGACATACACATACACACTCACGCACACGCATACACACACACAAACTTACACACATACACACACATACACACACACACACACACACACACACACACACACACACACACACACACACACACACACACACACACACACACAACACACACCACCTTCTATCCGTGACCTCTTTCCCCTTAACCTGAGAGGACAGAAGTTCATCTTGAAAGGTCCAACAGCGCTGTGGGTGTCAGGGGGCGTCACCATGAAGTAAGACATCGGCCTTGTCCTGCGAGTGACCACCAACAGACAACTAGCTCTGTCGCAAACTGCTTGACTTCCAAGTCTCGCACTGTTTCACTTCCAAGTCTTGCACTGTTTCACTTCCAAGTCTCACACTGTTTCACTTCCAAGTTTCACACTGTTTCTTCACTCCCCTTCCCTAAGTCCTCAACACATGTTTCACTTCCAAGTCTCACACTGTTTCACTTCCAAGTCTCACACTGTTTCACTTCAGTCTCACACTGTTCACTTCCAAGTCTCACACTGTTTCACTTCCAAGTCTCACACTGTTTCACTTCCAAGTCTCATTCACAATCTACTGTTTCACTTCCAAGTCTCACACTGTTTTACTTCCAAGTCTCACACTGTTTCACTTCCAAGTCTCACACTGTTTACTCCAACACTATGTTTTAATTCACATGTTACTTCCAAGCCAGGCTATGTGCGAGCCTGAGAGCTGGCGAGCACAGTGTTTATACATACACATACGTGTACATGTTCATGCATACATACGTGTGGTGATATGGGGTACGATACTCGAGAGAAAGCGTTGAAGAAGTTCAACGGCAGATTAATTGCTATTCTTTTTGGTTATGTTCTGTTTTGAAAAGGGTTGGAGATCATATTTATATCTGTATATCTAAGTATCTATATATGTAACTATGTATGTATGTAGTATGTATGTATGTATGTATGTATGTATGTATGTATGTATGTATGTATGTATATATGTACCTATCTATGTATGTATCTATCGTATGCATTTATGTATGTATCTATGTATGCATGTACGCATGTACGTACGTACGTATGTATGTATGTATGTATGTGTGTGTGTATGTATGTATGTACGCATGTTGTATGTATGTAGTATGTATGTATGTATGATGTTATGTAGGTATGTAGGTATGTAGGTATGTAGGTATATATGTATGTAGGTATGTAGGTATGTAGGTACATACCAATCTTCCCTCCCCCTCCCCCGTGGGGATGCCCTGGCAGTTCCAGTATAAATAGTATCCCCACCTTCTGGAATTTCTGTGCTAGAAATGTCCTCTTTTCTGCCACTTTCCTTTGCTTTGTGTCATTTCTTCCTATCATTTTCTGCCATGTTGGTCCATTCACTGATAATGTATAACATGTATTAACTGCATTGAAATGAGATATGCGAAAGCAATTTTTGGTGACTTAGGCCTGTCTGTTCATGTATGCGTTAGTGTCCTTAGTTATGTTTAAATTTGTATCCAGGTATGTTTTTTCATCACCTGTGAGATAAATTAGACAGAGTGGTCAACACGAGGTGGCATCTCTTTAGAATATGTGCACGAATGCTTTGATATGTATATTTAATTTTCTTTTCCTTTTATTCCTGTTGAAGGATTGTGTATGTTTTGAAACGATTATAGCCCTGATATGGCTCTATGCAGTCACTTGGGCTTTAAACAAAAATAACAATAATAAATGTATGTCAGTCTATGTATGTATGTATGTATGTATGTATGTATGTATGTATGTATGTATGTATGTATGTATGTATGTATGTATGTATGTATGTATGTAGGTATGTAGATATGTAGGTATATATGTATGTAGGTATGTAGGTATGTAGGTACATACCAATCTTCCCTCCCCCTCCCCCGTGGGGATGCCCTGGCATCTACCTATCTATCTATCTATCTATCTATCTATCTATCTATCTATCAATCAATCTATCCATCTATCTATCTATCTATCTATCTGTCTTTCTTTCTATCTATCTATCTATCTGTCTGTCTATCTATCTATCTATCTATCTATCTATCTATCTATATATCTATCTATCTATCTACCTATCTATCTATACTATGCATGTATGTGTGATTGTATGTATGTATGTATGAATGCATGTATGTACATAAACACACACACACATTCACACACACACACACACACACACACACACACACACACACACACACACACACACACACACACACACACACACACACACACACACAATTCCTCGAGCACAGGCGCCTGAACAATTCTATCAATACACGTGAACTTCATACGCATACCATCTATCTGGTTCTATCCCAGCTAACCAAACGTTATATACGTTAGGCACTCACAAAAGCATACATATCTATACATTATATACACGTGCTGGAAAACATAGGAGCACAATTTGAATTGCACACCAAGAAACCAGTCTAAAAACCAACAGGCCACAAGTAGTCCCCCCCCCACACACACACACACATATACACATACACACCCCCTTCCCCACACGCAACTTAACAGAGTAAAAACATCTACACGTCAAACTAACAAAGTAAACAATCAAAATTAAGAAAAGAAACAAAGTAACTCCGAGCAACTCAGCATCATCCTACGTAAGGGTCATCCTGTTACCAGGACCAACAACCTGAATGTCTCAGTCCCTCTGCCTCATAAACTGTAAGAAAACAAGTCATCTTCCACACCAACCACCATCTCATTGATCTTCCCATCACTACGGTTCATCCATTTCACCTTCTGCTCACAATTCTAGCGTGAATAATAGAAACTCTAAATAAAACAGTTTGATATAGTAAAAACAATCAAATTAGGGTAAACGGACCTAAATCCGACCGATTTTGGCACAAGGTACAGGTTTTGTGGTGTGTCTTCAAAAAAATTCGTAGATGACTAGTTAGCACAGCTTGATGCCTATAGTAGACTTTCTGTGATTGATTACTGAGCTTTACAAAGTTATATGGGGTACCACAGTCAAACAAAATGCTAAAGAACGAAGTGGGGTACATGATTTAAATTCCGACGAGGTGGATGTAAAATACGACCACAGGGTGATCTAAACCTCGACCAGCATAAATACGGTCAAGGCAGTGCACATTATTTGATTAACAAATGATCTATCAATCAAAAACAACAAAAAGAGTTAGTTTCTGCTGGAACAATGTATGCCTTGATGATTTTCATCAGTGTTTACCACATCTACTGCGTCTACCAACGATCAACATCTTTCCCTGTTGCACACATTTTAGAATGGCAGCGTGGTCAGTTCTTCAGTGTGTTAAGTAGGTCTATGTAGATCTAAGTTGCTGCTATTTCTCACACCCACACACACGTGTCTGCTCGCGGGCGATTGCGAGATAGACAGAACAAGCAAGAGAGAGCAAAAAGGAAAGAAAGAAGAGAGAGGGGGAGAAAGAGAGCAAAAGAAAAACAGTGGGAGTCGGTCGAGAATTAGATCACTCCATGTAAAGTCCGACCGACCAAATCCCGCCATTTCACGAGAGGAACTGATCTAAATAACGCCCCAAACCTGAAAAATAGGTTCTGCAGTTACATTTATGCATAAGGCATGTGATTTTGTACGCAGCGAATCAGTTCTCTATCGAGAGCGATCACGTGAAAAGTCGCTAGGCCTATGGCACGCGTGGCGCCCGGAAGCAGGCGGGTTGGTATGGCCTTCAGCGTCGCACTGTGTCAAAATTCAAAAAAATATTTTTACTTTCATTGGCAAATCCTAGAAATCTGATTATTCCCTGAACTGAAACTAGTTTCTTTCACCTATTTTCAGTAACAGGATTGACTGTACTTTCGGTTTTGTGAGGCGACCCGGATATTGGTCGGATTTGTACATCACCCAAAAATCGGTCGGTTTTTAGATCAGTGGTAAACTAAGACCCAGGATTATTAGTTTAAAACGTAAGAATTGAGAACAATTGTCTGTGCCGTACACTCATTCCCCTATACAGTAAATTTCACTCACCTACACTACCTGTGTATATACCAACATAGTCACAAAGTGATATATACTAACCTCCACCCACCCCCTATTACATGCACATATACATGTACGCAAGGTAATAGTAGGCTTAGAAGCACAGGAAAATTGAGGACCAAGAAAGTCGACTAAGCTGTGAAATCGCATCGCCCGCATTAGAATTTATAATGGATGGTATTAAAACCATTTGGAGAGACTGTTTACATCTTCTTCATCCAAAAATGTTCTCTGGTTACACGCTGAGTGCGAGAACTGGAACTGTATTTTCACAGCCATGTTGACCCAGCACCTCTCACCTACCAGGGGAAGGTAGAGTCTAGGCGCATCGAACCCATGATCTTCTGACTGAAGTCTTACTTTTTTCTTATTGGACTATAAAGCACCCGTGATACAGAGCTAAATAAAATAACAATAATATAACATTTGTAAGGCGCCAAATCTTGATATAAGAAACAAACCAAGGCACACACTCTCATCATTCTCCAAAGTAATCACCCAACAACGACCAAAACCAGGGCACTAAACACACTCAAACTGGAGGGGGAGGACAGGAGGGCAGTGGAGCAAAAGAGTTTTGTAAAGGGGGGAAATCACTGCTTGGCAAAAAGATATGTCTTCAAGCTAGACTTGACTGTCGAACAGACGGGATAAGATCGTTCCAGTTGCATGGACCAGACACAGAAAAAGAGTGGCGACCTTTTGTGGTACATTTGTAACGAGGTATTTGTAGACAACTAGTGTCAAAAGCAGAACGGAGAGTTCGGGCAGGGGTGTATATTCGGTCACGAAGATAAATAGGTGAAGTATAATTGATACACTTGAAGTATAATGTGTTGATATTGTATGAAATTCATTGAGAAATGGGCAGCCAGTAGGGAAAGTGAAGCAGGGGAGTGACATGATCATGCCGTTTTCAAAAGGGACAAGACGGGCAGAAGAATTGTGAATTTGCTGGAGACATGCAAGACAAGAAGCAGGCAAGCCAGAGATCAGAGAGTTACAATAATCGATGCCAGACAAGATCAGAGAAGCCACAAGAAGTTTAGATGCTGCTGAAGTTGAAAGACAACGGCGAATACATGTAAAACTGAAACGTCGCAGTTGACAGCAGATCATTGTTGTAAGCGCTGTTCTTCAACCACCTTTGCACTCACTGCGCATGATACATTTACAAGATACAGTGTAATACATTTTGAAGAGCATGTGTAGTTACACACATGCACACACTCACACGCACACACACATACACACACACACACACACACACACACACACGCACACACACACACACGCACACACACACACATAAACGTACATACACACACACACTCACACACACCAGAATACACGCAAGTACATGTACTCATGTACTCACAAGAACACAACATCTAACTATGTAAACACGTATTTGTACGACGGTCATAAACGTATGTGTATACACAGAGTCAGGTTTTACTGGACAGCTCAAGCTATCAGGCCAGCTGACCACATTTCACCATGTTGCACAGTCTGCATCTGTGGTGAGGTGTGCATGCCGGGTGTTTTCCTGTTTCCATGTCACCGGAAGCTGACACACTCACATCATTCACGTGCATACTTGATATTCTGCATGCGTACGTGCACTAAGAGAGTTTAGACACTAACAGGTCTGCACACGTGTTGATCTGAGTGAGGGAAATTCTCCAGCTTTTTACCCACCAGGGCGGATGGAACCCCGGGCCTTCTGACTGCAAGTCCCATGTTTACCAATTTCCCTACCACACCCGTCATTATTTTATCATTATTCTAATAAATCGATTGTGCAGGAATTGATGCCAAGACTGACAGAGGCGATAATAATGTAATAATGTGAAATCATGAACTACTGATCTTTATGTCAACTTAGTGTACAACCAATCTGTGTGTTTTGGTCTTATTTTTAGTTCTTGTACCAAAAATGAGTTCGGAGGTTTGAGTTTTTTCGAGTTCTGAGTTCTGGCTCTGTGTTGGCTGAGCAGGCAGTTTACGTTCCGATTTAGATTTATGGTCTGGTCACGAGAGTGATAAGTCTTTTCCTCCGTAGTACAAATGGTACAGCTGTTGTTTCCTTCAACACCAGCCACCCACCCCTCTCCTTCATGCCAGTCACCTTCTGCCCCCACGCCAGTTTTGACCACGGCAAGTTTTTTTTCTGTTGTTGTTGTTGTTGTGATTGTTGTTTTTGTTTTTGTTTTGTTTTTTTGCATTGTTCTTGTTGTTGTTGTTTTTCATTTCTATTTTTGCTTTTGTTTCTCGATTGTTTGGTTGTTTGTGTCGTCGCCGGGGGAAATTTTTATTAAAGCAGGCTTTAAATGTTATTTAATTAAAAGCCGAAGAAAGGACGAGGAACGAAAAAAAAATTCAACAAGAAACACCCGATGAGATCCAGAACACCAATGCCTCACTGCTCTCCGTACGATTACCTCCCAAGCTCCCGGCGACACACGATAGCCATTTCATCAAGCGCTGCATGACGCAATCGGACCCAGTCATCAGGTAGCTTGTTTTCAAACGAAACGGCAAATGACAAACCCCAGGGCATAGCCACACAACACGCACCAACCAGGTCCAGCTTAGCCACCAGACCAAGAGAGAATCGAAGAGCCCTCTGTTGCCCTGCTCTGGGCCTTCGTCTCTCTTTAGGACAACCCGCCCAGTCTCCAGCTGTTTTCCCAAACCATCAAACCAACCAACCAACCAACCAACCAACCAACCAACCAACCAATCAACCAACCAACCAACCAACAACCAACCAACCAACAACCAACCAACCAACCAACAACCAACCAACCAACAACCAACCAACAACCAACCAACCAACCAACAACCAACCAACCAACCAACCAACCAACCAACCAACCAACCAAACAAACAACCAACCAAACAAACAAAGGAAATCCAAAACAACTGTGCCCGCCAGCGTTCAATCAAACAGGAACCAGAAAAACATGAAACTAGAATCAGAACGCGTATTCAATACAAAAAAGACAGACCGGAGCTAATTTTCGGCCACCTGGCCTTTGTCAAGCGTAAACGTGAGACAACGAAGAACAAACAACAAATAACAAACAAACAAACAACAAACAAACAAACAACAACAACAATAAAGGAAGGGAAACAAAGATAATCAACCACCGTCTACTACTAACTACTACTACTACCACTACTACTACTACTATACTACTACTACTTCTGCTGCTGCTAATCCTGCTGCTTCTGTTGCTACTACTACTACTTCTATTGCTACTTGATGGGAATTTGAACACACACACACATACACATACACACACACAAACGCGCGTGCGTGCACGCACGCACACACACGCACACGCATGCATACACACATACAGATGCACACACACACACACACGCACACACATACGTACATACACACACACTCATAGTGAACAGACGTTAAATCAAAGAACGAACGAACACACACGCACGTTTAATCATACACATGCACACACGCACGCATACACACATACATACATGCACACGCACACCTACACAGTATCCAACACCACACACACACACACACACACACACACACACACACACACACACACACACACACACACACACAGGGGGTGAGGGAGAGGGACAGAGAGAGAGACAGACAGACAGACAGACGGACAGAGAGAGGCACGTAAGCACGCACGTAAACAGACAAGCACCTACACAGACGAACGCATATGGACTGACACAGGTTTAAAAGATAGGGGCACACGGCAGTCTTACTTAAAACTGATACTGCTTTGTCTGCTGTGATGGCTGTTTTGTTCCACCCGCTCCCTTGTCCATCACTGCACCACTGCTCACCACACAAATACAGAACAATATAAGTACAGAACAATACACACATCTGTACAATGAACCGGCCAGCAGTTGGGATAGGTCTAGTTCTATAGTAATGGGAAAGGAGGGTGGGTGATATAATTACAAAACCGTGCGTACTGAGACAAAAGATATAATCACAAAACCATGCTTACTGGAACAAGATATAATTACAAAACCATGCTTACTGGAACAAGATATAATTACAAAACCATGCTTACTGGAACAAGATATAATCACAAAACCATGCTTACTGGAACAAGATATAATTACAAAACCATGCTTACTGGAACAAGATATAATTACAAAACCATGCTTACTGGAACAAGATATAATTACAAAACCATGCTTACTGGAACAAGATATAATTACAAAACCATGCTTACTGGAACAAGATATAATTACAAAACCATGCTTACTGGAACAAGATATAATTACAAAACCATGCTTACTGGAACAAGATATAATTACAAGACCATGCTTACTGGAACAAGATATAATTACAAAACCATGCTTACTGAAGAAGATATAATTACAAGACCATGCTTACTGGGACAAGATATAATTACAAGACCATGCTTACTGAAGAAGATATAATTACAAGACCATGCTTACTGAACAAGATATAATTACAAGACCATGCTTACTGAACAAGATATAATTACAAGACCATGCTTACTGAAGAAGATATAATTACAAGACCATGCTTACTGGGACACAAGATTTGTACATAACCATTCGTCCATGTCCGTGTTTGTGTGAACAATGATTAGGGTCTAAGGTGAGTACAGCATACTTCTTTTTTCACATCAATTTCTCATCTCTGTATATTACTAGTCAACCTATTCAAAACAAGTCTTACTACCCGCGTTCAAGCAAACAGAAAATACAAACAAAAAAGATTCAGAACTTGTTGTAATACAACCACACAAGACAGGCGCAAATTTTCGTGTCAAGCGTAAGCTCACAAACGAACAAATATCAAATACAATTTTTTCAAGGCGGGTCTACCTCTTGTCTCTGATCTTTCTATCACTCAAAACTTTACCTTTACCGACTTTAAACAGGGTCAGATACTAAGGCACAGCTGGGAGGATTGAAAGCTGCACTTATAACTTTTCTTTCTTTTTATTTTTCAGCTGTTTATTTCCTCCGAATCCAAAGGTGACCACGATCTTTGTAGAGAGTTAATAGAAAAACCAGAGGGTGGGTGGGTGGGATGGTGGTGGTGGTGGTGGTCCGGGAGCAGCTCCTCCGTAAAAAATTGCCCCTTGGATTAAAATACAAACCGCTTGGTATATTAATGAAATCATATGATTTCCATCAACGTAAGAACATTACCTTACTCATTGTCTCGACATTAGTTCATCCCTTATAGGGATGCTAAGTGTTCTTTCAATGTGAATCGCATCCCCACCTTCTGGAAAATCTGTGCTATGCATTTCCTCTTATTTGTCACTCTGTTTCTACCTTGCTCTTTTGTATTCTGTCATCTGTTCCTATCATTTTCTGCCTTGCTTGTCCATTCACCTGTCTGTGTTCTATAAAGCCTTATATACTTTCTCTTAGGATTGATAACTGGGTACGTGTATTACGTGCATTTTTGGCTCTAAGGAAATGTGATATGCAGAAGCAATGTTGGGTAATGTAGACCAGTTTTTACTGTCTTTAGTTATATTTGAATTTGTATTCAGTTTCTCTTAAATCCCTGTGGTAATACATTTGATGGAGTGTTAACACCAGGGGCATATTCGTAGATATATGTACGCGAATGCGTTAAAATATGTCCTTTTTCCAGATTTTTCTGTGAGGTATTGTGTACGTGTTGATATAGTTGTAGCCTTGATATGGTTCTGCGCAGTCAGCTGGGCATTAAACAAAAATGAATGAATAAATAAATAAATAGAAGAAAACAGCAGTTCGACTCTGTACTCTTTAGACAAGGGCATATCTCCCTCTCCAGTTTATTCACACTGGAGGAAAGTTTCTGGCTGAAGCGTCAACATGGTTCTG
>JAPXFY010000027.1:36666485-36701485 GCA_030674185.1 Monoplex corrugatus | reverse complement strand
TAGGAATCATGATAACTTTAAGTGTAATACTGACTTTGCAGGGTATAACACCTTAATTTTCTGTAAAGAACAAATAAGGTGTGTGTGTGTGTAGGGGAGGGGAGGAACAATGTTTGAATGGCTTGGCCATTTTCTTTTCTTTTTTTTTTTTTTTCGATACAAAAGTGATTTTGTGTTCATGGGTTTTCAGTAGTAGTGAAAAGCTTCAGTATAAAGTGGTTCGCCTTTTTGGAAGTTTGCACGTTTTCAGTTGCTGGATCATTCATGTCCACACAAAAGCGAAATTTCACAGCTCATTGGGATCCTAAAAGACTATCCAGGAAGAAAGGTATGTGTGGTTAGAAAATGGCCAGCTTTTTGTACTCAATCTGTCTGCCTGACTCTCAGTGCCTTTATCTCACTAAATCACAGACAATATTTCAATGTGTGTAGTCTATTGGGTAAGACTTCTGATGGGAGGATCTACGCTCCATCTTGATCTACTTGGATACCTCCCAAAATGATGGATAAAGGATGCAGATTTTTTCTCAATGTCCCAGGCCAACAGACTGTGCAGACCTGTTGGTGCCTAAATCCCTTTCGTGAGCATATGCATGCAGAATATCCACTTACGCACGTTAAAGTTCATGTTAAGTCATGTACGTTGTCCAGTGCCGGAGTTGTTAGAAACACGAATACACCCATGGCCCAGCATACACGCCTCACGAAGACGGAGTATGCAGACTGTGCAGCAACAAGTAGCCTGCGCAGTGTGGGCAAAACAACGTGCCCACGCGGGTCCGAGGAGAAAAAATTAGCCTAATGATGAAAACGCTTAAAGAATACATTCACTGTTTTCTGTCGTTAGATTGAAATGTATGTAAAGGGTTTCTATTGATCTTTGCGTAGGTACAAAACACATATGTATGTTAAAGGCCCAAGTGGCGCTGAGGTACAACTTCTTGCTTTCCAGTCTAACTGCACCGGTTCGAGTCTCACTCAGAAGGACAAACTCTGTGTTTGGTTCCAGTCCACCCACCTGGGAATGCGTTCCTGATCCTCTTAAGGAAAGGAAAAGAAGCAACGGAGAGCCGAGACAATGCTGGCCCCAGAAACGGTTAAGGTCTCTACCACCTCACTCATTCCCGCTTCATTGAGGCGAAACTTTAGAACTCGTTTTGATCACCATCCAGCTAAGATGCATATGTCCTAAATTATGGCCTGTGGTGGCTGTTCTTATGACATATATGAACCTCATCCGCTCCCATTCTCCTTCTCTCTCTCTCTCTTTCTCTCTCTCTCTCTTTCTCCCTCTCTCTTTGTAGTTCTCTCTATCAGTCTGTCTTCTGTTTGTTTGGGTGTTATCTCTGTCTCTGTTTCTGTCTGTCTGTCTGTCTGTGTGTCTCTCTCTCTCTCTCTCTCTATCTCTCTCTCTCTCCCTCTCTTTCTTATTCCCTTCCTTTGACCGTCTGTCTTTCTGTCTGCCAGTTTCTGTCTTTGTTTCTATCTGCCTGTCAGTTTGTCTGTCTTTCTATCTTTCTATCTGTTTGTCTTCCTGTCTGTCTGTCTTTCTTTCTGTCTGTCTGTCTTTCTGTCTTTCTCTCTCTCTCTCTCTCTCTCTCTCTCTCTCTGATATTAAGATAAAGCTGACATGTAGGGACAAAGCAATTGGAACATCAGCTGATCTTTCAACTCCCCCCCTTTTTTTTTAAAGAAAAGGGATGATCATTTTATGTCGAAGTGACCGCTTGTTCTTAGTTAGTAAAGCAATTGTTTCCTTTGCTTTGATAACAAAGCAAGCAATCAAGAAAGAACGAAAGGAAGGAAGAAAGGAACAAATAAACAAACAAACAAACAAACAAACAAACAAACAAACAAACAAGCAAACAAACAAATTCCTTTAACACAAATCACCGTGTGAGCGGTGGTTAGAGCAACGAACTAAAGACTGAAGGGTTGGGGGTTTGAATCCCATCCGTCCTCTGCAAATTATCGTGGGGGGTTGTTTTGGCCCAAATAGACTCCCAGCACAGTTTCAGCTTACTGGGAGGACTGAGAGCACACGGCCAAGTTCCAGTCCTCTCACGGACGTGTCATCGACGGAGTTGCATAAATATATTGACCAGCACCGCAAGTGTCCATATCTCTCAGGCCTGGTTGACGCCAGGATACTTTGTTAAAAGGATGAGTAGAGCACAATCCCTTTCCTTTTGCGGACTGACAATTCAAAATGCGTGTCCATAGCATCATGATTCTCATCCCCATTCATTATTACAGCATTCTGAAATGTTGTCCCAAATTTTGTGGACATCGAGAGGGTTGAAAATGTGGGACGGAAAAGGAAGTTGTTGTTTATATACTTAACCACGACTTGGTTATTTATTTATGTATTTATTTATGTATTTATTTAATTGTTTATTTATTTATTCATTTATATATTTATTTATTCATTTATTTATCTATTCATTTATTTATCTATGTATTCATTTATTTATTTATTTCTGTATTTATTTATTTATTCATTTATTTATTTATTTACTTATTCATTCATTCATCTATTCATTTATTAATTTATCATTTATTTATTTATTTATTTATTTATTTTTTTTTTTTTTTTTTTTTTTTACTATTTGTTTATTTATTTATTATTTATTTATTTGGTTGGTTGGTTTTTGAATGTTTGTTTTATTTTTGTTTGTTTCTGTCTGTCTGTCTGTATTTATTTATTCATTTGTTCATTTTTTAGCGTATTTATATATTTGTTTTTTCATATATCTGTTTATCTACCTTTGTACGTATCTACATATCTAGCTAGCTAGCTAGCTAACTGTCTGTCTGGCTGGCTGGCTGGCTGTCTGTCTGTCTGTCTGTCTGTCTGTCCGTCCGTCTGTTCGTCCGTCCGTCTATCTATGGATTTATTCGTTTATTCATTTACTTGTTTCTTGATTTGTCTATAGATGGATGGAATCGTTAATTAACAAATCGATTAATTATAAACTTATGTTTTCATTTGTTTATTTATGTATTTATCTTTTTTGTAATCAGTTTTTCGTTTATTTATCTGTTTACCTATTTTTGTGATTATTCATGTATTCTGGTATTTTACTAATCAGTTTTTCGTTAATTTACCTGTTTACCTATTTATCTGTTTATTTAATAATGTATGCGATTATTTCTTTATCTATTTATTTACTGTTTCAACAGATACTCACTTCTCAAATACGGTTCAGCAAGAAAATTGCCGTGACAGATGACGGACCATTTGAGGAAACCCACTAAGATGAGCATCTCGAGTGTACAAGAGAAGCATAGAGACTAGCATTTGATATAACTAAGACTGATAGCGACCGTTTCAATATACAGTTTTCATCGGTGGCACTGCCTTTCACTATCAAGTTGAAAACACTTGCCGTTGTGTGTGACCACATGCTGTATCATCTGAGATTCTTTGCTGTGTGAAGGGGAAACGAAACAAACGAACGAACAAACAAACAAACAAACAAAGAAACAACCAAACAAAGAGACACAGAAACAAACAAACGCCTAGCAATATCCCAAGGAGAATTGTGACGCTGACGCGGCTGGTTTCTCAAAACAGCATCAATCTCGGTGTTAAAGGTTTAGTCTACAATACACTTTTTACTTTAACAAAGAATCACACAGGGTAAGGAACGTTAAATACACACACCTCAGCCTATTCAAACAAACAAACAAACGAACAAAAACCAGCCAACAAGCACGCAAACAAAACCACACGTAGAAACGATTCTATCAACCAGCGAAGAAAACCATTCCAAGAGCAACCATTGTGAAATTACCAGCAATGCCTGATTCTTCAGATTCTGAGGGGTCCGATAGAGAATGGCAGCCAACGGCAGCAAAACGGCAGAAAGTACAAACCCAAAAAGGAAAAACGAGGTCCACACGGGGGAACCAGCGAGATACGTCACCTAAGAAGAAAAAAGGCAACGTTTCGTCAGCGCAGAAAATGACCATTACCAATGAAAGACTGCAAGTGCTTCACGATGGTGTCTGTAATCCTGGTAGTCACCCTGGAAACACATACAATCTAATCAAACCATCTTGTGAATATGCTGACACGCCAACTCACATCTTTGACCACAGTTCAACTCCACATCAGATCATTGAAAACCCACTATTCCGACCAGGGCATAACAAGGAGAGTTATGAAAGACCAGGACCCAGTGGTATGAGTTATGAAAGACCAGGACCCAGTGGTGTGAGTTATGAAAGACCAGGACCCAGTGGTATGAGTTATGAAAGACCAGGGCCCAGTGGTGTGAGTTATGAAAGGTCAGAACCCAGTGGTGTGAGTTATGAAAGGTCAGAACCCAGTGGTGTGAGCTATGAAAGACCAGGACCCAGTGGTGTGAGTTATGAAAGACCAGGACCCAGTGGTGTGAGTTATGAAAGACCAGGACCCAGTGGTGTGAGTTATGAAAGACCAGGACCCAGTGGTGTGAGTTATGAAAGGTCAGAACCCAGTGGTGTGAGTTATGAAAGACCAGGACCCAGTGGTGTGAGTTATGAAAGGTCAGAACCCAGTGGTGTGAGTTATGAAAGACCAGGACCCAGTGGTGTGAGTTATGAAAGACCAGGACCCAGTGGTGTGAGTTATGAAAGACCAGGACCCGTGGTGTGAGTTATGAAAGGTCAGAACCCGGTGGTGTGAGTTATGAAAGGTCAGAACCCAGTGGTGTGAGCTATGAAAGACCAGGACCCATGGTGAGTTATGAAGACAGGACCAGTGGTGTGAATTATGAAAGACCAGGCCCAGTGGTGTGAGTTATGAAAGACCAGGACCCAGTGGTGTGAGTTATGAAAGACCAGGACCCAGTGGTGTGAGTTATGAAAGACCAGGGCCTAGTGGTGTGAGTTATGAAAGACCAGGGCCCAGTGGTGTGAGTTATGAAAGACCAGGACCCAGTGGTGTGAGTTATGAAAGACCAGGACCCAGTGGTGTGAGTTATGAAAGGTCAGAACCCGGTGGTGTGAGTTATGAAAGACCAGGGCCCAGTGGTGTGAGTTATGAAAGGTCAGAACCCAGTGGTGTGAGTTATGAAAGACCAGGACCCAGTGGTGTGAGTTATGAAAGACCAGGGCCCAGTGGTGTGAGTTATGAAAGACCAGGGCCCAGTGGTGTGAGTTATGAAAGACCAGGGCCCAGTGGTGTGAGCTATGAAAGACCAGGACCCAGTGGTGTGAGTTATGAAAGACCAGGACCCAGTGGTGTGAGTTATGAAAGACCAGGACCCAGTGGTGTGAGTTATGAAAGACCAGGACCCAGTTGTGTGAGTTATGAAAGACCAGGACCCAGTTGTGTGAGTTATGAAAGACCAGGGCCCAGTGGTGTGAGTTATGAAAGACCAGGCCCAGTGGTGTGAGTTATGAAAGACCAGGACCCAGTGGTGTGAGTTATGAAAGACCAGGACCCAGTGGTGTGAGTTATGAAAGACCAGGACCCAGTGGTGTGAGTTATGAAAGACCAGGACCCAGTGGTGTGAGCTATGAAAGACCAGGACCCAGTGGTGTGAGTTATGAAAGACCAGGACCCAGTGGTGTGAGCTATGAAAGACCAGGACCCAGTGGTGTGAGTTATGAAAGACCAGGACCCAGTGGTGTGAATTATGAAAGACCAGGACCCAGTGGTGTGAGTTATGAAAGGTCAGAACCCAGTGGTTTGAGTTATGAAAGGTCAGAACCCAGTGGTGTGAATTATGAAAGACCAGGACCCAGTGGTGTGAATTATGAAAGACCAGGACCCAGTGGTGTGAATTATGAAAGACCAGACCCAGTGGTGTGAGTTATGAAAGGTCAGAACCCAGTGGTTTGAGTTATGAAAGGTCAGAACCCAGTGGTGTGAATTATGAAAGACCAGGACCCAGTGGTGTGAATTATGAAAGACCAGGACCCAGTGGTGTGAATTATGAAAGACCAGGACCCAGTGGTGTGAATTATGAAAGACCAGGACCCAGTGGTGTGAATTATGAAAGGTCAGAACCCAGTGGTATGAGTTATGAAAGACCAGAACCCATCAGTATGAGTTATGAAAGACCAGAACCCAGCAGTATGAATTATGGGAGACCAGGATCTAGCATTATGAGTAATGAAATACCAAGACCTAGTCAAAAGAATGATGAAAGTTCTATGGAGAGCGAGGAGAGTGAGGAACGTTCTGGACAAAGTGAGGAGAGCAATGGAAATTCCACAGAGGGCCGAGAAAGCGAGGAAAGTGCAGAACACCTTCAACAGAGTCAAACGTGGCATATCAACAAAAGCTCAAGCGACGGCCTGAAAAAGACACTAACACTCAAACGGAACACCATAAACGCGGATAGCGAACGTCTTGACGACCAAGACGCTGGAGATGAAATCAACGGCAGCATTGAAGCAGTGGAGAAAGAAGAGCATCTTAATGACGACACTGGCGATGAAAGCGGTGACGGCACCGAAGCAGAGAAAGACAAACTCAATGAACTTCAGCCACTTGCAGACGAGCTGGCCAGTGAAACTCAAGGCGTACAACATGAAGACCATACAAGTACAGAACCCCTTACAGATCATGCACATGAAGCGACTAATGACGAGCTACAAAATGAAGATGATCAAAATAACTGTGATGATGATAAAGATGAAAATAACGACGAAGACGAAACGGCCGACGAAGATGACCGTATTCCTGGATTGCAGATGGTACCCAGATCGAACAACGACCGATCACAGGATGAAGAATACAATAAAGATAACACAGAAACAGAAGAAGCCCCATCTCCTACCATTTACCACGACGAGGACGACTACGACTACAACGATGACGACGACAAAGAAGAAGAAGAAGAAGAAGACGACGAAGAAGACGACGAAGACGACGAAGAAGACGAAGAAGACGAAGAAGACGAAGAAGACGAAGAAGAGAAGAAGAAGAAGAAGAAGAAGAAGAAGAAGAAGAAGAAAAACAACAACACAACAACAACAACAATAACAAAACAACAACAATAACAAGGAGAAAAAGGAGGAGGAGAAGGAGGAGGAAAAAAGGAGGAGGAGAAGAAGAAGACGATGATGAGAGTGACGATGGTAATTGTGATTCTGGTGATGATGGTAATGATGATGACGATGACAAAGACGATGACGAGAAAGACGACGGCCATGATAGTGATGATGGTCGATACTGAAGACGACAATAAAACAGTACAAAAAGGAAACTATACGAGATGAAGATCACGACAATAAAGGCTGTTGGAAATAGATTATGTGTATGGACACAATTACGTCAATGACGACGACAAATATGAGGCCACAGCTAACAAATATGTTAATACAAAAATCTTCGAAAATAATACGAAAGACGAAGACGAGATGAAAAGAGCAATTACAATGGAGAAGAATCAAGCGATGAGGTGAGGATTCAAAGGCTGAATGCAACAAAAGCTTTCCTACAACAATAAAACAGGTGAAGAAGATTAGTGGATTAGTGGTCAAGGTATGAGGATAAAGGAAAAGGACAAGATGAAATTAATCCGATCTTTGTACAGAGGAGTCAGGCAAGGTTGTGTTCTGTCACCAGATCTGTTTTCACTTCACAATGAAAACGTCATGAGAAACCAAAAGAATGCCCTGGATTAAAGGTTGGAGGAACAATTATAAACAACATTCGTTACGCACATGACACCATGCTAATTGCAGAAAATGAAAGGGACCTACAAAACCTTGTGAATGTAATAGAAATAGCAAAAATAAAGGGTTGGAGCTAAATAGCAGGAAGACTGAAGTCATGGCAATCAGCAAAAACATGAAATCCCCTCATGCAAAATAACAGCAAAGAATGGGCGAAAGAATGGGCATGTACAGGTGGGAAGTCACTGCTGGAGGAAATAAGTCTTCAAACTCTACTTGATGGAAGGCAGAGTATGTGACTGTCTAATAGAAGGGGAAAGATCGTTCCAGTTGTATGGACCAGACACAGAAAAAGAACAGCGACCGACTGCACTACAAGTGTATCGTCGAATTTGTAAGCAACTAGTATCAGAAACAGAATGGAGAAGTTGGACAGGGGTGTACATTCGGGGGTGGTCACAAAGATAAATAGGTGCAGTACCATTGAGACACTTGAAGCATTATGTATTGATCTTGTATGAAATGCTCTGAGAAACGGGAAGCCAGTAAAGAAAATGAAGCAAGAGGGAAGAGTTACAATGATCAAAAGACAAGACAAGATAAGAGAAATTGCAAGTTCTTGACTGAATCAGAAAGTATAATAGTGTCATCACCTAGTTGAGTAGAACAAACTGAATAAAGTGAAAAGTTTGTGCTTTGTGCCAGTGATTTACGGAGGTATGAAATAAGCAATGCATAGAATACAATGTATAATTCATTTAATTATGATTCTTTCGTACCGCCGGCCCTGTCTGAGAAAGGTCTGCACTACACATAATTGATAAACAAATCAACTTAAAGATTTCAACGATGTAAACACTAAACATCAGATTAGAAAAAAGGAAAAAGTTATTATACTCAGAAGTTTGATCACTTTATCAGTGACTGATCTGATTGTTACATAGTAAAAGAAATATTTAATTCATGATATGTTTCATATTACTCTTCCTGAAAATTGTGAGACAGAGATATCATCTCATGATTTCTGGTAGTGTGTTTCAAAGGATAGCTTCTGAATAAGTGGGGCTGGTTTTGAAAATGTCAGTTGTCGGGATGGAGATACTTAGTTTTCTCCTGTTGCGTGTGAGATTTACCTATAAAGTATTGTTTAACTTATCTTGGGCATGTTCATTCAGTATTTGCTAAAGGATGTTCTTTTGTCATACTTAAGTAAAAGTTTTAACGATAAACAAGTGTTTAATTCCTTACACAGTTTGAGTCTATCATATTAGTGATTTCAAGAGAATGAGCTTTTAAGATCGTTTTGCAGATAATGAGAGGTTCGAAAAAAATTATCATTTGGCTGAATCCCAGAGGGTAAATGGATGCGTAGTCTGTTTATGATAGCAGATGTGTGTGAAAGAACGTTTTCTTAAGGAAATTGTGATTTTCATCATCATCATCAAGTGCCCTGCCGCATGGCGTTGGCGATCATGGCCCTCCATATGTATCTATCCCTTGTTGCCGCAAGCACATTATCCACCTTCTCTGTCCTCAGCCACCCTTCAAGTCCGTCCAATATTTTCTCCTTGGGTCTACCTGATGCTTTCTTTCCCTCCCAATTAGCACAGTGTCATCGAGTAAGGAACGCTGTTTATCATTTTTCTCCAACCTTTCATCCAGGGTATTCTTCAAGGTTTCTCGTGTTTTGGCTGTAAAATGAAAACAGATCTTGCCTGACTCCCGTTTTAGTACATGTCTATTACATAAGATCTAATTTTAAACTAAGAAAATGTTATTAAGATTTTGCTAGATGCTTCGTGCCTTCTTGCGGGAGCGCGCGCGCGCGCGCGCGCGCGCGTGTTTGTGTGTGTATGTGTGTGTGTGTGTGTGTGTGTGTGTGTGTTTATGTACATATATGTGTGTGTTAAAAGCTCTATTACTACTAATATAAAATGAAAAGATATAATGTAAGATATGAATGTAATGTACAAAGTTTCGCTTTCTTACAAATTCATGTTTGATTTTCATTTTATTGACATAGATAATAAATAAATGAGATACATACAGCATACACATCTCTCTGTCTCTGTCTCTCTCTCTCATTCTCTCTCTCTCTCTTCACTTCCAAATTCTTATTCTGTCTGTATGTCTCTTTGTCTGTCTGTCTCTCACGCTTCTGTCTTTCTCTCTCGTTCTCAGTCTGTCTGTCTGTCTCTGCCTGTCTACCTATCTGTCTGTCTGTCTGTCTGTCCTGTCTGTCTGTCTGTCTGTCTGTCTGTCCTCTCTGTCTGTCTCTCTCTCTCTCTTTCTCCCCCCTCTCTCTCTCCCTCTCTATCTCCCCTCCTTCGGTCCGTCTGTCTGTCTGTCTGTGTCCTGTCTGTCTGTCTGTCTCTGTCTCTCTGTCACTCTCTGTCTCTATCTCTCTGTTTCTCCCTCTCTCTCTGTCTGTCTCTGTCAGTTGGTTTCACTCTTTCTCTTTTTCTCTTTCTCCAATTCTTTCTGTCTCTGTCTCTGTGTGTTGTCTTGTCTGTCTCTGTCTATGTCTCTCTGTCTCTCTCTCTCTCTCTGTATGTGCGTAAGTGTAGTGTAGTGTGTGTGTATCTGGTGTAGTGTAGTGTAGTATAGTGTGTGTGTGTGTGTGTGTGTGTGTGTGTGTGTGTGTGGTGTGTGTGTTCTCCCTCTCTTTTTTGTTTCTCTTTCGGTCTTTATTTATCAGTCTGCCTGTCTGTCTGCTGTCTGCTGTCTGTCTGTGTCTGTTTTTCTCAGTCTCTCTTTTTCCGTCTGTCCCCCTTTCTTCACACAACACACACACACAACACCCACACAACACCACACTACATACACTACACTAACTACACTATACACTACACTACATACACTACACTACACACAACTACTCACACTACACTCACCACACACACACCCACACACACAACACTACCACACCACACACTATCTACACTACACTTACACCATACACACACACATACACTCACTACACTACACTACATACACTACACTACATACACTACACTACACTACACACACATCACACTACATACACACACATACACTACACACACACACACATACACACACACACACATACACACACACACACACATACACACACACAACAACATACACACACACTACACTACACACACAACACACACATACACACACACATACATACATACACTACACACACACACACACACACATACATACCACACACACACTACACTACACTACACACACACACACACACACACACACAACAACACACCACACACACACACACACACACACACACACACACAACACACACACACACACACACACACACACACATACACACACAAAGCACGCAGGTGCTTGCGTGCGCACATAGTACAGGCGCTCTTATACACTTACACACAAGTAGACACAGACATACATTAACACACAGACAGACAGACAGACATGCACACACACACACACACACATACACACGCACGCATGCACACACGCACCCCCCCCCCCCACACACACACAGAAGTGCAAACACACAACGAAAACACAACTCACATACACTCGCAATCTCTGTTCATTTGACACTCACAATCTCTGTCTTTGTTTAAGTCTAGCTTGAAGACATAACTTGTTTGTCCAGTACTGATTTCTCCCTGTACGTGCCCACCCCTTCTGCCCTCTTCCCTCCTTCCCCCCTTTCCCCCCCCCCCTGGTTTGTGTGTGTTTTGTGCGCGTAAGTTTTTGTTATATGGTGAGTGAATGGTATAGAGAAAGAGAAGGTGGTGAGGATCGATTTGATTTGTTTACTAAGAGTTGACGTCGGTCGTCGTCGTCGTCATCATCATCATCATTGTCGTCGTCGCCGTCATTGTTATCATTATTATTGTTGTTGTTGATATTACGATCATGATCTTCCCACTATATATTTCTGATTATTATTACCATATACATCATAAGAACTATCGCAGAGAAGTCAATCGAGTTGAATAAAGATTTCGATGTATGCTTTGTTGATTATACCAAGGCTTTCGATCGGGTAATACATGAAGAATTGATCAACCAACTAGAAAGATTCAATATTGACGGAAAAGATCTAAGAATAATCAGAAATATGTATTGGGAACAAACAGCTGCAATGAGAATAGAAAACGATATAAACTCTTTCCAAAATGTCAAAAGAGGGATCAGGCAGGTTGTGTTCTGTCACCAGATTTGTTTTCACTTTACAGCGAAACATCACGAGAAACCTAGAAGAATGCCCCGGGATAAAGTTTGAAGGAAAAATCATAAGTAACACTCGTTACGCACATGATACTGTACTAACTGCAGAAAATGAAAGGAACCTACAAAATCCTTGTGAATATAATAGAAATAGAAAGCAAACATAAGGGGCTGGACCTAATAGCAATAAGACTGAAGTCATGGTGATCAGTAAAAAACATGAAACACCCTCATGCAAAATAACAGCAAATGGCACAACCCTGAGACAGGTTGATAAGTTTAAATATCTGGGAACGGTCATCACCAGACAACAGATGAACATCAGAAATACCTAGCAGAATCGGCCAAGCCAAAACAGCATTCAAGAAGATGAAAAATGTTTTTACCAACAAATGCCTATCAATTAACATCAGGAAGAGAGTTCTTGAATATTATATAGAACCGATACTGTTATACGGTTGTGAGGTGTAGACAGTCAAATCGCAAAGCCAGAACAAGACTGAAGCAGACGAAATGTGGTTTGTATGAAGAATTTTGAGAGCTCATGGACAGCAAAGAAAACAAACGAGACAGTCTTGATGGAAGCAGACACAAGAAAATCATTGATAACGAGGATTAGGAAAAGACAAGCAACATTTATGGCACGTTTTATGAGGATGGGGGATTTGGAGCACTTGGTCACAACAGCAAAGCTGGAGGGAAAGAGAACACCAGGTAGAAAATATTGGACGGACTTGTAGAGTGGCTGAGGACAGAGAGGGAGGAAGATGTACTTGCAGCGACAAGGGATAGATTCGAATGGAGGGCCATGATCGCCAACGCCATGCGTCAGAACACATGATGATGAACACAATGATGATAGATGATGATGATGATGATGATGATGATGATATTCATTGATCTTTTCCATCAATATTGAACCTTTCTAGTTGGTTGATTAATTCTTTGTGTCTTACCCGATCAAAAGCCTTGGTGTAATCAACAACGCATAAAAATAAATCCTTATTCAACTCGACTGACCTCTCTGTGATAGTTCTTAGGATGTATATGCTATTAATAGTTCCTTTGCAAATCCACACTGTTCTTCTGCTATTTCTCTTTTCATTCTGTTCCATGTTCTCATCATGATTATTCTTAATAGGATTTTTTGTTACATGACTCATCAGACTGATGGAGTTCGCATTCTATAGCCCCTGCTTTCTTTGGAAGTGCAATGAAAATTGATTTTGACATATCTTATTTTAAGGAATTTTCCGGTGTCATAAGGAATTTTCCGGTGTCATAAATTTCATTTAGGAGGACTGTTCTTTTTTCAATACCGAACTCTTCTAGGGCCTCAATCATTTCTTTAGTAATATTATCTGGTCCTGGGCTTGTCCCAGTTTCATTTCTTTCAATGCTTCTCTAACTCTTCAACGTTCTTTCTTATGTGCTCTTAGTTTCTGTCATCGTTGAAAAGGTCTTTAATGTACTCTCACCATCTCTCTAACATTTTGTCTCTTTCCATGATAAGCTTACCATCTTTCGATTTTAAGTATCCCGTCGATGTGCATGTCTCTTTCCTGTGGACAATTTCTTCAATCTTTCTGTACATACTCTGAGGATCTGTTTTGTGTCGATTTTCTATTTCTTTGCACTTTGTTTCCAGCCAAGCTCCTTAGCTTCATTGCACCTATTCCTGATTTCCCTGTTTATCCTCTTGTATTCTTCCTCATTTCCCTTTGGCTTCCTCCGTTCTTCCATCAAGCCTATAATTTCTTTTGTCATCCAGTTCTTTTTCGCTTTTCTTTCAACTCTAGGGATTTCTTCACGAGCTTCATTCATTGAGTTTCTCAACTTTGTGCACTGTTCCTTACTGTCACCAACGTCTTCCAGAGTACAGAATTTGTTTTGAACATGTACATAAAGTTTTTCACTGGTTGTTTCATCTGTCTTTAAGAATCCAAGATTTAACTTTTGGTTTGTTTTCTTTGCTTTAGTTTTAGCCAAATTCTTCCCATTACAGAATTGTGGTATCTGTTGCAGTCTGCGCCTGGTGGTGTTTTTGCTATCAGTGAAGAACCAGACCCCCCAGTTATGGGTAAATAGCACCACTGCCTTGTGGTTATCTCAGGAGAGAATCGAGCTAAGGGAGTAGACCCTGACAGAAAATCATCCCCTATTGCCTTGAGGGTTGTCGTGGAACGGCAAAGGCTAGCGGAGAGTCCGCACAAAACCCGATGGAAGGCAACAGGAAACCACCATCGTACTTTCCCAATTTAATCATTGCTAGCCAAAAAGTATCGTAACACAAAAATATTCACATAGAATCATGTAGTACAATGTACGCAAATTCATAACACAACAATAATCCACATAAAATGATAGTCAACAATAATCCACACAGAAACATAACTGACGAATAATCCACATACAACAATAATCAATATTGAAGCATAATAGCAATAATCCACGTGTAATCATAGCACAACAATAATTCACATAGAATCATAACACAACAATAATCCACATGAATCGTAACACAACAATAATTCATATAGTACCATGATAGCAATAATCCACATAGAATCAGAGCACAACAATAATCCACATACAACCATAATACAACAATAATTTACACAGAATCATGGCAACAATCCAATACAAGTACAGCACAACCGTAATCCACACAGAATAAAAATAATAATCTGGATAGCATTATAACACAATAATAATCCACGTACAATCAAAACAATAATAATTAACATTGATTCATAACAACAATAATCAGTAAAAATTCACAACTCAACTTTAACGCACACTGAAGAAGAACAAGAAGGAGAAGAAGAACAACAACAAGAACAAGACGAACAAAAAGAACAAGATGAACAAAAGAACAAGAAGAAGAACAACAACAAGAACAAGACGAACAAAAAGAACAAGATGAACAAAAAGAACAAGAAGAAGAACAACAACAAGAAGACCAACAAAAACAAGATCATATAAAAAAATAAAAACGGAAAAAAATACACCGCATATTTTAATACTGATACAATGACAGTTATAAAATATTGGCCAATTGGTTAGTCACATGATATACAGCAAACAACATCACAAGATTTACAACACAGTGTAGCCAAAAATGCTTGAGATATACAGTACAAATTTGGGTGGACCGCATGTGTAATTGTCCGATTGCGATGAATCTCTCTTGAACAAACTCCAAATTCAGTTTATAACGTCGTCTTGTAAAGGACTAGATAAATAATTACTTACAAGTTCTTGATTTTTGAAGTAATCATTAGGTTTTTAAAATCTGCAAAATCAGCCAGAATTTTGACCACCCGCGTTCAAGTAAACATAAAAAAATAAAAAAATAAAAAATAAAAAAACCACCTGAAAACAGAACCAGAATGCGTATCTAATACAACATGACAAGACAGGCGCAAATTTTCGGCCTACTGGCATTTGTTAAGCGTAAACACAAGACAGCACAGAACAAATACCACACAACAAATACAAAACTTAGGAGAAAAAACAACAAAACGTCCCTGTTATTTGATGAGGTAGGAGATCGTTGTTCTTTGTTGCCTTCCTGTAACATTGGACAAAGGCTATATGACCAAAAATGTGTGCCTGTCTTGTCTGGTTGAAAAAAAAAAAAGCATGCGCTTTTTAAAAATTTATTTATTCTTTTTTTTTTTATACGAATAGTCTAAGGGACATAATGCTACCAATTTTGAAGAACAAGGTCTCCCAACAGTGTAAAAATCGCTACTCACAGTTCCGTAGCTTTCGATGGCGTTCTCGCCATCTTCGTCAGCGCTCTAATGCTGTCTGCGTGAATCTCTACTCAGATCTCGCGAAGTAATCATTAGGGACGTTACTCCATGTCTTTGTTCCACATGAAGCGTTACAGGATTAGTGTCTCTTTATGAAGAGTTTCGGTTTGTTATTATTTTCTTTTCTTTATACATACATACAGACATGCACATAGATACATACATACATACATACATACTTACATATATACATACATACATGCATACATACATACATACATACATGCATACATATACATACATACATACATACATGCATGCATGCATACATACATACATACATACATACATACATATATATATGTATACATACATACATACACACATACATACATACATACATGCATACATTCATACACACATACATACACACACACACACACACACACACACACACACACACACAGAGACACACACAAACACACACACACATTATATATATATTATATTTAAATATAAAATCGTATTTTACATGTGGACAAATGCCTCTGTATATGTGTGTCTGTGTGTGTGTGTGTGTGTGTGTGTGTGTGTGTGTGTGTGTGTGTGTGTGTGTGTGTGTGTGTGTGTGTGTGTGTGTGTGTGTGTGTGTGTGATTTTTTTCGTCGTCATCTTGTACACACACACACATACACACACACATACACGCGCGTGCGCGCGCGCACACACACACACACACAAACAAACAAACAAACAAACACACACACATATACCACACACACACATATATATATATATATACATATAGACATATGTACATACATATATATATATATATATATATATATATACATGTAAATATATATACATATATATGTGTATGTATATATAGACAGACATACAGACAGAGACACAGAGAGAGATACAGAGAGAGAGTGAGAAAGAGACAGAGAGACAGACAGACAGACAGGTAGACAGACAGAGATAGAGAGAGAGATTTTCATTAAAATACCAATCATTCTGAAACTCATGGAAGCTATTACGGTAAACGTCGTACAAAACGCTAATGGTCTAAGAGAAATAACTCTTGTGCTAACGCAGTGGCAATAAGAAAGGCAGAGTTATAGTTTCGAACCCCCACCAACATAAAACTGACTGCGGAACGCTTGGTTCTGACGAGCTTCTGTCGAGAATTGTGGATCCTTTGGACTCAATAGGAAAACTGGGACCAAACATTTATCTCATTACTGAGCGTGGAGAACTGCCATGCAGCATAGTCTCAATCTGAAATCGAATTCCATGCATCACTGTTCTTTTATCACATCATGACATACTGGAGGTTTATTTCTCACATATCTTCCCTTGAAGCCCAGTTATTCTTCTTGCCTGTCTGATGTTTCGGCCACGAAAGAAAATGTGTAAGAGGCAACAAGACAGAGTGAGTGAAAGACAAAAGTAACAGCGTCAAGAGGAAAAAAGAGAGAACAGAATAGAGAATATTCAGGAACAATGTGTGTGTTTGTGTGTGTGTGTGTGTGTGCGTGCATGAATGCATGCGTGAGTGCGTGCGTGCGTGTGTGTGTATGTGTGTGTGTGAAAGAGAGAGAGAGAGAGACAGACAGACAGACAGACAGAGACAGACAAAGAGAGAAGACAGAGACAATGAGACAGACAGAGACAGACAGAGACAGACAGACAGACAGACGGACAGAGGAAGGGTGACAGTTTGAGTCATGGGACACACGCCCTACTCCCCTCCTGTCTTCCCCATCCCAGTTTGTGTGTGCTTTGTGCCCTGTAAGTTTGGTTGTTGTTGGCTGACTTGCTTTGATGAATGATGTGAGGTCGCGCCTTGGTTTGATTCTTGATTATTATTATTATAATTATAACATAACATAACATAACATATCATAACATAACATAACATAACATAACATAACATAACATAACATAACATAACACAACATAACATGAATTATGTAATATGACATGATATGACATGATATGACACGACATGACATGATATGACATGATATGATATGATATGATATGATATATGATATGATAATATGATATGATATGATATGATGTGATATGAAATGATATGATATGATATGATATGAATGATATGATTGATATGATATGATATGATATGATATGATATGATATGATATGATATGATATGATATGATATGATATGATATGATATGATATGATATGATATGATATGATATGATATGCACAGAAGCAGACACAAGTTTAAGTCCAAGCTGCATTGTGGTAAGGTACAAATGCCACAGGTTGCCTCTTTCGGTGTGACAGGTTTTTGCATCACACTGATCACCTACCACTCGCCTCTCATCCCAGGCAGCCCCTGAACAGGCCGCCCACACCCCGTTTGTCTAGCCCAGCGAGTGCTTGACGCTTAGACTTGATCAAAAACAAACCAAACCAAACCAAACCAAACCAAACCAAACCAAACAAAACAAAACAAAGCAAAAAGAAACAAACACAAATCCTGACAGGTATCACTGAATCAGGCAAGCCAAAGAAAACAAAGAAGAAACCAGCAGTCAATGACTGGCCATGTGGAATATCAGGACAATGTGCCCTGGCCTCTCAAGACGACAGGCAGCAGATCAGTGACAGCAGCAAAAGAACGATTTCAGTTCTCAAGACGACGTCTCCGCGCTCGGAACAGGTGCCATGTGTATGGTGATCATGGCATAAGCCTTAAATCCTGCACATAAACCCCTGAGCTGGCCAGGTCCTGAGGCCCTACCTAGCCTATGTTTTACCCAGTCTATATTTTACACTGGTATTGTATCAGCCTATCACTGGAATAATCTTGGTTCCACGTAAACGACATGTGTATCTGTGTATCTTATCGTCTAAGAAAGGTACATATATATATAAAAGTAAATAAATGAATAATGGAAGGTCTGAATCACAACACAACTAGCTATTCTGTGTAAACTCGTCTCACATGACAGAAAGACACCCCCGCACAACTCTGAGCTGAAGAGAATGGATATCGATATAGCGGCACTGCAGGAGACCAGACCTTCTGCAGAAAGAATGCTGAGGAAGAACGACTGTCTTTTCTTCTGGCATGGCAGACCCCTTAAAAGGTCACCTCACCTGCATGGCATTGGTTCTGCAGTATAAAACAACCTTCTACACATGATACTCCCAACGGGAGTTTAGAACACAGCCTCTCATTTAGCCTTTCAACATTGTCCGGAAAGGGAACATCGTGAGTGTCTGTGTTCAAACACTGTGCTCACCTCGCCTCAGGACCTTTTCCATTGGAAGTCCGACGTTTACCCACTTAACTAGCACGCCTCCGTCATGATAGTTTAAATGTGTGTCCTTCATTAGTGGCATGATAACAATAGAGATATATAGCCCCTAGTTTTAATCTTAACCTTTATTAGTGGCATGGTAACAGCCCGTAGCTTTAATTTTGTAACCTCTATCACTAGCGTAGTAACATCCCTGATATATTAGTTTCAATGTGAAACCTCTATTAGTGGCATGGTGACAGCACTGATCTAGTCTGTACTTTTAATTCTGTCACCTTGAGACAGGTTGCTAAATTTAAATACCTGGGAACGACCATTTCACTAGACGGCAGATGCACATCAGAAATAGCCAGCAGAATCGGCCAAGCCAAAACAACATTCAAGAAGATGGAAAGCATTCTTACTAACAAATGCCTATCAATTAACATCAGGAAGAGAGTTCTTGAATGTTATATAGAACCAATACTGTTTTACGGTTGTGAGACGTGGACAACTATTATGAATTCATTTACTTGTGCCCACTCAACAAGTTTCCCTCCCCTTTCACTTCGTGTGCCAAGCCTATGGAGTTCAACAATGTCGTACACTTTTCCTGACCCTCTTTGGCATTGAAATTTCCTGTGATTTACACTGAACATTGGTTGTCTCTGATTCTTCATAGAAGTTGTCAATTTCTCCCTCAGTACTTGCGGATGCTGGGGATGTTGCTTTCAAAACTGCTCTCATCCAGCCACTTCTCAAGAAAAATAATCTCGATCCTAATGACCTTGAAATTATAAACCGGTATCAAATCTCCCATTTCTCTCTTAAGCTCCTTGAAAAAGTGACACTAAAACAACTGAATGAGCATATCTCCTTAAATCATCTCTACCATCCTTACCAGTTCGTCTATCGAACAAACCACAGTGCAGAAACAGCTCTTGTTCACGTAGTCAGTGCTTTTGATGCTGGTAAAATTTCCCTCCTGATACTCCTCGATCTGTCTGCTGCCTTTGATACTATCAATCACTCCATCCTCCTCTTTCGTCTTGAACACAGTTTTGGAATTCATGGTGCTGCTCTTTTTTGGTGGTCCTCCTGTCAGTCTGATCGCTTTCAGTCAGTTGTTGTCAATGGAAAGCAGTCTGAGCCTGTTCGAATTTCTCGCAGAGTTCCTCAGGGATCTGTGTTAGGCCCTGTCATATTCACCCTTTATACTTCACCCCTAGCCAACATCGTCAACCAGCATGACATGAAACATCATTTTAACGCAGATGATTCACAACTACAGAATAGTACCACCCCTGAAAATATCACCTTCCTGAAAACTATCTAGTTAGGTGACATCATCCCTCTCTCTGCTTCTGTCAAAAACCTAGGTGTGACCTTGGACAGCACTCTTTCTATGCAGAAGTTTCTGACCTAGGCCTGTTAATCATGCTAGTATCAGATTTGGCGTCTCTCATTTTGTCTCGTCTTGATTACTGTAATACTCTCCTTACTGGACTACCAGCTTCTTCTCTCCTGTGTCTGCAACGCATACAACACATAGCTGCTCGTCTTGTTCTCAAAAAGTAAAAAGTTTGATCATATCAGTCCTTTCCTTCTCTCTCTTCACTGGTTGCCTGTTTTAAAAAGAACAGAATACAAGCTGGATAACTTGCGTCATAAATCTATCCACAAGTCTGCTACATCATATCTTTGCGACATCAGTATTTATGCGCCAACTCGCACCTTATGCTCAGCTTGAGACACTCTTTCCTTTCGGTCCCTAGATTTAAACTACCAAGTGTTGGCCAGCGATTTTTTTCCCTGTCTTAGGACCGTCAGTCTGGAATAGACTTCCGCTCTGCCTTTGTCTAACACTTACCCTTTCTGCGTTTAAATCCAATTCAAAAACCCACCTCTTTTCCCAACAATGATTCTACAACTACTTCTTTCCCTCTGTCTGTGTATTCAGTATTGTAAGGTGGTCTTTGTTGATTGTATGTGTATGCCTGGTGCGTGAGTGTGCTTTGATTTGAATTGTCAAGATCCGGCGCCATATAAATACAGTAACTACTACTACTACTATTACTACTACTACTACTATTACTACTATTATTATTATTATTATTATTATTATCATTATCATCATTATTATCATTATCATTATTATCATTACTATTATTATTATTATTACTATTTTCATCAATCAGATACCTAGACTGTTGATATCAAATGGCTTGCCCTCCAATCTGACTGATAAAATTCGGCCTGATATAACCCAGTATCCTTTGACAGACGTTGACTCGTCATTGTCCACTATGATGCTAACCCCTCTTTCATGTGTGTCCCCATCAGAACATATCATTTTATGCTTGCCCGATGTTATCAGCCTGTTCCCTTCCATCTCACCTCCCCTAGTCCATCTCTATCTTGTCATTTTCTAATTTTCCATTTTGCATTAGTGGCATTGTACCAACACTGATATAGCCCAGAGTATTTATTCTGTAATTTTTATTAGTGAAAACGTAACAGCCCTGAAATAGCCCGTATAGTTTTTCACCTTTATAGCGGTATGGTAACAATCCTGATATAGCCCACAGTGTTTAATCTATAACAATCATTCGAGGCATTTTAACGGCCCTGATATAGCCTGTAGTGTTTACTAGTAGCTTGGTAAAAGTACTGATATAGCCCGTGTTTGTTTTTGTTTTTATCTTTATAATGGTATAGTAATAGTCCTGAAATAACCCGCAGTTTTTAATCTATAACCTTTATTAGTGACATAGTAACAGCTCTGATAAAGCCTGCAATTTTAATCCTGTAACCATTATTATTGGCATGGTCACATTTCTGATACACAGCCTGTAAAGTTCTATTAGTGGCATGGTAAGCAGACTTGATATAGCGTGCGGTTTTTAATCTGTAAACTTTATTAGTTTCACGGTAACAAGCGTGGTTTTTTTTCTTTACATTTATTAAAGTTGTGGTAAAAGCACTGATAGTTTTTAATCCGTAACTTTTATTGGTGGCACTGTTACTATTCTGATATACGCCATAGTTGTTGTTTTTAACCTTTATCAGTGTTATGGCAAAAACCTTGGTATAGCCCTCAGTTTTTAATCTGTAACCTTTATAGTTTTTCAGTTCAGTTTGGCCGATCTCCCGATCGAGCGTCTGTGACGTACTCCTTCCACTTGCTCCTGTCCAACATAGCTGCTTTGATCTCATCGATGTTTTCGAGGCCAGGGTCCCTTTTGAGAAGATCAATGAAGTCTGTTGTCTTCTTTCCCCTGTTCGCTCTCCCTCCAGTTGGCTGCCACAGTACAAGTTGTGAAGCAACTTCCTCTGGATGTCGCATACAGTGACCGGCTAGGCGAAGCCTACGTGTTCTTGTCACTAACTTTAGGGAGGTATCCATATAGCTCTTCGTTAGTCATGTGCTGCTTCCAAGAGACATTTAATGCCATCCTCAACATGCGAATATACGTCCCATCAAGACTCTTTTCCATCTGCTTTGTTAAGGTCCATGTTTCCGAGTTGTAGAGCAACTCAGACTCGTCAGCGGATATAAAGAGACGAATCTTTAGTTCTTTTTTCAAGTTAGAAGTCCATATCATCTTCAGCTTGTGACATGAAGAACAAGCAAGGGCTTTTCACACATGTGTCCTCTCACTTCTAGCTTCTGATCATGTGGCAGACTCCTTAAGCCTACGCTAAACATTTAAACATTTATGCGCTGGTAAGGTCTTGAAATGGAGGAGGGGAATGGGGTACAGAGGAAGGAAGGAACAGGATCCCTGAAACACTAAACTGGCACCATCAGAATGACTGAGACACTAAGAAGGCAGCTAACGAGGAATTATTTTCATGTTTCTGTATGGAGGACAGAACAATTCAACAATTACTGTTATTATCATGCGTTATCCTCACGTCAGATACAACTAAAATAAACAGTATTCCAGGTTAGTACTGGCAGATTTGGGTAAATTTATGGGTCTGCTTAAGCGTGACGAATTCTGGATTGTTAATCCCAAACATCAGTCCCCCACACATTTCGCAAACAGGGTTCAAGAAATGCTCACTTAACACACACACACACACACACACACACATAGACACACACACACACAGACATACAGACACACACAGACACACACACACACACACACACACACACACACTTACGTCCACGCCCACCCGGATCCACCCACCCATGCACGCACACCTTTACGCACACGCACTCACAGACACACACACACACACACACGCGCCCGCGCGTGCACGTGTGTGTGTGTGTGTGTGTGTGTGTGTGTGTGTGTGTGTGTGTGTGTGTGTGTGTATTGCGTGTGTGTGTGTGTGTGAGTGGGTGGGTAGGTGTCGGTGTGGATGTGTTTGTTTGTCAGTGTGTGTGTGTGTGTGTGTGTGTGTGTGTGTGTGTGTGTGTGTGTGTGTGTGTGTGTGTGTGTGTGTTTCTGCTGGCGCACGTACTCGCGTGCGTGCAAACCCACAATCATAATTAAACATACTTCAAAACGACTTGGTACGGTATACGCGAAATGTGTTCATATGAATGTGCGTTTGCATTGTAGTTGTATTGATACAATTAACACGGTACAAGACCAAATTCACCTTGGTGCTGTTAACAGGCCTGCACACTTCTCTGAAATGGACGATTCAGTCCACTGGAACACTCAGAAAGCATACAGTCCAGACTTACTGATCCAAAGCGAATGTGTAGTAAGCCTTTTGTGTACCCTACTACTATTACTTCGCTTTGTCCAAACAAAAGTTGCCATACGAGCGCTGCGCCAATCAGACGAAGCCTTGTAAAATTTCTCTCCCGCCTGTAGTCGTCAAGGTGACACGGACGCGCTCGAGTCAACTAGACTCCTCCTGTGTCACGAGACAAATATATTCCCTGGTGAGTTCTGTCCTTGGAAAAACTTTACACGTGTGAAAATAAATAAAAGGTCTTAATAAATGTACGAAATGAATAAATAAGCAATTAAACGACACCTAAAATGAAATCCTTTTCGGTTTTTGATCCGACATTATCATAGAACTCTCTCCCAGTAACTTTATGACAAAGCGGTTGTCCACTTAGAGTCAAAAAGCACTCCAAAACACATTTTCTTTAAAAGATCTCGTCAAAATTCATAAATCAATGCTTGTAACTCTTTTTGGACCACTATGCAAGTCGTATTGCTAGCTTGTGTGTGTGTGTGTGTATGTATGTGTGTGTGTGTGTGTGTGTGTGTGTGTGTGTGTGTGTGTGTGTGTGTGTGTGTATGTACGTATGTATTATGTGTGTATGTATGTCTCTATGTATGCATGTATGTGTGTGTGTATGTATGTATGTATGTATCTGTCTGTCTGTCTCTCTGTCTGTCTGTCTATCTGTCTGTCTATCTATCTGTCTTTCTACTTATCTGTCTATGTATATATGTATGTAGGCTATGTATCTATGTATCTGTCTATCTATCTGTCTATCTGTCTATCTACCTACGTATGTATGTATGTATGTATGTATGTTCGTGCAAACACACACACACACACACACACATATATATATATTTGTATACATAATATCTATCTATCATCTATCTATCTATCTATCTATCTATCTATCTATATGTATATATATATATATATCAGTCTGTCTGTCTGTCTATCTAGTCTATCTATCTGTTTATCAATCTATCTACTTCTCTCTCTCTCTCCAGATACATACATGTGTGGTGTGTGCGCGTATTTGTGTGCTGTGTGTTGTGTGTGTGTGTGTGTGTGTGTGTGTGTGTGTGGTGTGTGTGTGTGTGTGTGTGTGTGTGTGTATGTGTAGGTAAATATGAACAGATGTATGAATGTATGCAATTTTAGCGATTGTAATGGGGCAATTAATCCGAAGACAATTTTTTTTATCCCACAGGTATATCTTCAGGGGTAAGATTTTGCACTCCAACACCCTGATTACGTCCGCGTTAACACGCGGGATTAGTACTCCACTTCCAAACGAACTCGATTCAGCCTTTCCGATCATAGCAAATATTGCAAAGACAAGACATCTCAACTGAATAGATCATCACAACAGCTTTGACAAGTTGTCTTTAAAAATAACCCAGTGCTTTCATTCCAACGGAAAGTGTTCTGGTTTGACTCCCTTCGCTTGTGAAAAAAGATCCTTGGAGTTGCTTGCATGAAATTTTCCCAGTGTCGTCTGCTGTGAATTGAATTGACGGTGTCACAATGTCTGACGAGGAACAACAGGTTAGCGTCTATCACTCTCAACTCTGCCTGTCTGTTATCTGTATAGTCAGGTACACACGTCGCTTTACTTTATGTTAACACATTGGTCAGAACAGATAATCTTCCTACCTTCCAATCTGTCTGCGCGAGTGTATGCTGAGATCAAGTTAAAACGTGATAATGGTTAAGTTTTCAGTCTCTTACATAATAATGGTTAAGTTTTCAGTCTCTTACATAATAATGGTTAAGTTTTCAGTCTCTTACATAATAATGGTTAAGTTTTCAGTCTCTTACGTGATAATAGTTAAGTTTTCAGTCTCGTACATGATAATGGTTATGTTTTCAGTCAGTTACGTGATAATTATTAAGGTTTTAGTCACTTATGTGATAATGGTTAAGGTTTCAGTCTCTTTTCTCGGTACCAAACCGCAACATAACTGAAAACGTTGTCTTGTGTGTGTGCTTCCAGTCAAGTCGACCAGCAGTGTATGGGTAACTGACCCTGGTCAGGGGTAGGGAAACTTCACACTCCAGACATTTGATTCCAAATAGTCCTCAGCCCCTTGTGAAAGAGTGTGAACATCATACATAAGTAGAAACACAGATATGGATATAACTTAATGTACACTTGAAAAATATTGAAGGCTATACAAACGTAATGTCAACCAAATTTGTGATATAATCTCAAATTTCATGGCATGTTTACATAGAACTACAAAAGCAAAGTAAGGCAGTAAAAGGGAGAACATGGGCATCGCCTCCTAAACGCTGGTAACGAAAGATGTTAAGTTGTCCTGTTATTCTTTATGGCCTAGGGGTTGTTATGGGTTAGTGTGATTGTTGTTATCATAAGCCTTACAGTTCTGCTAGGTCTGAAATCGTCTCATCGTTTGGTTTGATTGTTACTATCATTAGCCTAACATTTTTCCAGGTCTAGATATGTCTTCTTTTACAGCTCTTTATCTCGTTATTGTAACAACTGTAATATTGTTTTTGTTTGTTGTTTGTTTCCGTCACAGTGGATAACCCACGTAGAATTCAAGTTGTTGTCCCTAGAAGAATACGTTACCACAGTACAGCGCCACATATGTTTTCTGTGTGTGTTTGTCTTTGCTTATAAAAAATGAATTTTTGGACAGAATTTTGTTGCCAAGGGATGTTCAACTTTTTGAAGTTCAACGTGTACTCAGTTTACAAGATTTGTTGATATTAACGTTTAGTTTACTCGTTAGCACTTAGTGTACTGTGTAGATTTGCTGGTGAAATTTAACGGAATCTGCTCACGTTTGTGACCAAACTATTGTGTTGATATGTACACACGAATGATACACATTTATCGCCTATCAGTAGGACCGCACACATTCTTTTGTACGCCTGTGTAATCACACACACATAAAGCACGCATGCATTTATAGTTGTATAGCCTGTAACTGCAGGCATGCAGGAACAGGAGTGCGCATACACAGACACACATCACAGTCACACTCACAGACACACATCACAGTCACACACACACAGACACACATCACAGTCACACACACAGACACACATCACAGTCACACCACAGACACACATCACAGTCATACACACACAAAGACACATACACGCATGCACACGCCTGCACGCACACAGCACAAGCCATTATCATAAACTATTTCTTATCAGGTAAAAGTAAATGTTGTACTGACATAATAAAAATGTATGCCTATATAAATAAAAATGTATGCCTATATAACTGAACTTTAATAAACTGAAGCCACTGCTTCATGAATAACATTTGTGACTTACGTTTGAATTTGTCAAAATGTAATGATTAAATTAAATATCGCAAAATGAGCAATGAAAAAATCTGAAGAACAGTTGTCTCTTAAAACCTCAACCGGTATGTAAGACAAATAACTGAATAAGCACACAGACACACACACACACACACAGCACACACAGCACACACAACACACAACACACACACACACAGACACACACACACAGACACACACAAAACACAGCACAACACACACACAGACACAACCACAGCACACACAGACACACACACACACAGACACACACACACAGACAGACACAACACAGACACACACACACACACAGACAACACACACACACACACACACAGACAGACACACACACAGACAGACACACACACACACACACACAACACACACACACACACACACACACAGAAAACACAAACACACACACACGCTACGCACAAACACAAACACACACACATAAACACACACACACCAAACACACGCACACACACGCACACACTCATACACACACTCACACACACACACATATACAGCACGCACTCATGCACATATTAGATAATCCCGAAAGCAAATCCAAAATTATGAACAGAGTATAAAATATCATATTTGCAAAATGTGAAAAATTATATCCATTCCCTTTTCGTCTCAAGAAAAATGTCTAAAAACAACAACAAGGGAAAAGAGGCAGAAATTAATGAATACATAAATGTACGCGTGTTTGTACATTCATTCATTGATGTCCATCGTTGGCTTTGTTTCAATAGAACCGTGAGCTGAAGATCTGCATACCATCTAGAGCTTAATCCCAGCCCACGACATTAAAAGCTGGCCATGTTGGCTGTCCTCCTTAATGTTTCTATCATTCTGTTGGTGTCATCAGCACGTTTTGTACGGCCCTTCCCATCCTCCCTTCCATAATTCAAGACTCTGCGAGCGCAATGTTGTTGTTTTTTCTTTCTATCCCAGCAGGTTCAACAGTCTGCTAGATAATTGCTGGCATATTTGGGTGGCGCGCGTATGGAAGTTTTCCGTGTACGGCGAATCCCGCTTGAACAAACTCCAAACCCTAAAATCTGAGCCCCTCTGACGATCGCGACCCAAGTGGCCATTGAGTGATACATCATCATACACGCTGTCACGCGTGCGCGCGCGACCGCCGCTTCCACCAAAGATCAGTATCTGGTGAACTGTGCACACAACGCCCAGACAGGCCCATACATACACCCCCCTCCCCCCCCACCTTTCTAGCGCAGTAGTTCAAGTGAGTCGATGTCGAACTTCAAGTTGGAAATCCTGGGTCAGAGTCTGCCTGGAAACCACCGATTGTTACTTCCATGTCCAAGTCATGTAGTGAGCGCATAGGATATTAAAAAAGAAAAAAGACCGTGTTTGCACACACACACTACCCACGTTACACACACACACACACACACACACACACACACACACACACACACACACACACACACAACACACACACACACACACACACACACACTCACCACACACACACACACACACACACACACCACCAAACACACACACAGATACGCACACACACACGCGCGCCGCACATACACTTTTGTTACCGTGTATGTGACTCAGGCATGTAGACCTGTGTGCGTTTCTGTGCGTATGTGTGTATCGCTGTGTTTGCCGAAAAGAGAGAGAAGAGAGAGAGAGAGAGAGAAGAGAGAGAGATTCTGTGTGTGTGGTTTCCTTTTTGATGTAGTGTGTGTCTGTTATGGGTGTGTGTGTGTGTGTGCTCTGTGTGTGTGTGTGGTGTGTAGTGTGTCATGTATGTTGAATTCTGTTCTGTAGCTACGTTGATCATTTCGTTTTAGTGTGTTTCAGTATCGTACTGTTGATCTGTCTGTCTGTTTCGTTGTCTGTGGATTTGTGTTATGTTTAGTGTTTGTGACTGTTGTGTGTGTGTGTACACTGTACATTCGTTTGATGTGTAGTGCTTCTGTTTCCTTTGTGTGTTGTGCTCTGTATTCGTGTTGATTGTGTGTGCCATGTGTGTGTGTTGTCGTGCATGCTGTAAGTGTAGTGATTTTACCATCTCCTCCTCTTCCTTCGTGTGGTGTGTGTGTGTGTGTGCTATGTCTGTATGTCTGTGTGTAATGTGTGTGTTGTTCTGGTCTGACTCATTCGTCGGACTGAAGAAAGCGATCTTTATTCTTACTTTCTTAATTTAATTTCATCAACATCATCATCATGTGCCATCCGCATGGCATTGGCGATCATGGTCTGCCATACGAATCTGTCTTTTGTCACTGCAAGCATTATCTCCTACCTTTTCTGTCCTCGACCACTCCGCAAAACTGTCCAGTATTTTCCCCATGGGTCATCTGATGCTTCTTTGTCCTCCAGTTTCCTTTGTGACTAGGTACTCAGTTCCTTTTGCCACCTAAAAAGTTCTATAAATGTATTTCATAATCGCTTCATTTCATCGTCTATAAACCCAACAGTGATACTGTGATACGTTCGTTTGACACTTGTTGATTTGTCCATCAGCGCCAGGCTACCGTTTTGATTTTTTTTTTCCATTTTTTGTTTGTTTGTTTTGTTAAGCGGCTAATTGTTCTAATGGTTCTGGTAACAGAGCTGTAGACTAAAAGTCCGATGTCTCGAGTTCAGTCCCAGTCCCCAGCATTAACACGAAACACACGAGGTTTCTGGATGGGACCCAGGGCACCAATGCCTCACCACTCTCTGAAAAGCAATCACCTCCTAACTCCTAACGCCACACAGTGGCCATTTCACCAAACAAAAGGGGGCTGTGCATGCGCTGCATGACCCATTCTACCCAATAATCAGCCACCTTGTTTGCAAACCGAATGGCAAGATGGGGAGATGACAAATCCCAGAATATAGCCCCAAGTAATAATAACAACAACAATAATATCATAATAATAATAATATAATAATAACAATAATAATAGTAATGATAAATAAGAAAAATAACGATGGTGATGCTGATGGTGATGATGCTGGTGATGATTGTGATAATGATGATGATATTATAATAATAATAATGATAATAACAAGAAGAAGAAGAAGAAGAACTACAGTATTTGTATGACGCCAAATCTTGACGATTCAAATCAAAATGCACTCACGCACCAGACATACGAATGCAATCAACGCAGACCGCCTTACAAAAAACAAAAAAAAACAAAAAAAGCTGAGAAAGAAGTAATTATAGAAATCATTGTCGGGAAAAGAGGTGGGTTTTGAAATTGGATTTAAAAGCAGAAAAGGTGTGTGTTAGGCGAAAGGAGAGTGGAAGTCTATTCCAGGCTAACGGTCCTGAGACAGTCAAGAACGCTGGCCAATAACTGATAGTTTAAAGATAGGAACCTGAAGGGAAACAGTAACCGAAGCTGAGTGTAAGGTGCAACTTGGCGTATAAATATTATATTGTCGCAAATATATGATGGAGCAGACTGGTGAATAGATTTGTAACACAAGGTACTCAGCTTATATTCAGTTCTTTTTAAGACAGGCAGCAGTGCAGAGAACGAAGGAGAGGGCTGACATGATCAGACTTTTTCTTTTTGAGGACAAGACGAGCAGCCATTCAGCAAAAGTGGTCTGTTGGCTGTTGAATAATGCCCCAATCATTGTGGTGGTATCACTTAACTGTCTGATAAGTCCTGTGACTCCATTTTGGGCCCTTACCGGCGCATAGGGTTTTGCGCAAGCTCAAGGAGTCTAACGGATGTCAGATTTAAGTAGAGCGAATATCAAGGATTGCCTGACAGAATGGTGTTTCACGAAAAGAATAGGGACGACAGATGCGGCATAACCTTTGAGTGCGATGAATCCCTCTTGACTAAACTCCTCTGAAGCCTGTGTAGATTATTCATTAAGAAGGTGAGAGTTGCGATCCAGCTTCGGAAAACAGTTAAAGAATGCTTTGTTTGAAACAATAACTTTTGACTCCCGCACCCTATCCTCCAATTGAAAAAAAAAAGATTCCCTCACCCTATCCACCAGCTTCTTGCAGGAAGCTGGTGGATAGGGTGAAAAAATCAAAGGGTTAAATGTTTGCTTTGCTAGAATGGTTGTTAATGTAAGATGCTAATGAACAGGGTGCAGGAGACAAGGGAACAAAGCAAATGGTGGACGAGTGGTGTTTCCCATCAGCCAGGTTCCTAAAACTTCCCCATTCACAATCTGCTAACTCATAAAACTCGCGTTTGGGTACAACCTGTTTATCTGATTATCTATCTATTTGCTTGTTTGTTTATTCATTTATTTATTTATGTTTGTGTTCTGGTTAAACGCGGTGAAGAATAATCAATCGAGTATATAGGCAGGCTGGTTAGTAGAGCCATGGACTCAAGATCTGATGTCTTCAGTTCAGTCCCAGCCCACAACATTAAGAACTGGTCTGTCCACTGCCCATCTTAATGTTTCTATGATCCTGGTGGTGCCAGCTTAGTGTTACATAGGACCATTCTCGTCCTTCCCCATTTCAAAACTTTGCAGTGCGTTGGATTTTGCGCAGGCTCAATAAGTCTGTCGAATAATTGCTGGCAGGTTTGGGTGGAGCGCATATGGAATTGTCCGAGCGCGGTGAATCCCTCTTAAACAAATTCCAAACAAACTCCAGTACTAAGTTTCAGGAGACGAGAACCTAATGGGACAATAATTCCTCAGCAGAACGGGATCGATTTTGCCGAGAGTGTTCTGAAGGAACAGTATTACTTATGAGTATAGTAAGGACACATACAAAGTAATGATGGGGTCTGTACGGGGTGGTGGCTGTAGTATTATCGGTTAGGTTTTCAGCCGGTCTCCATACAGTTATCATCCAGTTTTGCTAGCTGTCTTCAGTGTTTTAGGCCAAGAGGTTTTGGGTGAAATTGTCTGTACGTCTGTGTTTTTGTCTTTCTTTTACATGTGCTGTGTCTGTCTGTCTCATGTCTCTATATGCATCTTTCTGTCTGTCTGTCTGTCTGTCTGTCTGTCTCTCTCTCTCTCTCTCTTTCTCTCTGATGAAAGTATGTATACGCAGACTAGGTATTTGATTTGATATTCCTTTTGGGAAGACTTTACATTTATGAATGTAAATTTTAGAAGACTACCAAATACAACCTCTTTTAGAAATTCTTGCCACAAAACGCCACACTGAGAAACTCAGCGCAAGATTGACATGGAATGTGTACTTATTTCATAGAAAATGGCTGTCATATATAGTAATATACTGTTGATAACAGCTGAAAGTTGACACTGTTACCTGTACCTAAATAGCGTTCAATGTTAATGTTCGTGATAAAACTTAATGGTGAATTTTAAATTCAGACCACCTATCCATTTATGTTGCTTATATTTTCATGTTTTTGATTTATAAATTTGCTTCATGCGAATGTGTATGTCATTCAGTTGTGAAATTGTGGTTTGTGTGTGTGTGTGTGTGTGTGTGTGTGTGTGTGTGTGTGTGTGTGTGTGTGTGTGTGTGTGTGTGTGTGTGTGTGTGTGTGTGTGTGTGAAATTTCATGTCTTTCACTTTGATCGCATTTACGCTTTGTCATTATTATTTTGTTAATCTTTGTGACAGACCTATGTCAAAATGTACTCCCCTCTTTTGTTTATGTGTTTTGTTTGTGTGTTTGTGTGTAAGTTAAGGTGATAATTTTCCACATCATTATCAACAGACTTGATGGAGGTCGAATGGAACTCTTGGAGTGCAAAGACGAAAGGATTTTGAATACATTGAAATTCATTTTTCCCTCAAACTTGTTTTTTATGTTCTTTTTAAACAAGGGACATATACTTCTATTGTTTGCAAGGCATAGTTGCAATGGCTTCACAGGATACGAACTTCAACACATATAAAAGTAATCTTTTTATATTTATAAAGGATGTACATATTCATGAAATCTAGTCATGTAACAAACAACACACGCATACAGGGATAAGTTAGACAAACAGTAAATATTTGTAATGCTGCAGATAGAGGTCGCTTCACACGTCTATTTCCATCAAAGGTAAATTTTATATGACAGACAGTTTCCTCTAAAGGTGTGCAAGTTCCATGTCAACTTTGCATTATATACTTCTATACGGCACTTTATGATAGATTTGATTTCCTAAGCAAAGACTACTTTAAATAGCTGGGAAGCATAGTTCTACAGACAGCTGCATACGTACCAAAAAAAAAAAAAAAAAATTCAGTGGCAGTTCAGGCATTCAGCATGACCCTGCAAACATCTGGAAGACTTCACATCCACATCAGCACCGAGCTGAAGATATACTAGTGCAGTGTCTGATCAGTTTTGCTTTGAACTTTAAAGACATGCCGAACTAACTGGAAGGTCGAGAATCGCCCGAGGGGCTTCGAAGGAAGATGTCTATGGAGGGTTCTGAAAATTAGACGGGAGCAGCATCACCAACGAAGAGTGGCCTGTCAGTCAGGCATCGGCAGTCAGTGAAATGAAGAAGAGATAGAGATGGCTTAGCTACGTCCCTGGGATAGACAAAACCAGACACCCGAACACTGCTCTGTCTGGGCTGACTTGGAAAAGAAACAGGCAGACCAACAGGCACCTGGCAGCGCACAATTCATGAAGAGATGAAGGAAACCCGGAAGATATGGAAAAGGCTGTCGTGACTTGCTTAACAATCTGCGTACTTTGGGAGAGAGGGGAGGGAGAGAGAGAGAGAGAGAGAGAGAGAGAGAGGAGAGAGAGAGAGAGAGAGCTCATGACAAATCGGTTTAACTGATACTGACTGTTGAATGGTAATAAAGGGAACGTACCTAGCTGTGACCGTGTCAGGTATGATTAACCATATCCGTTGTTGTGCGCTTGTTGTTTCCTTGAAGACAGTAGGACATAACAATTGTATTCTTTGGGGTGCCCAGTTTACTAAGTCCATTCTTCCATAGTACAAGTTTCTTTTGAATGCTGTCTGTCTGTCCTTTCCTCTATGCCTTATCCGTGTCTGTTTTTTCTGTCTGTCTGTCCTAAACTTTTCTGTCTGTCTCTGGTTGACTGACCTGTCTGTCTCTCTGGCACAACAGTCTTTCCCCCTTTCTTTTTCCATTTACAGCAGTGATTTTTATGTGTCTCTCTGCTGTCTGTTTGCTCCATGTATCTCTTTTCTCCCATGCTCTCACCATCACCACCCTCTCTCTGTGTCTCTCTCTCTCAGTCTGTCTGTCTGTCTGTCTGTACTCTCTGTCTCTCTGTTTGTCCGTCTGTCTGTGTCTCTCTCTCTCAGTCTGTCTGTCTGTCTGTATCTCTCTCTCTGCCCCCCTCCCCCCAGTCTCCTTATCTCTGTCAGTCTGTCTGTTTCTGTGTCTCTCTGTCTCTGCCTCTCTCTCTCTCTCTCTCTAACTCTGTCTGTCTGTCTGTCTATATATATATCTCCCCCCTCTCTCTCTATCTGGCTGTATCTCTCTTTCTCTCTCTCTCTCTCTCTCTCTCTCTCTCTCTCGTGTGCACAAGATAAGCAACGGAAGCCTCTGGATAACATAACAAGTGTCTTTTATATGAATCACATTCGTAAAACCAGAAAAATGAATATGCACCTCCCAGGAAATGATTTCCTTAAATGCAGCCACTTGTATTCAGGAGCTATTGTCTGAAACACCTTACCCGAAAACACCAAAGAATGTTTGTTTTATTTTTAGCACTACCGCGCATTATGTCATCTTTTACCTAACAGTCAGATAAATATAATCATAGTTTTATAGTGATTCAATTACCTTGTATAACAACTGAAAATCGATTCATTTTAACATTATGGTCTTGCTATCTTAATGTTCTGGCATTTTTCTGAATACTCATGTTGAATTGTGTGTATGCTTGATATGAAGTGTAGAACTTATTTGCGTGAGGGCTTAGTGTATTGAAAAATAAGACATACATTGCTTATTTCACAGTCTGGTAAATAGTGTGAGTCCAAGTTTCAGTTTCTCAAGATGACGTCTCCGCTCTCAGAATGAATACCATATGCGCTGACGCCACCGGTGCCATGTGATGGGAAGATCTGAAATACACATCACACAAACCTTCAGACTGGATCTAAACTCATGAGTTGGCCGGGTCCTGAGGTCGTACCTAGGCTATGGGTTTGGTATC
>JAPXFY010000027.1:36636485-36661485 GCA_030674185.1 Monoplex corrugatus | reverse complement strand
GTAATACATGTAGTTGTAAAGACATGGGACGGGGCTCGCCAGCGATTTCACGTGTAAAACAAAACAACAAAAAGTCATGCGAAGTATGCACTTGTTCTCGGTCTTTTTTCAGAAATCGTCGTCAGAACCCTATGGGTGGGGGTATTTCTCTGTCTGTCTGTCTGTCACGCTCGTTCTGTTTGCAGTACGTCTCGATGACGTACCTGTGATTTTGCAAAGAGCGATAGCTGGACTTTGCAGAGTATCGTGTGCAGGACAATCAATAGTGGTACAGTGTCACAATGTCGCCTGTGGTTCATCATTGACAGGCATTGACAGTTACCTGATACCTTACATTGTCTGTTGGTGTTGGCGGAGAGACAGTCAAGTATGTGTTGAACCGTGGTACCTGTCTGGAACAGTAACAACGAAAACAGTTAAACTTCGACTTCCCTGATCTCGTCTTGCATCGTTTATTGTGGCTGACTGTTCTCTGGCTTGCCTGCTTCTTCTGTTGCATGCCTCCAACGTATTCAGAATTGCACGGCTCATCTTACCGTTGTAAAAAGAGGCAAGATCAGGTCACTCCTTTGCATCACGTTCTCCACTGGTTGCCCGATTTTCCAAACTAAATTCATACAAAATGCATTATGCTACAAGTGTACCAATGGCACACCACCTAGTTATCTTCATGACCACCTCCACACATACACCTCTGTCCGATCTCTCCTTTCTGCTTCTGATAAAAGCTGTTCACAAATTGTTCGATACAAATGTACCACAGTCGGTCGCCACTGTTTTTCTGTGTGTAATCCATACAGCTGGAATGATCTCCCCCCTGCCTATCGACGGTCACTCACTGTCTTCTTCAAGTCTAGACCTGTTTAAGAGATACCTTGTTGTCCAGCAGTGATTTTTTTCTCCTCTACATGCCCGCGTTTAGCCCCACACCCCTTTCGTCCTCTCTGTCCCTGTTTACGTGTGCTTTGGACCTTGGGATTTTGGTCATTGTTGGGTGATTGTTCTGGTAAACGATGGAAGTGCGCGCGTTGGTTTGATTCTTGTATCAAGATTTAGCGCCTTGTAAATGTAATTGTTATTATTGTTATTGTTATTTATATATTACTATCATTGTTATATCCTTATATCATCATCATCATCATCATTATTATTATTATTATTATTATTATTATTATTATTAATTCAGTCTCAACTCCAACATTAGAAACTTGCCTATTGGCTGCCCATCTTAATGTTTCCATCATTCTGTTGGTGTCAGCTCAGTGTTTATAAAACCCTTCTCACCCCCCTCCCAGGTATGTCCCCATTTCAAGACCTTGAAAGTGCATACACAGGGTTTGCGCAGGCTCTGAGAGTTTTCCAAATTACACTTGGCAGTTTTGGGTGGAGCGCATATGAAATTGTCCAAGTGCAATGAATCTCTCTTGAACACACTCCAAAGTGCTGGGGTTCTGAGGACTGGAGACAAAGTCGCCAACAATTACAATCATTCTCATGATTGCAACATGCAGCAGTTTTCAGTCCCCGCAGTAACAAAATTATTACAGGCAAACGATTTAGGTGTGGTCACCTGTTTGTGTTTGTGTCAAGAGTACTTTGAAGTCTTATTCGAATGACCACACTAATTTGGTTTTTATTTATTTATTCATTTATTTATTTATTCATTTATTTAGTTAGTTTGACGCATTCCTCCGTGGGATGGTTGATGTAGTCGATATGGTCAGTGGACTCAGTATTTGGTATGTGTTCAATCCCAGTCCGCAACATAAGCGACTGGCCTGTTCGTTCCCTGCCTTAATGGTTCCTTTATTCTGGTGGTGTCAGCTTACAGTTGTATAGGTCCCTTCTTCTCCCCATCCCCATTTGTAGATCTTGCCGGCGTATGGGGTTTGTGCTGGTTCAGGGAGTCTGCCGGATGATTGCTGGAAGAACTGGGTGGTGCGCTTATGAAATTCTCCGACTTTTGTGCATCCCTTTGAAACAAATCCAAACTCAAGCGTGAAGTAGTTCCAAAGACTGGAGACGAAGTCACCAGTGGTTGCAATTTTATACAAAATACTTTTCTTGTTGCAACAGAATCAGTTTTCAGTCTCCATAGTAAGAAATGGTTGTAATCATAACGAGTTAGGCGAGGGTACCTATCTGTGTGTCTGTCATGATCGGTTTGAACTCCAGTTTGAATTGTCACTAGCGTTTGTGTAATATCGCATCCATGATTTTGCAATGGGTGGTCGCCCTGATTCTTAGCAGAGTGTATTAGAAAGAGGGTATTATCAGTACGGCGTCTTTTTCCCCCCCCCCCCATTTTCTACGCCACCTAAATGGCCACAGAAGATGGTTTTGCAGTGTGATAATGATGAGGATGGGATGATAATCATGATGCTATGGAGTTCCATCTAAGACTTAGACTGTGCGACAAGGCTGTACTCTGCACTTACTGTTATAATATATCCTGGCGTCGACCGGGCCCAACAGACACAGACACCTTTGTGCTTGTCACAAGATTTGAATAACACTCAGTGACGCATCCGTGAAGTGGATGAGACTCGATTGTGTGGTCCCAATCTTTTCCAATGAGCTCATAGCACGCTCAACTCCGGGTAGGAGTCGGTTAGAGCCACAATGATTTTTTTGAAGGTATTGATGGGGATTCGAACCCGCAACCTTCCAGTCGGTAGTCCGTTGCGCTGACCATTATACCACGGTGACAGGTTGAGTTTGTTGATATCAGTGATAGGCGTTTGTCGACATCAGTGATAGGCGTTTGTCAGTTACCTGATGTATCACAGTAGGTGTTGGTGTTGGGAAATGTCACTTGAGTGTGTATCGAGTTGTGGTACTTCTCTAGAACAATGATAATCTTTTCATTTATATAGCGCAAACACTCCATGTCAAAAGCATGCTCGATGCACTTTACAGGAATAGAAAAACCGGTGCTTGTGCACACACACATACACACACACACATACACATAAACACACACACACACATACACACACGAACACACACACAGAAACACACACACACACACATACACACACGAACACAACACACACCACACATACACACACACTCGCACGGGTTGCTGAGTTGGGATGCACTCAACTCGCTAGGCGTGTGGCCCTTGACCCTTGGTGTCATCCACATACATATAGGATGTCTGTGGTGTCATCATGCCTCTCACTAACACACACACGGACACACACACACACAGGCACTGAACCAGATTACACTCAGCCCATTAGGCGTGTAATCCTTGATCCAAGTTTTCATCTCCGTTTCAACATACACTCAACATACGCACACCACACACACACACACACACACGATTCAGAATGCCGAGCTTATAAAGAGTCTCAAATGGGGCCGTGGTATTCGTGTTCATATTCCACGTGAAACTCGGGGGCTGCTCTCTTCGTTGCCGCACGCGCAGTGTGGCTCCGACTTTCTTTTTCTTCCTTTTCTTTTTTTTTCTTTTTTCTCGACCAAGACTTCAGAAAGGGGAGGGACCTGGGAAATGTGACAACAGAACAACGAAGAGCTTATGCTCCAGTCACTTGACTTCCTACATAAATGTGTAGTAGGCATCTGTTCTAAAGACACGAGAGAAACAAAATTTACAGATTTTGTGGTCCTCACCATTTACTGATATTTTCAGTATTTTGCTGTTTGAAATCATCTCCTTTTAAAGAAAGAAATAGCGTGATTGTAATGGGAATAGAGCATGGGTCTCTGCCTCGCTCTCACTGTCTGTCCCAGTATCTGTCTCTTTGTCTGTCTCTGTTTTTCCGTCTGTCTGTCTGTCTCTCTCTCTCTGTCTGTCTGTCTCTCTCTCACACACACACACACACTCTCTCTCTCGGTTGTGTTTGTATGTTTATAGTTTATATTGTATGTGTAAAATAGCACAGACTAACTGTAGAAAGAGCCACCAGGACCTAATGATACCATGCTTAAGTGATAAAATGTATCGAAGTTTCAACTTCGATGTCAGTCTGTCTACACACCCCCCCCCTCTCAAATTTTTGTTATCCCACTGTCTGTCTGTCTCTTTGTCTGGATTCCCTGGCTATCAGTCTTTTATTAACAATGGATTATTGCCAGATATGGTGGAGTAAACAAGGTTTTAGAGACAATGTCACCGACCCTTACATGGGATTTAATTGTTAGAATTTGGCAGTCAGCTCATACAGAGAACTTGGAAGACAATAAGTACAGTGTAAAGAACTGGGAACACAATTGCCATGAAGAATTTGACACTCAGCTGACACGAAATTACATGTATGTTAGGGGGGAGGGAGGGGAAGAGAGAGAGAGAGAGCGAGAGAGAGAGAGAGCGAGAGAGAGAGAGAGAGCGAGCGAGAGAGAGAGAGAGAGAGAGAGAGAGAGAGAGAGAGAGAGAGAGAGTCACTTCCCTGCAGTGTTAACAATACGGTTTGCAATTTTCTTTTTTTTTTTTTCCTTCTTATTCTTCTTCTTCTTTCCGTTCGCCGACCCACTTCGAATTTACTTTCGACGATGAAATAAGTCGTCTTGTGTCACCATCCACAGGCCCATACAGGTTTTCCTACAGACTGGGTGGTGTGGGCCAGATCTCCCTCCTTAGCGACCGCTTACTTCTGCAGTCCTGGTGTTCTGCTGAATGGTCATTTTCTCCACAGAGGTACCGGGAGTACATATAGAGCCGGAGGCACTTGTTCGTTTGAGGGTTTTAGCTTTTGTACAGATACTGATGTTTCATGTTGCAGGGTGCATCTCTTTCAGAGCTGTATTTTCTCACTCTCGTTTTTGTTTGGAAAAGAAGCAAACAAGATTGTATGGGGTATAAAACTCTTGGCCAGCATACAGTGTCTGAATAACACACCTTTGGTTTACAGTGACTGGTGGTCTGACCCAAGGCGCGGTACATGTTTACGAGAATAAGGTTGTGGCGACATTGTTTGTGATTTTGCAATTAGAACCTAGTAAACAACTATCTGAAATACCTTAAACAACCTTATGGTTGCAATAAGTCCAACTTGCTGCTCTTATACATTTAACATAGGGCACATCAGAATAAAAAGCAAAGGAAGTTACTAAAAACAAACAGGGGAGGAGTGAAACTACATTAACCCTAACGTTACGATTAAAACAGATAAACATAACATGCGCAGTGTCAAAGAAGTCATAAAAATGACTTCTGATAAATGATTTATAATTTTATGATAAAGTGTATAATTATTTCTATATATTAGTCGGCCAGACATTTTACAAAAGTATGAGAGACAAAGGCAGACATTTACCGCAAATATATGGTTTTGCACAGCGGTATTCCACGTAATTGCTGGCAGATTTGTGTGGCGAAGAGTGGCAGAATGGTTCAAATATTCATCTGCCGATAACTAAACTCGAGGTTCCAGGGTTCGTTCCCTGTTGAGGCCTCGACTTTCTCCTAAGTTTTACTGAAAAATCAAACTGAATGTCTAGTTCTTCAGAGGGGACGAAAAAGGAGTCAGACGCGAGTGCCTTCTTGCCTGCGCACGCTAAAGGTCCCACGGCAGTTGAAAATCGCGAAGAGCAGAGCATTTGCCCGGCTGCCCTAATACAAAACATCGGAAAGTTAGGTTGATTTCCCAGGTCCCTCACCTTTACGGCCAGTTAGCCATCTTGCCTTTCTGAAGTTTTGGTGAAAAAAAAAGGGGTAGCTCTGCACTGTAGGGACACGCTATCAAAGGCGAGAGCAGGCTGAGTTTCATACGGTAAATCCACTGTGACAAGAGGAATGAATATATGAATATAAATGCAGAATTGTCCGAGTGTTATAAATCTCTTAAACAAACTTCAAACTCGTGAAGAGGAGTCCGCACTTTAACCCTGATACTAACGATAATGTTGTGTTCATAGTACGCAGCAGTTAGGAATGTCGAGTTTTACGTCATCCTTCCCTTGAACAGAAAACAGTAGAGGAGAGTTTGCTAAAAAGTCTAAAATGTATCGTGCTTTAAATATAGCAGATACACTGTTTGGAAAGTGAAGCCTTCCCCCAGTATTTCACAAAGACAAAATGGTTACGGTCAGACTCAAGAGGCATGTGTCAGTCTTCAAAGTATTTCTGTCTCTCACGCCTTTTGCAAATTCCTTGGCCACAATTCAGTACCTTCTTAACGCACGTGTGGTTCACAATGGCTGGTGGCCGAGCTTAAGGGATTTACAGGGTTGTGACGGTATTGTCAACGAGCGTCGCTTGTGCTTTGGTGGTTAGAAACTTGGCAGACAACAAATGTAGAATTAAACACTCGGAAGAACCACACACACACAACACACACACACACACACACACACACACACACACACCCGCACACACACACACATGCATTTTCTCTTCGACTTAAGTATGTAACTTCATGGTTACAACAACAGTAAAACGACATACAATCCTTGCCTTTCTTGAGTAGAGTTCCTAATACAAACCGGATGTTTAGACACGTTCATAGCGTTCAACTGTTTTAGAGCTTTTGGGTTCAGTCTCCCTTCCTGTTACAACACAGAAGACGGCAAGTTTGTTAGAGAAATTGCAACCAAAATGAGCAAAGTTGTCTGTCTGTCTGTCTGTTTCTTTCTCTCTTTCTCTGTCTCTCTGTCTGTCTCTCTCTGTCTCTGTCTGTCTGTCTCTGTGTCTCAGTCTCTCTCTCTCTCTCTCTTTCTCTCTCTCTTAAAAACACGCACACATTCACAGGTAGACGTACACACTTTTATCTATCCGTAGTTACATGTGTTACATTGCTTTCTGCATACTTTGTTTCAACTGTGATTCTTTGACAGTACATGTTTTGTTTGGTTGTTGTTGTTGTTGCTGCTGTTTTTGAACTCGTATAATAAGAAAAGCAGATATATGAGTTAGTCTATGTGCTAATAATAGCTTTGGAAAATAACAGCTTTGGAAAATAAAAAGGAACCAGAAAAAAACTCGAAAGAACAATACGAATGCGTATTTAATACATCATGAAAAGACAGGCGCAAATTTTCGGCCAGCTGGCCTTTGTCGAGCGTAAGATTACAAAGAAATAAACACCAGATACAAAAATTATGAGAAAAAGACTGAAACTTCCCTGCTGCTCTGTCCGATGTGAGAAAAGGAATAAACTGACTAAGATCATTTTCTCACATCGGACACAGCAGCAGGGAAGTTTCAGTCTTTTTCTCATAATTTTTGTATCTGGTGTTTGTTTCTTCGTAATCTTACGCTTGACAAAGGCCAGCTGGCCGAAAACTTGCTCCTGTCTTGTCTTGATGTATTAAATACGCGTTCGTATTTTTCTTTCGTGTTTTTTTCTGGTTCCTGTTTGCTTGAACGCGGGCAGTCACACTTGTTTTGGATTTGGAAAATAAAGTTTCGTTTCATTTTATTTCCTTCGTTTCATTTTATTTCCTTCTCTCTCTCTCTGTCTCTCTTTCTCTCTGTCTGTCTGTCTCTGTCTCTCTCTCTGTCTCTCTCTCTGTCTCTTCCTCTGTCTGTCTGTATCTCTCTCTGTCTGTCTGTCTCTCTTTCTGTCTCTGTCTGTCTGTCTCTCTCTCCCTGTCTCTCTCTCTCTGTCTGTCTGTCTATCTCTCTCTGTCTGTCTGTCTATCTCTCTCTCTCTGTCTGTCTGTCTATCTCTCTCTCTCTGTCTGTCTATCTCTCTCTCTCTGTCTGTCTGTCTATCTCTCTCTGTCTCTCTCTGTCTGTCGTTCTCTCTGATTGGTCACCACTTGGTCACCACTCAATATTTTTACTTATTTAGGATTTCAGTGACTGCATGCCGGTCTTGTCAATGTGTGTCCACACTCATGTCCATAGCGGTCTTGTTATTGAGTGTACACACTCATGTCCGTAGTAGTCTTGTCATTGAGTGTACATACTCATGTCCATATCAGTCTTGTCATTGAGTGTACATACTCATGTCCATAGTGGCCTTGTCATTGAGTGTACATACGCATGTCCATAGTGGCCTTGTCATTGAGTGTACATACTCATATCCATATCAGTCTTGTCATTGAGTGCACACACTCATGTCCATAACGGTCTTGTCATTGAATGTACATACTCATGTCCATAACGGTCTTGTCATTGAATGTACATACTCATGTCCATAACGGTCTTGTCATTGAGTGTACACACTCATGTCCATAACGGTCTTGTCATTGAATGTACATACTCATGTCCATAACGGTCTTGTCATTGAGTGTACACACTCATGTCCATAACGGTCTTGTCATTGAATGTACATACTCATGTCTCCTCTATTGTCCAAGAACACCTGCTTCAGCATCATTCTTTCTCGGATGACAATCAGCTGTATGTCTCTGGGCCTCTCCCTGACCTTCCCATCATGATCCAGAAAACCCAATCTTGTGTAGCTGACCTGAAGGATTGGATGACTGAAAACAAACTGAAATTAAATGAAGAGAAATCCGAATTGATCTTGATCACCCCACCCAAACTCCAAAATCACCCCTCTCTTCCAACCTCTGTCACACTTGTTGACTCATCTATCCCTCTCTCCCATTTTGCCCGTAACCTTGGTGTAACTCTTGATCAAACCCTGTCCTTCCGCCAGCATGTGAGCAACGTCTGTCGGACTTGTTTTCTTGAACTCCGCCGAATTGCTTCTATCCGTCACCTCCTCTCAGAAGACACGACAAAGGCTCTTGTCTGTGCATTTGTTCTATCCCGTCTCGATTACTGTAATGCTCTTTTTTCTGGTTCCCCCTCTCATCTCATTAACAAACTTCAGAAAGTTCAAAATCATGCTGCCCGTCTCATCTTCCGCTCTTCAAAATTTAACCATGTTACGCCATTGCTCTGTTCTCTCCACTGGCTCCCTGTTCAGCAAAGAATATCCTACAAGATTGCCTGCCTCTGCTTCAAATCTATTGAGTCTTCCTGTCCTGAGTATCTCACCCATCTGTTACATCTCTACACGCCATCTCGAGCTTTGCGGTCCTCATCTGATACCCGTCTCTATAGTATCCCCATAGTCCGCACTAAAAGGTTTGGGCAGCGTTCTTTTTCCTATCAAGCTTCAACCATCTGGAATCAGTTACCTCGCTCTCTTAGATACTCACCCTCTCTGTCCACATTCAAACGCTCCCTCAAAACTTACCTGTTTCCCAAAACTGGTAATCTCTGCCCCCTTCCCCCCATGTAATGTAATGGTGACATTATAGTGTCTTAGTGTCAATGTGTCATTGTATTTGCATGTCATGCTGTGTGTGTGTTTGTGTGTGTGTGTGTGTGTTTGTGTGTGTGTGGGTGCTTCTGTGGGTGTGTGTGCTTGTGATTCTGGTTATATGTTTTGCCATTGTAAACGCCTAGGGCATTAATTTGATTAGGCGTACTAAATGTTCATAATAATAATAATAATAATAATAATGTCCATAGTGGCCTTGTCATTGAGTGCCGGCCGCCTGGTCTTTGGTCCTAAATGTTTGGCCATTGGCTTGTACAAGGTCCACAAGTTGTGTGTGTGTGTGGGCGAGGGGTGTGTGTAGGTGAGGGGTGTGGGTGGGTGAGGGTTGTGGGTGGGTGGGCATGAGTGAGGTAATCTGCTCAGCTAGATCGAGCACGGGGAGATGAGTCTTGGCGGCAGCAGTGCTCTGTCTGTCTGTCTCTCTTGCTGTCTCTGTCAGTCACACACACACACACACACACACACACACACACACACACACACACGCGCGCGCGCGCGCGCGCGCGCGCACTCACAAACTCGTATACACACACACGCGTGCGAGCGCGCATGCTCTTGCACGTACACACATACATTCTCTACCACGCCACCCTCACCGACACTGTCTGTCTGTCTGTCTGTCTCTGTCTCTCTGTCTCTGTCTCTCTCTCTCTCTCTCTGTGCTCCCTACCCTCTCTCTTTCCGCAGCGAGCTGTGGGTGACAACTTTTTTCCATTATCCAGCTACCAACGGCATGTCAGCTGTCATTGGTTACCGCAAACACCAGCAGTACTTTGTTTTTCTAGTGACATAATTTGGCATTGGTGTTTTTTTGTTTTTTTTATTGGTGAGGTATTTCTTTATTTGCCACAGGTATGAAGCGGGTGGGGGGGGGGGGGGTGGGGGGTGAGAAGAAGAAGCAATAAAAGAAAGAAGAGAAAAAGAAGAGTCTAGGACACCCAGAGAAAAACCATAAAAGGAAGAACAAAGAAGAAGGAAAATAAGACAGAAGTCAGACTGAAAACCACATTAAAATAACAAGGAGGAGAAGATCAGACGAGAAATCCAAAAGAAGAAAAAGAAGTTGAAGAAAACAACGAAACAAGGAAGTAGAACTGAGGAGGAAGTAAAAAGAAAAAGAACAGCAACAACAGCAACAACAGCAACAACAGCAACAACAGTAACAACAGCAACAACAAAAAGAGAAGAAGAAGAAGAAAGATTAAGAAGAGAAGAAAAATAACAAGACGATCAAAACAAAGACAAGAAAAAGAACAGAAGAAAGAACAAGGAAAACAGCAAATGAGTAAAGCAGATATGAAGAACGAGTGGTAAAAGAACATGCAACACTGAACAGACTTAACACTTGTCTGTATTACAGCATGTATAGAAAAAGGGAAATGTATCATTCCTCCCTTTTTTTCTTTTTTTTCTTTTTTTTTTTGTGGGGCGCAACGTACGAAATTAAGTGTCGTTATTTAAGAAATGCGATGATAGATTCAATTGCCTGCATCATCATCATGTGCCCTGTCACATGGCGTTGGGGATTATGACCCTCCATTTGAATCTATCCTTAATCATTTTAAGTATTTCACCTATGGCACCCTGTCTGTCTTCATCCACTGCGCAAGTCCGTCCAATATTTTCATCTTGGATCTACCTGGTGCTCTTTCTCCCTTCAGCTTTCCTGTTGTGACCAGGTGCTCTAATTTCTCTTGCCTCATAAAATGTTCTATAAATGTTGATATCTTTTCCTAATCTTTTCCATTACTGTTCTTTTCGTATTTCCCACCCTCAAGACTGTCTCGTTTGTTTTATTTGCTGTCCATGGAACTCTTAACATTCTTCTTAGAAACCACATTTCAGTTTCCTCAATCTTGTTCTGACTTTGTGTGTTGACTGTCTACGCATCACATCCGTACAGCAATATCGGTTCTGTCTAACACTCAAGAACTCTCTTCCTGATGTTAATAGATATGCATTTGTTGGTAAGAACGCTTTTCATTTTCTTGAATGATGTTTTAGCCTGGCCGATTCTGTTGTCTACTTCCAATGTGCATCTGCCGTCTGGTGAGATGAATGTTCCCAGATATTTAAACTATCAACTTGGGCTTACTCAACACGTTTCTCTCCCCTTTCATTTCTTGTGCCAAGGCCATGGAGTCCAACTATGTCATCTACTTTTTCTAGTCCCACTTTAGCGTAAAACCATTCAATTGTTATTCAAATGTCCTGTGATTCAAACTGTGCCCTGGCTCATTTGTTGATAAGAACGCTTTTCATTTTCATTCGTAGAAGTTGTCAGTTTCTTCCTCAGTAATTGCGGATGTTGGTGCGTATTCCTGGATGATGTTGATAGCAAATGTCAGACTGAATTGGGAAAAATCCAAAAATCACTCCTCCTTCGGAAATCTGTCCTTACATGCAAAAGGCAGATATAGATTTAGTAGTTCTTTCAGAGCTCTCCAAATTTCCAGACAACCCACCATGGACCTTGAAAACACCTAAGGTCTGTTTTGATCTTGTTTCCTTCTGTAAAGACTGTACCAGTTCACTGGCGTACGATTCATTTCATGCAGAACTGTGTCAGAAATGTCCACCATCCCACAGGATATTGACGGATGGATCAATGTGTAATGAAGGTGTTGCTGCTGTCTTCTCTTCCTCTGTTCCCAATCCTTCATGTTCAAGACAGATACCGTCTGTTCGTACTACTGAACTGACTGATCTGGTTTTGGCATTAAAAGTGGTGTACCAATCCAAGCATAAAAATTATCTCATCTTTTCTGACTCCCTTTCTGCTTTGCAGACAATTACTGACCGAAACATTAGGTACCCAGCGATTCTGAATTTTTAAAATTCTTTTCTTCTGTTACAAATGACGGTTACCATTTTGTCTTTGCCTGGATTCCTGGCCATGTTGGTATTGGAGGCGATGAAAAGACTGACTGCCTGGCCAAGAACGCCACAAAGAAAAAGATGTCTAAATCACTCTTTTCTTATACAGATCCAAAGTACACAGTTAAGTGAGAAATCTCTGGCAGAAGGATTGGAACTGCGCAGATGGACAACAAACTTTTTTCCAAATTTGCCCCAATCTGAAAAAGATTCTCCCCTCTGCTTTAGGGAACCGTAGGAAAGAGACAGTGTTATTAAGGTTACACTCGGGTCACACATCCGACATTCATTCCTACCATTTTGAAAAAATGAAGAAGCACCGTGGTGTAAATCATGTGACGAGCCATTGAGCATCAGATACATTCTTATTGAATGCTTGGACTTGCACGATGTGAGATATAAGCACACACAGAGATGTTCCTCTGGATGGAATTTTCAAGTTTTTATAAGAGATGAGTAGATTTCATTTGATCTGATTTTATGTGAGAGAATAATTTTGTTTTCTTTACATGCATTTTAGACTTGCAAGGATAATGGTGAGCTGGGGTTTTAACTTTTTTTTTAACTTAGCTACTAGCAATATGAACCTGAACCAGCCTGCACAGATTTTCAAATAGTTTGTAATGTATGTTTCTATATTTTCATGCTTGGGTGACCAACTGTTCAGTTGTATGGCAGTTTACACGCGTGACCTCGTGTGTGTGTGTGGGGGGGGGGGAGGGGAGGGGGGGTTGTATGTGTGTGTGTGTATGTGTGTGTGTGTGTGTGTGTGTGTGTGTGTGTGTGTGTGTGTGTATGTGTGTGTGTGTGTGTGTGTGTGTGGTGCGTGCGTGTGTGTGTGTTGTCTCAGCAACCGTATCTGTTCTACTTAGGTTGAGTACTTATCTTCCTCAGGTTACAAATGTTTGTAGTTCAGTTTGGCATTAAAAACCGTTTTACTTTCTAGCGTTGTGTCTGTAGTGTTTGTGCTAAGTTTGGTCAAACGCCATTTCAACAATGTATTTACTTGTTAAAAACGTGTAACTGTAATTCATGATGTAAGGCTTTGACAAGAAATACAGAAACATTCTTCGCAAGAGAGAGAGAAAAACAACAACAACAACAACAAACAACAACAGATTTCAAAAACACACCTTTAAGTGATTCCAGATACTGATCAGATCCGCCATTGATGAGCCAGCTGAGTTAATTGTTGAATTCCCAATGGAAGGAACGATACAAAAATTAGGAAAGAACGTGGAAAGAAAAGATGATGGAAGATGATAATAATAGTAGCAGCAGTATTAGCAGTAGTATAGTAGTAGTAGTAGTAGTGGTAGCAGTTGTAGTAGTAGTAGTAGTAACTATTATTATCATTATTGTTAGTATTATTAATATGATTATATGATAGTTTTCCACACTCAGTCGTCGGTTTTATTCTGTTTTTGTCATTGTCTCTTGTGTTTCGTTTGGCTGAGATTCTAATCACAAGAACCGGCTTTTTTATATTTCAGCAGAAAATATGACGCCCTGACACCTTCTAGTTTTAAAGATATCTCTTTGTTGATGAAAGTAATGTAGAGTATTTCAGGGGAACAATGCGCTTGGTATATGCATGAGAAAATAAAGAGAGAGAGAGAGAGAGAGAGAGAGAGAGAGAGAGAGAGAGAGAGGAGAGAGAGAAAGAGCGAGTGCCCTTAGCATAAATGTGGGAATGAAAGGGATGGAAACTAAATGTTCTGGAGCGCACTTCAGAACACCATTTCAAAAGATAAAAGCAAACAAACCAGATCGCAGTCATCCTCCCCCAGCCCACCATATAATGCTGCACAGTAGCCATAGCTTTCTGATTCTCTCGTCCACTAAAACACACAACCATGCCTGCTGCCCGTTATTGTGGGCTCGATTTCTGGAATCGATTTCTAAATCCTTTGTTGTTTAACGTACAAAGGGTTATTTCTCTCTAACGCACAAAGTGTTATTTCTCTTTAATCACACACTTTCATCTCTGGGTCCTCTAGTGTCCAAACGACTGGCAGCCTTCTGGGGACAGTGTATTTATAACAGGCCGTTACCAAGACAGAACACGCGCTTTCTTTTCACCTTTAGCGCTTATCCCCCTGTCTCGTCTTTCTCCCGTCACTCTGTGAAGTCATTGCGGCGCCACACTAAAGATTCCTCCCACTCTGTCGGTTGTGTGCCAAAGCCTGGATGTCTGCAGATGGTTTTTCTGCACATTCCACAATGTTGTCAGTCCACTGGTTTTGTTGTTGTTGTGGTTTGTTTGTTTGTTTTTCTGTCTTCTCTTTCATCTGTCTCCCTCAGCAGTTTCCTGGAGGGTTGATTTAACAAGGCCATTTGATTTAGTTAAATGACCATGCCAGTATAGTTTACCTTTCTTCAGTCAGCAAATCTTCGTATGATACCGTGTACTACTTGCTGAGTTGAGGCACTTGTTGATTGTGGTGATATGGTCAGTGTATCTGGTGATTAGTATCTTGCGGTAACACCTCATTTCCATGGCTTGGACTCGTCTGTCCTAATCTGCTGTCATAGTCCCTGTCTTGCATGCATATTGAAAGATGGAACACAGCAGTACACTTACATTATAAGCCTGATTTGTGTGTCGTGGGGATGATCGCGTTCTTCCATACATGTTTCAGCGAAGATGATGATGTTGTTTCACTGTCTTAGAAGCTCTTTTAACTCATGGGAACTGACATATGATATGATCTGAGTGTTATAAAACATACTTGTTAGGTCAGGCCACTGGCGCACTGTCGGTAATCATGTAATCCGATACTACCGGGTCGGGGCGTCGGCGCCTATGCCGTCACATCGTCTCTCCTGGCTTGCTAGATCAAGAAGATAGTGGGGCCTCGGCAGGGTTAAAAAGTAGATTTTTCATGAGGCAGATGAGCTCAGCTAGAGTCATCGGCCATTCACGATACCCTGCTGCCTTGTATTTGATTAGTCTTCAGGGAAAGAAAAATCTAAGGAGTAAACCTGACCGAAATTGGGGCTGGAGCCCTTTTGGTGGTCGACTGCTGTTCTCAACCTTGTTCGGGCAACTCCTGATGACAAGCTGTACTGGCTTTTGCCTTTCCTTTGGACTTCAGCAGCAGGGCCAAACGGGTGGCTTGTTTCATGGGCAAGAGTTGATCTTCCATTATACCTCTGGCCAGGCTGGGACAGTGGATACCCAGGCGCACGATTCCATGATCTGTTAAGATCGATGGATGCTGTTCAAATCTGATTTCTTTGAACGTGTTACGAAACTATTATTGACATGCTGTCTGAGAGAACAGGATTTTAGCTCTGAAGCTGAAAACAACATTAAAAAATGTGTTGGTGTAGTGAAGTTCAACAACGACACTCTGAAATAGCGGTAGGTGATGGGGTTGACAGGGGCTCACTCAACTACTCGGGCTCCGTTTCTAGGCCGTTACGTTATTGTCGCTACAAAGAGGAGATGGTGCTTTAAATGCACCAACTGAGACTAGGCTTGATAGCTGCAACAGTCAAGTGGGTAACACGTCGGGCTTCCGAACGGAAGGTCTCGGTTCGACCCTGCATGGGTACCTCCCGTCAGGTGGGTTAAAGGTAGAGATTTTTTTCTCGATCTCCCAGGTCAACCTGTGTGCTGACCCGCTAGTGCCTGAACCGTCTTACCTGTGTATACTCACGCAGAACATCCAAGGTGTACGTTACAGACTTTAAAGTCTGAAGTCATGTCAATGTCTGGCGCCTCATGGAAACAAGAAGACACCCAGCAGGCACTCCCACAAAGACGGACTATGGAGACTATGTGGCAACATAGCGCCTGCACAGTGTGGACAAATTAAGGGCATACACGCAATCGAAAAAAAAAGAAACAAACAAACAAGCAAGCAAAAAAAAAAAAAAAAAAACACACACACACACACACACACACACACACACACACCACACACACACACACAAAAGCAAGCAAACAAATAAACAAAACTGAAGTCAGAAAGTGGGGATAATCGCCGTGCAGGAACTTGTAGAAACCGAAACTCCCATACTGCATGCACGCATCCTAAAATAACAACAACAAACAGATAAACGAACAAACAAAAACCTCACCTGGCATGCATGTAAATTCACAAAAATGACCTTTTTAATAGTGCCTTTTCCTCCAATGGGTTGCCTTACAACGAACTGATACTTACGACTCTCCCAGGTCAACATGTATGCAGACCTGCCAGTGCCTAACTCCCCTCCGTGTGTATAGGCACGCAAAACATCACATCTGCACACGTTAAAGATCATGCAAGAGGTGTCAAAGTCTGATGGTGTTTTATGTAATAATGAAATCGTCCAGCATGCATGCACACCGGAAACGAGGTAGGCAGTGTGCAGCAGCAAACCGCCTGGACAGTGCAGACGACCCAGTGTGCTTACACGTCCGACAAAATCGGAACAGTTAAAATAACAAAACAAACACAAAACAACTGAAGTCAGACAGTGACGACAATGACTACACGTAAACCTGTAGAAACTAAAACTTTCATACTGGTTTTTCCCTGGTTTATGCGTTATTTGTGTAAAACGAAGTTATACAGTATCTGCAATCAATACGAGTATATAATAAACATTTAACTATTCAAGCACATCTTTAACATTGTTTTCTGACTGATCTAAATAAGAAATTGCTATTTGATTGAAAATAGCACAGGCTGGTGACATGCACTGTTCCTTCATAACGTAGTTTCCTACCGCAACGTTATTTTTATCAACTGTCTCACTCTCCAGATGATAAATGGTTAAGAATTTTATCAACATAGGGATTATTGCATGGTTTATGCGCATAATTGTGTTCTCAGCGACCCAACAATACAAAAAGACATGTTTACAATAAAATGTAGGCTCTACAGTCAGGTTGACCCTACACCTTTGAGTGGAAAGTTATGAATTCTTAAACTGTACACGCTCAGGCTTGTGCTTTTACTTAGAGACTTTTAAACTGAATCGTTATATTCCACCATTACCGCCACCCTTTCTTTTTTCTAACACAGAAAAAAACCAGTCAGTCAGTCGATCAGTCATACCACAGTCACTCCCCACTCGTCTTCTTATCTCAGAATATCAGTGGAGGTGGAAATTAAACTTTCCTGGTACACTGTCCTGAATTGCAGATTGAAGTGCCCCGTAAGTACTGGGGAGCCACGCACCTGTCTTTCGCGATGACCTATACGTGTTGAGGCCCTGTGTGATTTAAAAGTCTTCGAGCGTCGATTATTGCCGATCAAGACTTTTTCCCCTTGTTCTGGCTTTTTAACACCCCGTTGATTTCTGTGATCGATGGGAGGGAGTTCCGCGCTGAAATCGATAAGTTGTAATGTGTTGTAATGAAGGAGGCCGGATCAGCACGGGGTTCTAGGCAGGGAATATGAAGCAAGGTTTTAAACTGAATTGACGGGCACATTAGTCAAGTGGGTAAGGTGTCAGACTTCCAAACGGAAGGGCTGGGTTCGATCCTGCGCTGGTACTTGTGGCCTGGTGGATGAAAGGTGAATATTGTTTTCTGATTTCACAGGTCAACATGTGTGCTGACCTGCAAGTGCCTAAACCCCCTTCGAGTGGCTACACATGCAGAATATCAAATATATCATTCAAAGATCCTTGAAATCATCATGGGGCTACTTGAAATCATCATGGGGCTACTTGAAATCATCATGGGGCTACTTGAAATCATCATGGGGCTCCTTGAAATCATCATGGGGCTACTTGAAATCATCATGGGGCTACTTGAAATCATCATGGGGCTCCTTGAAATCATCATGGGGCTACTTGAAATCATCATGGGGCTACTTGAAATCATCATGGGGCTACTTGAAATCATCATGGGGCTCCTTGAAATCATCATGGGGCTACTTGAAATCATCATGGGGCTACTTGAAATCATCATGGGGCTCCTTGAAATCATCATGGGGCTACTTGAAATCATCATGGGGCTACTTGAAATCATCATGGGGCTACTTGAAATCATCATGGGGATACCTGTGATATAAAACTAGTTCATACTTAGTGGCTAGTTGTGTTTTGATTCAGTCCTTTATTTATTTGTTTGTTTATCTATTTATTTATTTATTTTCTTTGAAGATATGATACACAGATAAGCATGTCATTACAATGTAACTAAGATTTTTTCCAGGGATAGACTGATAGTAGTCAGAAACTCTGGGGACAGCGGACAGCAGAAGGTCCTCAGAGGAGACACCCCATCAAGCAAGTGTTTGGGCCCTTAACTCCTGACACTCTAAGGGGGCCGGGCCGCATCCAGGTCATGACTCCTAGATGTCCCTCTGTTGTGGCTGATACATATAAATATTAGTATAAGAAACAAAACCAAAGGCTAGGTAGGATGTCAGCACCTAGCCAGCCCATTGGTTTATGTGCAGGCTTAAGGCTTGCGCCATTATCATTCTGCATTTTCTCCACCACATGGCATCATAGGCGTTAGTGCATATGGAATTCATTTCAAACACGCAGACGTTATGTAGACAAACTGAAACTAAAACTGAATTTAAATCATGCCAATGGCAGATATGTGGGCACATGGAAACTACCAACATGCACGCTTGTCGAAAACGGAGTATACAGACTGCGCAGCAACATTCCGTCTGCACAGTGTGGGCAAAACTTCGTGTGTACAAGCATCCGCAAATGATAGGAACTATTGGAAGAAAAAAGTTGAATAAAAGCTGGGGGGGGGGGGGGGGGGGTTCTGTCAGTCTGCGTTGTCAGTTTTTCCACGGTTGCATCCGTGGTCTGAAAACATCTTTTTTATACAATTTTAGGTTCACTATCAATTTCTCAAGATATTGTCTCGGCACTCGGACTACTTCTATTGTGCACTGATGACTCGTATGCCATGTGACAGTCAAGATCCAGATGATCATGGCATAAGCCACAAACCTGTCTGAGTGCGTGTAAGCCCTATAGGTGCACGCGCGCGTGCGTGTGTGTGTATGTGTGTATGTGAGTGTGTGTGTTTGTGTGTGTGTTTGTGTGTGTGAGTGTGTGTGTGAGTGTGTGTGTGTGTGTGTGTGTGTGTGTGTTTGCGTGCTTACTCAGCCGTGCGCATATTTTAGACAAATAATAACAACAACAACAACAAGAATGACGACGTCGACAACAACAACAGCAATAATAATAATAACAATAACAACAACAACAACAACAACAACAACAACAACACTAATAATAATAACAACAACAATATTAATAATGATGATAATAATTGATAATTAGTCTGGTTTTTCTTCACAACAGCTTACCATTTTCAATTCATTTCTTCTTCTTTGTTCTGGTTTGGCCATGTCTTACATAGTCAGTGTATCCATCTGAGGCATGACTATCGAACGTACACCATGCTCGACCTCTCCGTTCTGTTTCTGACACTGTTTGCGTACAGATTAGTCAGTAGAGATGGTCCACAATCAGTTGTCGCTCATTTTACTGTCTCTTGCCCATCATAAGTGTAGTGAGCTTCCCCTGTCTGTTCGACAGTCACATATTGTGCCTTCCTTAGAGTTTTATTTGAAGACTACTTTTTTTGTCTAGCAGTGATCTCCTCCCCCCCCCCTTACGTGCCTACACATTCGTGCCACTCCCCTCCTTTCCCCCCCCCCCCCCCCCCGTGTCGGTGTTCATGTGCTTTGTGCCCTTGGGGTGTGAACGATTAGTGGTTGGGGAGAGTGTACACTTTGACTGATTTGTTTATCAAGATTTGGCGTCTTATTATTGTTGTTAACATCATCATCATCATCATCAACATTATTATTAATATTATCATCATCATCATCATCATCATCATCATCATCATCATCATCATCATCATCATCATTATTATCATCATCATTATTATTATTATGTTGTTGTGATGATGATGATGATGATTAGTGTTGTTGCTGTTATTATTGTCGTCGTCGTTGTTGTTGTTATTATTGTTGTTTCTGTTATCAGCATCATCTTAGCTTGGATGTGTGTACGTACATTTTTCTGGCCAACTCTCTGCAGGCAAAAACGTGTTGCTGCACTTCTGCATACTTTGACTTAGCTCTGTTCATTTCAACACTACGATCCTTTATCCTGACTGGAGAATATATATACATCAGTGGTATAGTGAACACTATGTAATAACACATGACCAATACTGAGAAATTTAAACTGAAATAGAAACTGTTTTGTTCTTGCTGTGATTTTGGTAGTGGTGGTGGTGGTGGTTTCCTTACCCATGTGTGTTTGTGTTGGCCATGAACAGGAGACTCAGACCAGCCAGAAGGAAGAGACAGACACAACCAAACAAGGCCAGAAGAGTACGCCCAGACAAGACACCAGTAAGAACGCATCCAACGAGGACCAGGATGAACAGACCGGTAAGCGAACGCACGTGTGACGTTTGGATGTGAACTAAAATTAACCTCCTCTCCTTTCTTTCCTTCTGCTTCTTTTTTCTCTTTCTTTCTTTTTTTTTCCTCGTCTGTTCCGCTTTTAATTCCTTCATTCAAATTTGTCGGTTTTCTTTTCCAGTTCTTTATATCAGACACACTCCCTGCCACATGCTTACTCACAGCGCCTAAAGAATCACGAAAATGTAAACTGCAATCGTCATGTGAACTAGAATTATGTCATTATGTTCATGGTTATTGTTATCATGGTCATTATTATAATTATCTTACAATGTCTGCACAGCACGATATCATCATTATTATTATTATTGTTGATGTTCTTGTTATGTTGTTGTTATTATATTATTATAAGCCTATACAATACGAAGGTATGGACTATAATTACGTTATTGGTATTGCTAGTACTGTGGTTAAAATTCTTGTAAAGTTTGGGAGAATGGACGTGTATAAAAATGAAGTAGAATTAGAGGAAAGCAAGGTTCCTAATAGAGAAATAGAAATGCATGTACTTTTATGTGATGTGTTTGTATGAAAAACAACAACCGCTCTAAGTAGTGTGTGTGTGTATGTGTGTAATGTGTGTGTGTGTGTGTGTGTGTGTGTGTGTGTGTGTGTGTGTGTATGTGTGTGTGTGTGTGTGTATGTGTGTGTGTGCGTGTGCGCGCGTGTGTGTCTGTGTGTGGTCTGTGTGTTGTGCGTGTGTGTGTGTCTGTGTATGTGTGTGTGTTCGTTTGTGGCCTGTGCGTGTTTGCTTAGGTACGTGCAAATTTGATGTAAGAAGTAAATTTTAGAAATACTATTTTTATTTTAGAAATAATTAGCACAATAAAAGCCACCATTTTAAGAACAACGGTTCTTTTTCAGATATTTATCTGTATCTACTACATCCGATCTTCATTGCTGATATCTAAATGTATTGTTGTTGTTGTTTTAGATGTTGTCTTTATATAGCTGTGGCCGTAAAGCTTATGGTGTTGTCTGTGACTGGTATTTAGTTTGTTATCATACTCAACGATGATGTTGGGTCGTTGTTGCTCTCTTGTTTGCATCATTCTGGTGAAAAGATGTTGTTCTCACTTGGATCAGTTGTTCTGTGGCTGTAATATTAGATTCTCTCTATCTTTTCTCTCTTTCTGTCTCTGTGTGTCTGTCTGTGTGTCTGTGTGTCTGTCTGTCTCTGTCTCTGTGTCTCTGTCTGTTTGTCTGTCTGTCTGTCTGTCTCTGTCTGTCTGTCTGTCTCTGTCTCTGTCTCTGTCTCTCTCTTTCTCTCACACATTTGTTCTGCATGTGTCTGTCTCTTTGCATGCTTTTCTGTTTGATGACCTGTATGTCTGTCTCTTTTGCTGGTCTGTCTGTTTCCTAGCCTGTGTCTGTTTCCTAGCCTGTCTGTCTGTTTCCTAGCCTGTCTGTCTGTTTCTTAGCCTGTCTGTCTGTTTCCTAGCCTGTCTGTATGTTTGCTGACCTATCTTGGTTACTGTCTCAGGTTTTTCTGTCTGTTACATCATCTCCTTGTGTCTGTCTGTCTGTCTCGCTCTTTCTGTCTCAGTCTCTCCCTCCTTTCCTCTCATGCGTGTGTATGTGTGTGTGCGTGTGTGTATGTGTGTGTATGTGCGTGTGTGTATATGTGTGTGCGCATATGTGGGTGGTTATGTGTGTGTATATGTACGCGTGCGGAATCTTGTGTTCAATACATGAGATCGTGGAAAACTTTGATGTTTACCGGTGCGTGGTGTGTAAGTGGTTTACGACAACACCTGGCATGCTGTGCATGTGTTAACTCACTCCCCCAACCCTGACTAATACATACCCACCACCAGCCCACTCCCATCTCACGGTTTCAATTAACGCTCGTGCGTGTGTGTGTATGTGTGTGTGTGTATGTGTGTGTGTATGTGTGTGTGTGTGTGTGTGTGTTACAGACTTGTGGTCTGATATTGATTGTTCCTGGGGCTTAAAATCTCGGTGAAATTTTCTTGTGACAAGGTGGAGACATAACGGATACTGAGAAGAGTAGACCTGTTTTGGAGGAGAAAGGACGGATTCAGTCTGTACCTGTTATCTAGAGATCGATACGTTGCAGGTTTGATCTCAATGAGGCCAACATTTTCGAAAACGGCAACCCTACTCAAGTGCCCACCCCACTGCATCCTCCCTCCCCATTCTGCTCTAAGTACTAACCCCATTCCCCCTGTCCCACCCGTCGTGACTGGCTTGCCATGCTCTTATTTACCCGTTCTCGGTAGGAGCTCCTGACTGGAAAAATAAAACCTTTTTATCTATAATCATTTTCTTGATCATGATCACCAGTATACACATGTACATTGTACATGATCAATGCTTCAACTGCCTCTACACACATGTATGCGTGCAATAAGCGCCCTACATGTAACTGTACACATTCAAGTACAAAAACAAACACAGTCTAACCATTAATTTTCTTCTCTGTTTGTCTGTCTGTCTGTCTATGTCTCTGTCTCCCCCCCCCCTCTCTCTGTCTCTCTTTCCCCACCTCCTCTCTCTGTCCCCTTTCTTTGTTCTGTCTATCCAGTAGATAACTGTAGTAATCGGTTTTTGGACAAGAACACCAAAGGTTATCAACTGTCTCAATGGCAGGTTGTACACTCACAGTATCACGTAATATGTAATCACAGAGATGCAGCGTTAAGTCAAATACAAACTTGACAAAAGAAATTGCACAGCGTTACATGGGGGAGGGTTAATGATGATGATGATTATTATTATTATTATTATTACTGTTATTATTATTACAATTATTATTATTATCATTGTTATTATCGTCATCATTATCATTGTTATTATTCTGATGGGTTACTGTTGAATGCCAGTATGCTTAGTCTTCAATTTGCATGAAGCCATTGTGAGATTTTGGTTGTGTAATTCTGTCCGATATCGCCACTGTAAGATTTCTTCTAAATGCAAATAATGTGGGGTTTGCTTTTTTCAATAAAACAACACGGATAATATAATTGACTGAAAAAAGTTGGTGCGCGCGGCTTCAATCCGCCCGGCTGTACATGAGTGCTTGACCCATGTTCAAGGCTGGGGAAGGAAAACCTGTCAGGGAGAGGAGATAAGCATCATTTCATAAGGCTGGTCCCAGCAAAGGCTAGTGGTCTACATCACCTTCATAAGGCTGGTCCCAGCAAAGGCTAGTGGTCATACACACTTCATAAGGCTGGTCCCAGCAAAGGCTAGTGGTCTACATCACCTTCATAAGGCTGGTCCCAGCAAAGGCTAGTGGTCTACATCACCTTCGTAAGGCTAGTCCCAGCAAAGGCTAGTGGTCTACATCACCTTCGTAAGGCTAGTCCCAGCAAAGGCTAGTGGTCTACATCACCTTCATAAGGCTGGTCCAGCAAAGGCTAGTGGTCTAATCACCTTCATAAGGTGTCCAGCAAGGCTAGTAGTCTATATCACCTTCGTAAGGCTAGTCCCAGCAAAGGCTAGTGGTCTACATCACCTTCATAAGGCTGGTCCCAGCAAAGGCTAGTAGTCTATATCACCTTCGTAAGGCTAGTCCCAGCAAAGGCTAGTGGTCTACATCACCTTCATAAGTGCTTGTCCCAGCAAAGGCTAGTGTGGTCTACATCACCTTCGTAAGGCTGTCCAGCAAAGGCTAGTGGTCTACATCACCTCAGCTAGCTAGTCTCCTAGCATAGGCTAGTGTTACATCACTTCATAAGGCTGTTTCCTGCATGGTAGTATGTCTATATCACCTCGCTATTACTAGTTTGCTTTTATTGATAGTCTGTTTTCTTTCTGTGTGTGTATTTATGACAGCCTCCTTTCTGTCTGCTTTCGTTTTATTTCTTTCTTATTTGCTTGTTTGCTGGTTTTGTCTCTGTAATCTTCTTTTTTTCTTTCTTCCGGCAAGTTTTTCGCGTTTATTTTATTTTTTTCCAAACAACTAGAAAAAAAAGCGAAAAATATTTGCTAAATTGCTGTGGTTTGATGCCAGTACTGTAAGGCTCACACTGGGGTGGACATTCTACGTTGATATGTGCCGACATGCTTCGTTTGTATTTCTCTATTTCTATTGAGGTTTTTGTTGTAGTCAGGAAGTACAACAGTACAAAAACATGTCTAATGGATAGGATCAAGTAATAAGCGTTCTGTGTTTTATGTCTTAACTATGTTTAAAGCATATTCAGAATTAACCTTTGTATCCATGTAAGTATCATTCGAATAAGCGCTTTCTGGAACGCTGTGTCTTAGGCAAGTTGTGTTTAACACAGATTTAACATCTGCCTGTCTAGATCTCTCATTTGGTGTCTTCTTGTCAGATTTTGGTGCGGATTCTTCAGAAGGCAAAGGGAACACTAGTACACTGTAACTTGACCATCTTGTGTATGTTTTTTCTTATTTTGTCATTATTTTGAAATGATAACGAAAAACATTCTTTCGCGAGATTTTATCCAAAGTTTCTTCTTTTTTGAAAAAAATTATTTTTCGTCACAATAGATTTAACCATGT
>JAPXFY010000027.1:36626485-36633985 GCA_030674185.1 Monoplex corrugatus | reverse complement strand
AGGTCATCCTTTTATTGGTTGAACTAAATGAAATGTAACGACATTATTCTCATGAGCCATTTCAACATTTGCTAAAATACCTAACGCAGGGTGCTGTTAGTCAAATTAACCGTCCTTAGGTGAAATGGATGGCAGTTTTTCCCTACTTTTTCGGGAGGGGGCTACTTGACAAATTATAAATGAGTGTGTCTGTAAAATAAACAACTTAACTCAGCTGTTGTTTTTAAACAAACAAAAAACAAAGACAAACAACAGTATCTACAGGTACAAGTATAACAACACTTGCACTAAGCAGAACAACAGTAACAACAATACCAACAACAATAACGACATCAAGAACAGCGAATCCAAACGCAGCAACAACAATCAACGACAAGCAAGCCAGCAACAACAATCAACGGCAAGCAAGCCAGCAACAACAATCAACGGCAAGCAAGCCAGCAACAACAATCAACGGCAAGCAAGCCAGCAACAACAATCAACGGCAAGCAAGCCAGCAAGCAATCAACTAGCATCACCCTATAGATTGCAGGAATGAAAGGCGCCAGTTGTGCAGCTGTGTGAATGCGCGTGTCCGTGGTGTGTGTGTGTGTGTGTGTATGTGTGTGTGTGTGTGTGTGTGTGTGTGTGCACGCGCTAGCGTGCTCGAGCGTATGTACATGTATTGCACACACGCGACGTGTGCAGTATATGGTATATATGTGCATACGGTGTGTGCGAGCGCACGAGCACGATCGTGTAGAGCGTATGTTCTAAACTGGCACGAAGCATGGCATCTACTTACAGCACGCACAGTGTGTAAGGCTTGTTGATAATGTGTGCTTGTGGTGCTTGTGTGCATGGCCGTGTTGGACACTCACACTGGTTTTGACCCCTGAACGAGTCCCGATGTTGTTTGCAGTGTTTTGTCTAAACTTGGTCATCTTGGATGTACTGATATTCTGTGGTTATGCACGATGGTTTTTACCATGTTGATGATGATTGTGGTTATGCAAAATGGATCGTAATTTGTAATAGCTTTACTTTTTTGTAGTGTCGTTGCTCTAAATGATTGTTATTTTTCTTATTTGTTATTTAATCTGCAGAATATTTTGCAGAACAGTAACGCGTGTGGTTGCACTAAATGATTGTTATTTTTCTCTGATTTGTTATTAATCTGCAGATTATTTTGCAGAACAGTACCGCACATTTTAAAACTGCTGTTTGTATAGTTGATATGTTTATGGTTTTTTTCTGTTGAGCATTGGTTTTCAAAGTGCTTTGTGTGAATTTTACTGTAAAAGAGTGTAGACATTTGAATTTTTTAAATGAATGTCAGGGTTTGAATGTTTACTATTAAAAATAGCAATATGTGATATTGGCATTGTGTTCCTGTTGTGTGCATTGCGTAGACCTTTGCCAGCGTATCAGATGTTCCTTTACAATATTTTTGTTTTGTTTTCAGTCGGCAATCGAATTTCTGCTACAGTGTGATATTCAGTGATTATAGAAAATGTGGGTTGCATTGTTCATGATAGCACTGTCTATTTATATTGTTTTATGGGAGAAAAAGAAAGTCAGACAGTAAGTTAATGCAGAGATTAATAGTGGCTGCATTGCTGCAGTACAGTGTTGATGCTAGTTATAGTGTCTTGTATTTCACTCTGGATACTTCAAATTGCGTTACGTAATCCTGAATGTTTATCGTGCAGCTTGTGATAAAAGTACATCTAAATTTGAAAAGCGTAAAAATGGCCGACAGATGTGCTATTTGTGAATGCATTACCCGTGTCGTCGTAATGATTTCATGTGCTATCAACATCGATACGTTAAATAAATACTGTTGGTTATCTTCTGATACTCGGCTGTGCAAACTCTCTCAATACAGACGCATAACTCATGCATTCGGATCTAGTGCCCATATTAGACCCTTTCTGTGGAATAATTTGCCCTTTGGTCTGAAACATTTTTCTAGCTTTACCTCCTTTAAGACTCAACTTAAACTAAAGGCCATCTTTTCCATGAATTCTTCTGTTTGAATCAACTTTGTTATACTGACCCTATCCCATCCTGTTTTAGTGCGTTCTGGTAGTGAGTTGTGTATGGGTGTTATTGAGAGTGTGTGCATGGCGTTAATGGGTAAAATTAGTGAAGGTCTGTCACATGTATAGTTCATTTATTCTTGTTTTAGAATTGTAAGAACCTATAATGTTGTTAGGCGCACCGGAAATGTATATTGTTATTATTATTATTATTATTATTATTGTTATTGCTATTATTATTGCTATTATTAATATTATTGTATTGACAATGAATGGGAGGTATCTATTATAGATCTGCATGTGAATGTGTCATACAGATGATGCACGTGTGCTTCCCATCCTGCTGCGAAACTGACACCATTTGGCTTGAACTATTTCAGCCACAGTGAACTATATATGTGCACGTTATAACCATGAAACTGACACCATTTGGCTTGAACTATTTCAGCCACAGTGAACTATATATGTGCACGTTATAACCATGAAACTGACACCATTTGGCTTGAACTATTTCAGCCACAGTGAACTATATATGTGCACGTTATAACCATGAAACTGACACCATTTGGCTTGAACTATTTCAGCCACAGTGAACTATATATGTGCACGTTATAACCATGAAACTGACATTGCTTCTTAGCCTAAGTTGCATATTTATGCACGTTGTAACCTTAGACTGACCATATACGAGTGATACGATAAGTGGATAGAGAAATGACATATCTTAGTGTAAGTTCATAATTTGTAGGTGACAAGAGATAGATGAGGATAGAGAATTCAGACAGGTTTTCATATTAGGAGAGATAGAGAGTAGAGAGGAGATGTGTATATTCAGGATTGGACTGATCTCTCACGATGATAACCTACTCTTAGTTAGGAAGTAGGGTAATGGTTAGGTGTGTCTGTGTGTGTGTGTCTGTGTGTGTATGTGTGTGTGTGTGTATGTGTGTGTGTGCTGTGTGTGTGTGTGTGTGTGTGTGTGTGTGTGTGTGTATGTGTGTGTGTGTGTGTGTGTGTGTGTGTGTGTGTGTGTGTGTGTGTGTGTGTGTGTGTGTGTGTGTGCTTTTATTCCGATTAAAGTGTCTGCTTTTGACATGGTTTATCATGATTGCTTTTGCTAGTATCTCCTTCCACCCCCATTCTTCTTTTCTTCCCACCGTCCATACCCGCTTTTAAATCGCTGACCAGAAACTGTTTATCCTTGTTTTGATGTACCAGCATTACTTTGACCGTGGGTTGCACTTTTGTGTGCTTCGTTTTAACTTGCCGTGTTGCTACATGTCTGCTTGTGCCACGATATGCATTTCTTTGCTGCCTTCTTTTACCTTTAGATGATAATAATGATGATGATGATGATGATGATGATGATGATAAGAGAGAGAGAGAGAGAGAGAGAGAGAGAGAGAGAGAGAGAGAGAGAGAGAGAGAGAGAGAGATTACGTATGAGTGTGCGTGTGGAACCATGTAGAGGCGTATGCCTCTCCTGACTTTTCTTCTACAGCCACACAACGCCAACGGCAGCAGCAGCAGCGACAAAAACAACAGCAGATGCAGCAACAAAATTCTGACCCAGATCCACCTTCCAAGAAAACGGGCCCCGACAAGCGCGACAGCAACGCCACACAGGACAGAAGGTATGCAGACAGGCCTGCTACACAACCCAGAGGCTATGGGGACAGGCCTGTTACACGTGGGACCTACCCAGACAGACCCACAACACAGGGAAGATACCCTCCAAACAGACGTACACCTCGAACCTCTAACAGTGGTGCATTGCCCGACACGCCTCGCAGCAGTCTGGCCAGAGAGAGCTCCTGGATATCAGACGGAGGCACCGCCATGGGATACTACTCGAATGTGTCCACACCCATGTTCAACGAAAACATTAAGATCCGGGCGCAAGACATCATCTTTGTATCTCTGGAGCTGAAGGACCTCGGGCCCCTCCACGACCACGCCGAAGTCGATGAGCGTGCTGAAGAAACCAGGAACTCGGAACAAAAGATTAGAGCCTCTGATGAAGAGAGACAGTCCCGAGAAGATGTAACACAAAAGAAAAAAGATGGGACGACAAAGCAAGCCACGTCTACTCAAGAAACAAAGCTTTACCACAATAAAGCTATAGAAGACTGGCTTCAAAGGCAAAACAGACGTGACGACTCCAAAGCACAGAAAAGCCGAGAAAGAGAAGTTAAAGATGAGAGAGTCAACAAACGATCTCGTGTAGCCAAAGAAGAAACGATAGCAGAAGAGAAAGACCACTCAGAAAAACAGACAGAGACAAAATCCAAAAAGACACAGGACGTGAGAACAAATAAAAGAAACGAACAGGTTGAACGTAAGGACGACAGAAGGCGATCTGTTCAAGTTTCAAAAGAAAAAGTTATACAAAACAAAGACCAAGACACAGAAAAACAGACGGATGTAAAAGAAAACGAAGAAACAGAAACAAAAACTGTGGATAGAGTTGTCAGGCGACGCTCTGACTTAGAACAATTCGAACAAACAGAAAGCAGGGATGTGAGAGTTAGAAAGGAGTCTATTGTGGAAGACAAAAGTAGGAAGCAATCTATTGTGGAAGACAAAAGTAGGAAGCAGTCTGTTGTGGAAGACAAAAGTAGGAAGCTATCTGTTGTGGAAGACAGAAGTAGGAAGCAATCAGTTGTGGAAGATAGAAATAGGAAGCAGTCTGTTGTGGAAGATAGAAATAGGAAGCAGTCTGTTGTGGAAGACAAATATAGGAAGCTATCTGTTGTGGAAGACAGAAGTAGGAAGATGTCCATTGTGGAAGACAAAAATAGGAAGCAATCTGTTGAAGTCATGGAAAACAAGATGTCAAACAGAAAAGAACAACACAGAGAAAAACAAACTATATCGAAAAAAGCACAGGACACGAAAACAGACCATCAAAAAGAACAAACAGAAAAGACTGATGAAGGGGTCAGAAGGCAGTCTGTCCACATTAGCCAAGAGAAGAGAGCAGTGCAAAAAGAACAGCATGTAGACAGAACAGACGCTAAAAGGAGGGTCAGTAAAAGATCCACACTGACAGACGATGAAGAAGACGGAGTCGTGCGTCAGCGAAAAAGACAAAACAGTGAAAGATTAACACTGACAGATGATGAAGGCGACAGACTCGTCCGTCATGCTAAAAGACAAAATAGTAAACAGTCCATTGTGACAGATGATGAAGGCGAAAGACTGGTCCGTCACGTTAAAAGACAAAATAGTAAACAGTCGACACTGACAGATGATGAAGGCGACAGACTGGTCCGTCATGCTAAGAGACAAAATGATAAACAGTCCATTGTGACAGATAATGAAGAAGAAGGACTCGTCCGTCAGTCTAACAGACGAAACAGTAAACAGTCAACACTGACGGACTATGAAAAAGAAAGACTTGTGCGTCAGTCGAAGAGAAGAAACAGTATGCAATCCACTCTGACAGACGACGAAGAAGAAAGAACCACACGTCAAAAGCAAAGAAAATTTAGTAAACACCATTCACAAATTAAAGACGAAGAAGAAACCTTGCACCAGAATGAAGAAGCCAGAATGAAGAAGAGGAATTCCGTTGCAAAGAGAAAAAGTGAGCAAGAAAACAGACCCACGGAAAAGACAATTAATCAAGCTGAGGAGCCTGATGACACTATCTCTGACCGAGGTTCTAGAAGACTAGGAAAGATGTCAGCACAGGGGAACGAAACAAAATCTGAAGTAGGTAGGCGAAACTACGAAGAGAAACTGAAAATGAGGCTGGGACAGAGCGCAAAGAAACTGCCAAAGAGGACAAACAGCAATACAAAGACACTGACAGTAGGGATGTTATCAAGGAATCGTCTGCCCCCGGTCCAGACAAACAGTCCCGTGGGTCAGATCAGAAACCCACTCAACAGGCGTTCTTTATAACCAGCTGTGATGAGGATGAAGAAGATGACGAAGATGGTGAGATCAGAGACGATAGGTCAGAACTAAGCCGCCAGCTGAAGACGAAAACTACGAAAACTACACAACCATCCGCAGAGGATGTGGAAGAAGAAAAAGAAGAAGAAGATGACAAAGAAGAAAAAGAAGAAAGAAGAAAGGAACGAAGACTACGAGAACAAGAGGAAGAGGAAGAAAAGGATGAAGAGGAACAGGAAAACTGCCAACCACGTCCACAGATACGAACACGACAACAAGAAGAAGAGGACAGGGAAAAAGAGAACAAGCAGGAAAAAGAAGAAGAGGAGGAGAATGAAAAAGAGAAGGACGTGGAAAAACAACAACGACAACCAAGACAACATCGACAGCCACAACCGCAAGAACAAGTAGAAGAGGACGGAGAGAAGGAGAAGCAGGAAGAAGAGGAAGACGAGGAAGAAGAAGAAGAAAATAAAATGGAAAAACAGCCACAACAACAACCATCACGACAGCGGCAACGATCACGACGTCAACGACGACAAGAAGAAGATGATAATGGAGATGAGGAACAAGAGGAAGCAGAGAAAGAGGAGGAACAGCAACGGCAACGACCACAACACCAACAACGACCGCGACCTCGACGACAGGATAAGGAAGAGGAGGAGCAAGAAGAAGATCACGAGAAAGAGGAAAAGCAGGAGGAAGAAGGGGAACGACAGCGACGACGACAGCCGCCACCACAACTAGAAAAAGATGAGGGAGGAAGAGGAGGAAGAAGAAGAGAACGTAGAAGGAAAGCAACGAAAACCACAACGACAACGACGACAACAACAACGACAAGAGGAAGACGACAAAGAGATAGAGGAGCAGGAGGAGGATGAAGAGAAGGAAGAGCAGTACCAACGACGACAGCAGCGACGACCACGACGACAGAAGGAAGAGGAAGGTAGAGACAAGGAGCAAGGAGAAGAAGCAGAAGCAGAAGAAGTGGAACAACAACAACAACAGCAACAACAACAGCGAAAAGTACGACAACAACAACAAAGATTAGAACCTCAGGAAGAGGAGGAGGAGGCAGAAGAAGAAGGAGAGCAACAACGAAAATCACAACAAAAACGACGAGGACCAGAAGCACGAGGACGGCAGAAAGAGCAGGAACAGGAACAGGAAGTGGAAGAGGAAGACAAAGAAGAGGAAGTAGAGGATGACGAAGAAGAAGCCTTCATCCAAGCTTCTAAGGCGCGGGCAAGGAGAAGAGAAGAAGAAACGAGCCTTAGAACCACAAGACCAGGATGCTGAAACAGCCATGATGGATGCAGATGATGAAACAGACGAAGAACCGGACCAAGCACCGCACAAGACAAGGACCAAGAAAATGCCCAAAGCTGTGGACGGTGAAGACGAAGAACCGCCCAGACAGAACAGACGTGCGAGTAACCAGACTGTCAAAAGCGTCACCTCTAGCAAAGACACACAGCCCGGGAAACGGACAGACTCTGCTGTCCTGGAGGGAACATCAGACAAATCACAGACGAGAACGCGGAAAGATTCTATTATCTCAGTTGATGAGGAGAAA
>JAPXFY010000027.1:36606485-36618985 GCA_030674185.1 Monoplex corrugatus | reverse complement strand
GTTGAGCAATGGCGAATGCATACGTTTGAAGGGTAAGGTGTAAAGGTGAAGGTCACAAGGACCAAAAATGAAAATGCCTCAAATCAGCACCGTTGGAGGTACCTGTGTGAAGTGAGCTTTCTCAGGAATCTTGGTCAGAATTTTGAAATTATGATTTCATTGTTGTGGCCTGACTTTTTCCCTCGATGAACGTCTAGTTGTGTTTCAGCTGAAGCTTCTTCAAGGTCATTGACCTTGAAAAATATAAACTCTGGATTTTCTGCAATAACATTTCTTTAATAAAATGGGAGATTAGAGAGATGATTAAAGTAGCTTTACCATCTTGATAAAGAAGTAGGGGTGGTGGTGGTGGTTGATTGATTTCAGCTGCAACTATCATCCAAGGGAAATGTGTTTACACATGGCTGGGCATCAAAGGACCTTCAATAGACTTTCGTAGAAATATCCGGCGAGTGGAGAGTTTTTATGTTGGTCCACATCATATTTCCCCCTGCAATCTACCCTATGTCAAATCAGCTGAGGGTTCTTCCAGGGGAAAGCACGTCACCTTATAAGCCGCTGCCTTTCCCATCCTTCTCCTCCTTCTCCTCCCCTCCCCTTCCATCCCTTCCTGGCTGTTTCTTGTGTGTGGGTGTAATTTGGTTCACCTTTCAGGTTGGATTTTTTGCGGAATTTTTCAAGAACATTCTTTTGTTATGTTCTTCTTGTTTCAAGTTCAGTGCTGCCTCATTGGCGTTGAAGCCACGCCGTTCATTACGGATCTACCACACATCATCACTCAGAGGTTCAGTCTGTTGAATGTCCCAGCGCCAGGAAACCCAAGGGCGCCAGAGATGTCTAGAAGCCATGCGGCCACCTGATAAAGGAGGCCCTGCACTGCTAATGGGCCACTTGGGTGGAGTTCATCAGTGCCTGTTCTGATCCATCTAACTAAGGACATTGCCTGATAAACCTCCTGCTAACAACTATAATCGCTCAGTCGCGGAGCCAGACCGAGTGAGACAGTTGCCGGCAAGAAGGCCATCATCACAACCCCCCAGAGACAGCCGAGAGGGTTTTTATGTTCAATTCAAGGGACACAGGAAACAATTCTACTAAAAAAAAGACTGACCCAACCAGAATTATTTGCTGATTACAGTCACCAACACTCTAGCCAAATTACGTATGTTGCAGATTGGGCTTGAACCCGAAAGTGTTCATTTTTAGACGGCAGCTGTGTAACTATGTCAACACAGTAACGACAACCATCCACTCACCTTTTTTGTTAGTTATTTGTGCATTTGTACGTTGTGTTTAGGTGGCTTAACCCCTTCGATATGTGTATTTGTGAAGGTCAGTAGCAGTACCCCTGATGATCTTTTCTTTCAAGTTTCATTCAGATTTCTGTAGCTGACAGTTCTCCGGCACAGCATCCCGAAGGCTGCGTCGTGACTTCCCATGCGACAAAAGAAAAAGTCAATACATTGAGTTTATGGAGTTTCCAAAATAGCCAACAACGTTGTGGAAATGAGTGCGTGTTGTACTTTCATAAACACGCAGCAAGATGACGTTGGTCACTTGGAAATGGGTGGCGCAGCACTGCGGTGACGCGCTGTACCTGGCAAGCACAATCCAGATTTCATATCATAAATTCATTACACAGAAAGTAAAACAAAACAAACGCAAAAAAGGACAGAAATGTAAGAAACAGACAAAGGATGCCTTAGATAAAAGAGATACTTTCTGGGCTTTTGAAAAAAATCTGATGCCATCAGTTTCGTTGGTAGCTAATGATTGTGATCTAGTTTTATTTGCTTTCGAGAGAGTTGTACGATAGCCATAACCGACATGTAGAATAATGTTAACTTCGTTTTTTTGAGTTTCATGCCACGGGAAGGTAAAACGCATGTCTTGTTTGGCCGTTTGACTAAAACGGCTGTTTCTTTCTCTATTTTTTCCTTAATTTTCTTTTCTTTCTTTCTTTCTTCTTTCTTTTTTATTCTTTCAAGCATTAAAGTGTATTGTTCGTAGTGCATAAATGTCTTCGAATTCTTGTATACTATGGTTTTGACTTTTTGAAACAAATTTAATGGGGAGGTGGGACTTCCTGTTTCCAAACTCATAAGAGCGGTACAATAAACACGGTTATCTCGGCGTATCTGACAAACTCCCCATACACTGTATGATCGATTGGATTTAGGTTCCATTGGATCGGATTTTCTTTTCTGTTACAGTGTTGTTTTTTTTCCCACAGAATTGTGGGCTGCCCTCTCAGGGATAACATGCCAGGTCGTACGGCATGACTGTCTATCGTTGTATGAGTGTAACCTTGTTCATTAGTGAGAAGCTTTTTTTCAAATACAAGTTGTTGCCAAGAAAACTCGTTTGTTGCGTTCACTTCTTTCACGTGCGCTGAGTGCATGCTGCTGATTGCATCTCTGTTTATCGTCTCATCCGAAAGCCTGAGCTCCGCTAAGGGTGTAGTGGAGGGCGGGGGGCGAGAGAATGGCTGTGAGGCGAAGGGAGGTGTCTGGGGTTAGAGGTGAGATGGGGTGGGGGGAGCCTTCACCACATGATAGTTTTCCGGTGTTTATGAAGTTTCCAAAACAGGCAACTTACAAAGTTGTAAAAATAAGCGCGAAAAACCGAGATTCCGTCAGCAGCAGGCAATCAGCGCACGTGTCTTGGATGTCTGTGGTCTGCCGTGTAGAATAGAAAACAAGAGCCCAGGCTTTTGACATTTAAGGTCAAGGCCGACTAACAAAAACAGGTAAGCGGATGGATGACGTTTTAGGCCCCTGAATCCCATGAACATAGACACTCACATACACTTTCACACACAAACGCACACATTGTCAAAGTTACAAGTCTTGTCTTCCTTTTTTCAGGGAAGGAAGTTGAAAACTGATTCCGTCTGATTTGTATGCATTCCTGTGTGATGTGTGAACGTCGTGTGTTTGTATGTGTGCGCTTGTGTGTGTTCGTTGTTCGATGTTCACTGTAAGTGAGATTAGACCAAATATTGTGTGTGTGCGCAGCGTATGTGTGGTGTATGTGTGTGTGTGTGGTTGTGTGTGTGTGTAGATGTCGCGCCAGCAGGCAGCAAAAGTGTGTGTGGTGTTTTACAGTGATTTTATAGTGGTTCTATTTGGTTTTATGCATTGAATTTTGTATCAGTTTGTTCGATAATTTTCCATTGCTTTTATTCTTGCTTTTATTGCTTTTATTCTTTCTTCCCATTTATAGCCATGCGTGTGTGTGTGTGTGTGTGTGTATGTGTGTGTGTGTGTGTGTGCGTGCGTGTGCGTGCGTGCGTGCGTGCGTGCGTGCGTGCTTGCGTGTGTGTCTGCTTCAGCGCTTAGATTTGATTTTATCAAGATTTTGCGCTATATAAATATTGTAATTATTATTATTATTATTATGTGTGTGTGTGTGTGGTACCGACGTGTGTCTATGCCTGTATGGATGTACGTACGTCTATGCGTGTGCGCGCGCGCACGTGTGTGTATGTGTGGTGTCGATGTGTGGTGTGTGTGTGTGTGTGTGTGTGTGTGTGTTCGTGCGTCTATGTGTGTGAGTGTGTGTGTGTGTGTGTTTGATTTGATTGTGGGATTACTAAAATCACGCGTTGTGTATAACCCACTTGTAATGAGCTTCCCCCATGGGATGCTGGGGGATTTGTCAGTATGAATGGCATCCCCACCCTCCTGAAATTCTCTGCTAGAAATTTCCTCTTCTGTCTTTGTTTCTGCCTTGTTCCTTCTACTCTCTGTCAATTCTTCCTGTTATTTTCTCCCTTGGTGGTCCATTCACCTGTACGAGTTTAATACAGTCTTACTTTCTCTTTGGATTGATAATTGTGTACACGTATTAAGTGCATTTTTGGCTCTAGAGAAGCATGGTATTGAGTCAACTAAGCATTGCATTTTATTCACTAATTGTTGTGGTTTGTTTACTAAGTATAGCATTTTTTGCACTAAACATGTTTTGTTCATTAAGTACAGTGTCTTGTGAACGACGCATACATATTGCGTACTAATTACAGCATATTGTGATTCAGTTTATCATTTTGTTCACTAGGAATAGTGTTTCGTGTATTAAGTATAATATTTTGTTCATAGTATTTCATGTATTAAGTATAGTATTTTGTTCATATATTTTGTGTATTAAATACAGTATTTTGTTATCTAAATATTTTGGAAAAAATATAGCATTTTGTGCATTAAATATATTCTATTCACTAGGTGGAATATTTTGCGTACACAGTATAGTCTTTTGTTCACTACATAAAGTATTTTTATGCTCTAGTATGGTGTTTTGTGCACTAGACTAAATTTGTTGTGCACTATGTATATTATTGTATTCACTGGATAAAATGTTTTGTGCACTGAATATCGTATTTCATGCACTAGATAAAAACATTTTGTGCGCTAGGCATAGTATTGTGTTTACCAAATAGGGTATTTTATGCACTAAGTACCCGTAGGTGTTTTGTGCACTAGATAAAATATTTTGTGCACTTAGTATGGTACTGTGCGCTAGATGAAGTATTGCGTGCACCAAATATAGTAGTTTGTGCGCTGGGTAAAATATTTTTTTGCACTAAGAATAATATTCTGTGCACCAGATGAAATAATGTGTGCATTAGGAATAGTATTTTGTGCTGTAGATAAACTATTTGGTGCACTAAGTATAGTATTCTGTGCACTGATTATAGTATTTGTGCTGTAGATAAACTATTTGGTGCACTAAGTATAGTATTCTGTGCACTGATTATAGTATTTTGTTCATTAAGTATAAAGTTTTGTGTATAGTATTATTTTCATTAAGTCCAGCATTTTGTTTGTTGATGATAGTGTTTTGAATATTTGACAGAATTTGCTGCAGTCAGTAGAAGTCTGTGTGTAAATTCTTCTCTCTTTTGTGTTATTTAAGCTGACACCATTCATTTGTAAATAGATTTAGACTGATCACATTTGATTATGTCATTGCAAGTTCTATGGTTTCAATCCGCTTTTTGAAAAGAGAGGATTGCTATAGATCTACATGTACTTGATTTTCTGTGTTTCTCTGTGTGTACGCGTGTATGTGTATGTATGTGTGTGTGTTTGTGTGTGTGTGTGTGTGTGTGTCTGTGTGTGTGTCTGTGTGTGTGTCTGTGTCTGTTTGTGTGTCTGTGTACGTGTGAATGTGTGTGATGTGTGAGAGAGAAAGAGAGAGATTCATATTGTTTGCAAAATCAACCTCTCTCTCTCACTCACTCTCTCTCTTTTCTCTTCTCTCTCTCTCCCCCCTCTTCTGTATGTGTGTATGTATGTATGTGTATGCATGTATGCATGTATGTAAGTGCGTCTGCAACTATCTATGTATCTGTGTATCTATCTGTATATCTGTCTGTCTGTGTATATACATATATAATTATATATATATATGTATACATATACATATATATATATAATATATATATATATATATCCTACTATTTTTGTTTAATATGAGAAGGTAAGCAATAGCAGATGTGTAGACTGCCTTATGTCTTATACCTATCCATGTTGGCAAACATGATTCAGTTCATGTGTTTCTCTCTCCCTCATGTTCTCTGTCACATTGTGTGGGTGTGTCAGTTAAAAGCACGCTATCCATAAACAAAACGTACTAACAAATAACATTTTATGACTTTCATTACACACTGCATAAACACCCACACACAGGACTCATGAGTAAACACTGAAAATTTGAAGCAGGAGTAGCAGATTAAAGGGTATGTGTATATTTTGCAGTGACGTGTATACCATTCTTATTGATGCTTAAATGGCTCGTTAATTTTTTAAAGGGAGATTGTCTCATATCGTCGGAGGGGTCTGTGTGTCTGTCTGTCTCCCTGTCTCTGTATGTCTCTATGTCTGTCTGTCTTTGTCTGCCTGTATGTCTGTCGGGCTCTGCAGCAATGTGTCAGCAAGACCTTCTCAGCTGTTTCATACTGGATCCTCACCCAGTTTGACTCAGAGGGTAGATCATTGTGGAGTCACGAGGTTTCAAAGTGAAGGTCATTGACACAGGGACCAACAGTGCCCAAACTCAGTCTGTTGTAAGAGGGTGTGTAGACAGCACTTATTCAAACACTTCTGAGAAGTTTCATATTCTGTTGTCACGGTTGTAACTGTCTGATGTTGTCCTCACTCCACGTCAACTTTTATTTCAAGGTCACAGTGACCTTAAGAAGGACAATATCAGAATGTCCCAATAGGGAAAAAAAGAAGATGAAGGAAACAAAAACAAAAAAATAAATAAAATAAAGAAAACAAAAACAAAGAAATACATATGTATTACTTGCAAAGAATACACTAATAAGATAAACTATATCGCTGAATAGCGTTTTGTTTTCTTAAGCAAATGAACTAAAAGAAATATATACGTACATACATACATACATAAATACACACATACATACATACATACATACTCGTATATGTATATATATATATATGTATATATACACATATATATATATATATATATGTGTGTGTGTGTGTGTGTGTGGGTGTGTGTGTGTATGTGTGTGTGTGTATGTGTGTGTGTGTGTGTGTAGATACATACTTGCAGAGAATAAATAAATAAGATAAACTGTATCATTGAATACTGTTTTCTTTTCTAGAGCAAATGAAATAAGCAAGCAAACAAGCAGGCAATCGTCCACAAGAAATGATCACATACATTTGATACTGGTATTATGTGTACAAAATTTGGGGACCCAATCATTTCATACACACATACACGAACGCTCGCGCGCACACACACACATACACACACACACACACACACACACACACACACACACACACACACACACACGAAACACACACACACACACACGAACACACACACACATACACACACACACACACGCACGCACGCACGCGCACGCACGTATACACACACACTCACAACGTTAAATACAATCATCATCAAACAAGCAGAAAAGTAGCAAATCATAATGAAACGAATACATAAATGAAACGAATACATAAATGATAAGCAAATAACTGAACATTGAACGAGTAGTTCAATAGATAGATTGATAGATAGCTTGATAGCATGATAGATAGATATGAACAGACAGACAGGTGGGTAGGTGGGTGTGTAGGTAGGTAAATAGATAGATGTCATTCATTCATTCATTCACAAATGTCTTCCGCCCCACCCGCAGCCGTTTAATTTTCTACATGACATCATAACTGACATAATGACCCTCTATGACGTCACAGAGGCCTCGGAGGGAAGGCGACGGCAAAAGGAGTTCTTTAAGGAGGAGCTGAAGCGGTTACAGGGAAGCCTAAAGAGGGAATCCTCCAAGATCGTGCCCCCTTCCAGGAAAAAGTACACCCCGTTCGTCTTCAACACGCTGGAGCCCTACTATAACACCCGTACCCCCAGCTTTCTGATCGACACGGTCAGTCATTGGTTTGGTGATCACAATTGTCTGTTTGTTTTTAATTTGCCTTGTTGTTTGTTTGTTTCTTTGTTTGTTTGTGTCTTTCGTTCCTTCTGTCTTTCGTCCGTTCTTTCATTCTTTGTTTCCTTGTTTGTCTGTCTGTTCCTTTCTTCTTTTTTTCTCGTTCATCCTTTGTTTGTTTCTTTGTTTATTTGTTGCTTTTTTCCTTTGTTTGTTACCTTTTTCGTTGTGCGTGAATTTGATGTGGGGATGTGGCCTAGTGGTTAAAACACCTGTCCAGGACGTGAGAAATGTGAGGTTTGGGTTACGATTTGGACAGTGACTTGTCCACCTCCCATCCCATCCCCACCCGCTTCACTATTAAATGGTTGTCTAGGAGAAGAAAAATAGAGATCCTGTGTGCAGCGCACGCTAAAGATCCCACGGTAACGAACATGTCCCTGCCAAATTTTGGTAGAAAAATTCACACGCGTAGAGTAAACAGAAATACACACCTATAGACAAAAATATGATAAATAATAAATAAATAAATAAATAAACAAACAAACAAATAAACAAATCAATAAAAGGGGGTAGCGCTGCACTGCAGTGACGTATTGTTCCCCGAAAAGAACAGGCAGAATGTCACATGGTAAATCTATTGTGACACGAGAGGAAAAAGTTGGATTGGGGCAATGGGAAGGACACGACGAAAAACATACAGATATAACTTTGTTGCTATCTGTTTGCTTGTCTGTTTGCTTGTCTGTTTGCTAGTCTGTTTGCTTGTCTGTTTGCTTGTCTGTTGCTTGTCTGTTTGCTAGTCTGTTTGCTTGTCTGTTTGCTTGTCTGTTTGCTAGTCTGTTTGCTAGTTGTTTGCTTGTCTGTTTGCTTGTCTGTTTGCTAGTCTGTTTGCTAGTCTGTTTGCTTGTCTGTTTGCTTGTCTGTTTGCTAGTCTGTTTGCTAGTCTGTTTGCTTGTCTGTTGCTTGTCTGTTTGCTAGTCTGTTTGCTAGTCTGTTTGCTTGTCTGTTTGCTTGTCTGTTTGCTAGTCTGTTTGCTAGTCTGTTTGCTAGTCTGTTTGCTTGTCTGTTTGCTAGTCTGTTTGCTTGTCTGTTTGCTTATCTGTTTGCTTGTCTGTTTGCTAGTCTGTTTGCTAGTCTGTTTGCTAGTCTGTTTGCTTGTCTGTTTGCTTGTCTGTTTGCTATCTGTTGCTTGTTGTTTGCTTGTCTGTTTGCTTGTCTGTTTGCTAGTCTGTTTGCTAGTCTGTTTGCTTGTCTGTTTGCTAGTCTGTTGCTTGTTTGCTTGTCTGTTTGCTTGTCTCTTTGTGTCTGTTTCACAGCAGCGATTATAACAGGACAAAATTGATTTGATTGTTTTGAATTGTGATAAGTACACCTTAATTAAAACCTTCAATGAGGTTCTATTGGAGCTGTGTACTACCGGGTCCAGCTTCAGGCTAAGAGATTGATTTTGTCGCTGTTTCTCCCTTCTTGAAATCAGTCCCAGTTCGCAACAGTAAACATTGGTCTGTTTGCTGCCCATTCTAATGTTTCCATCATTCTGGGGAAGTCAGTTTCGTTTTGTAGGTCCCTTCTCTCCCTTTTCTCCCTTCTCTCCCTTTTCTCCCTTCTCTCCCTTTTCTCCCTTCTCTCCCTTTTCTCCCTTCTCTCCCTTTTCTCCCTTCTCTCCCCCCCCCCTTCCTATCTTCCCATATCAAGACTTTGCTAGCGCATGGGGTTTTCTCAAAATGTAATGGAATCTGCCAGATAGTTGCTGGCAGATTTGGGGATAGTGGACATGGAATTGTCCTAATGCGATGTATTCCTCTTGAACACGCTGCAAACTTCTAGCTCTTTCAAAGGCTCAGAGTCTATTGGTCGTAGCTCTTCCATGGTCAGTTTCCACCATTAACGTGCAAAGAGTGGACCTGTTACATGGGCAACAGCAGATTATCCTCAAATGTTTGTCTCCGGTTTGTGCCATGGAGATTCTTCCTTTCTGTTGTTTACACGCTTGTATCCTCATTGGTGTCACGGGGAAAAAGTGTTGACGGTCAGCAGCCTCCAGCTGGAAGGCCTGAAGTGGAGAATGCCGTGTGGCATCAAGGTCTCTTTCACGCCATCCATCAAAGTCTTCTTTGGTCTGCCTGCCGCTTTTGTTATATGCTTGCTGAATGGACTGGATGGGCTTGCATTCTGGTCAGATGACCAAACCACCTCATTGTCTGTTGATGGATCGTACTCCGTACTCATATTCAATGCATTTCTTTTGTCAAATTGGATTTACCATGTAAAACTCAGACTGCTCTCACCTTTGAAAGCGCGTCGCCGCAGTGCAGCCCCACCCATTTTTTTTTAGTAAGACTTCAGAAAGGGAAGAAGCCTGATTGGCCTTCAAGGAGAGGGACCTGGGAAGTCAACCTGTCTCTTCAATGTCTTTTACCAGGGCAGCCGGGTGAATGCTGTGCTCTTCACGATTTTCAACTGCCATCGGATATCTAGCGTGTACAGGCCAGAAGGCACACGGGTTCGTCACGTTTTTGTCCCCTTCCGAAGGACTAGACGTTTAGTTCGACTTTCTGGTCCAACTAAGGAAAAGTGTCGAGACTTTCGCGGGGAATGGACCCTGGAACCTCGAGTTTATTTATTGTTATTACTTATTATCTGAACCATTGTGCCACTATCTCCTCAAAGGCATATCACTGATGTTCCCTCCATTTCGCTGGTCTTGGTCTTTCTAGTCATGTTGTGTCTGGTCCTGTTGACGGTTTTTCTCGAACAACCCGTCTCCCAGGTGGTTATTTTGTGCTCCAAGGGCTTGGTCAGGGTCCAGGTTTGGCACTAGCACTGGTATATGTAGGGTGGGGATAAAAAGATAGAATTGGCGAGCTTAGATTTATCTTTTGGGGTGTTTCAGGACTAGGGTAAATCACATCGTTTACTCCCTTGATTCGATTCTGGTTGAATCTATCGCCCTCTGTAAAAATACTGATGAGGTATTTGAATTCGCCTTTTTGTTGAGTTAAGTGCCACTGAAGTTGATACTAGGGTTGTCCAGTGTCTCTCCAGCTGCACAGACTCCATAGTCATTTAGGACTGAAGGAACCGAGTGATAATATGCCTCTTCCAGTCCCTGTCCCGTGTGTGACTGGATGGTGTATATTATATATAATTATTAGAACTGTGGACTCAAGATCTGGTATCTTTGAATCCAGTCCTTGCCCGCGACGTTTCGAGTTGGCCTGTTCACTGTCTATCTAAATGTTTCCATCATTTTGATGGTGTTAGCTTAGTGTTTCATAGGTCCCTTCTCCCCCTTTGCCTTTCAAATATTTTGCCAGCGTGTAGGATTTTGTACAGGTCCAGTGGGTCTCACAGTTAATTGCCGACAGATTTGGGTGGAGCACATATGGAATTTTCTGAGTGCGATGGATCACTCTTGAAAAATTCCATTCTGCAACCAACTGCGGCTGGGTTATAAAAACTACAGGTCTGATTGTGTCTTTGTTTTTTGGGGAGTTGAATTGTTCGGTGAATGAACTTAGTTAATGGTGGTGGTGATAATGTTGTGGTGGAGAGGGTATAGATGTTTGTTTTTACTGCTACTACCATTACTACCACTACTACTACTGCTACTGCTACTGCTGCTGCTGCTGCTATGACTACTACTACTACAACTACTACTACTACAATCACCACCATTACCACCACCACCATCATTACTACTGCCACTACAGTAGTGCTGGTGCTGCTTATACTACTATTAACACTACTGTCACTGCCAATACTGTTGCTGCTGCTACTACTACTATTACTACTACTTCTACTACTACTACTACCGCTACTACTACTACCGCTGCTGCTGCTACTACTACTACTTTTACTACCACTGCTGCTGCTACTACTACTGCTGCTGCTGCTGCTGTTACTGCTACTGCTACCTCTACTTATCCTACTGCGTGTTGCTGCTGCTGTAGATTGTTGGAAAACCTGTCGTTAAGAGAAAAAACCCGTTCATATCTACCGACTGTCACTATAAAACATCACCTGAGACATTTAATATGGCTACAGAAAAATGTTTTTGGTACAGTTTTATCATGTTGTGTTTGTCTGTGTGCGTGTGCTTGTTTTGTTTTGTTTATATCTTGGCTTGTTTGCTTGTTTGTTTGTTTGCTTCATTTCTTTTTTTTATAAATTTTCACAGCCAGACGAGAGCGAACACGTGTTCTCCTTCACCACTCGGAACACGGCTCAGGGATTGACGGATCCCTGGATCGACCTTCGAATGGACCAGGAGATCCTGCCGCAGATTCCACAAAGCAATCGTTCTAGCCACGCCGATCAGCAGAGTCATAAAGGACGTCACAGGTGAACTTTATCAAACTTGTCATAACAACGTATTGCTCAAGGATGGTAACAATAGGTCCCACTGTCTTACAGCTTGTCCTTTGTTTCTATGCACATGTGAGCACACGAGACATAAAATCAGATGAGACATAACACATGCAGTGTCAAAGAAGTTATAAACATGAACTATGATGAAGTATTGAGTTCTCTATGTCAGCGGTGCATGTCTGTCTAGACAGGGAGGAGGTGTGAAAGGGTGTTGGATTGAAATGAAACGAAACGAAATTTTGTTTTGCAACGATAAGGACATTAGCACATAGGCCAGCTGACATGTCTGCCCGTACAAATCTGCTTACATTAGGAAACAGAAAATGGGACTTTGCAAAATAATAAAAATCAAACAAAATAGACTACACAACAGTAGATTAGCTAGTTAAATAACTGAACACCCGAAGAATTTAACGTACAACAGATAGAATTGCCGTACTAACAGTTTCAGGATTCCCCCCCCCCCCTCTCCCTACAACCGAAGAATTTAACGTACAACAAAGCGACTTCTGTCTACTGTGCCTATCCCTGTTTCTATCCAGCTTGAAGACTCGGTAATCCACACTTCCACATCCGTGCGTAATCTTGGAGTTGTACTGGACCAAACTCTTTCCTTCCACAGCCAGGTATCCTCTGTCTGTCGTGCTTGTTACTTAGAACTTCGACGGATCAGTTCTGTGCGTCATCTTCTATC
>JAPXFY010000027.1:36591485-36601485 GCA_030674185.1 Monoplex corrugatus | reverse complement strand
TTTGTCTCACTCATTCTCTCTCTGTGTCTTTGTCTCACTCATTCTCTCTCTGTGTCTTTGTCTTTATGTTTGTCAGCTCCTTTCTCTGTCTGTGTGGCCTCCATCCGCCTCTGTCTGTCCGTTTGTCTGTTTGTTACCTGCAGGTTTCGGCAGATCTGTAGACTTACACCAGCAACTTAGAGGGATGGCGAGTAGCAAAATAACTTTCAGTGCTGCTGTCTTTGTCACTCACTCACTCACTCTCTCTCTCCCTCCCTCTCCCTCTTTCTCTTCCTCTCTGTTTTTTTTCTCTCTCTCCCTGTCCTCTCTCTCTCTCTCTTCTCCTTCTCGCTCTTTCGCTCTCTCTTCATTGTCTCTCTTTCTCACTTACATGCACTTTCAGTTATTCATCATCAGAGATTATACTTACTCTTGCTTTTATCCACTCACATGAATTCTAACATTTCTCTTTATTGTATCTGATTTATCTGTTGTCTTGATACGCTTACATGAGTTACAGCAGATGTGTAAATCATGCATTGTACTAATATCTAATATTGTTAGAAATATCTAATACCGTTCAAAATTTCCTTTCATTTCATTTCACTACCTCTTTCTCTTTCTCTACCTGTCTCTGTCTCTGTGTCTGTCTGCCTGTCTGTGTGTCTGTCTGTGTGTGTGTGTGTGTGTCTGTCTGTCTGTCTCTCTCTCTCTCTCACTTGTGTTGAGTCAGTGTAAAGACACTGACACTGTTTGAAAACAAAGACCAATCAATCAATCAGTCAATCTCAATATCTCCCTCCTTCTCCCCACCCCTTCTCTATCACCACCACCCCTCTCTTTCTCTACATGTCTGCCTTGTCTTTCCTCTCATCATCTGCCCTACGTTTCTCCTCCTCTTTTTTTAACTGTCGTCTGTGTTGCATTCATTTGTCGTGCCTTGTAGTGAGGACAGGGTTTGAAGATTGTGCTACCTGCTTTGCTGTCGTCACAACCTGTGTACTGGCTTCAGGCTTCATACAACTTATCTGTTCCTTGTAGCACTCTCGGTGTTTTGTTTGTTTGTTCATCTTCTGATCACATGGTTTGATATTTAGTGTAACGGACGCGGCAGTCAGATGGGTAAGATGCCAGACTGCCCGATCAGAAGGTCTGGGGTTCGATACCTGCCTGGGTACCTGCCGCCTGGTGGGTAAAGGGTGGACATTTTGACCGATATCCCAGGTCAGCATGTGTGCAGACATGTTGGTGCCTAACTAAACCTCCTGCGTGTGCATATGCACGTTAAAGTTCCTGTATGTCATGTTAGCGTCCGATGGCTTATAAAACACAAAAAGACCAGCATGCACACTCACCACAGACAGAAGCATGCACACTCACCACAGACAGAAGCATGCACACTCACCACAGACAGAAGCATGCACACTCACCACAGACAGAAGCATGCACACTCACCACAGACAGAACATGCACCTCCCCAGACAAGATGCACACTCACCACAGACAGAAGCATGCACACTCACCACAGACAGAAGCATGCACACTCACCACAGACAGAAGCATGCACACTCACCACAGACAGAAGCATGCACACTCACCACAGACAGAAGCATGCACACTCCCACAGACAGAAGCATGCACACTCACCACAGACAGAAGCATGCACACTCACCACAGACAGAAGCATGCACACTCACCACAGACAGAAGCATGCACACTCACCACAGACAGAAGCATGCACACTCACACGCAAGCTCACACACACAGACAGAAGCATGCACACTCACCACAGACAGAAGCATGCACACTCACCACAGACAGAAGCATGCACACTCACCACAGACAGAAGCATGCACACTCACCACAGACAGAAGCATGCTGATGCACACTCACCACAGACAGAAGCATGCACACTCACCACAGACAGAAGCATGCACACCACCAAAACAGACAGAAGCATGCACACTCACCACAGACAGAAGCATGCACACTCACCACAGACAGAAGCATGCACACTCACCACAGACAGAAGTATGCACACTCACCACAGACAGAAGCATGCACACTCACCACAGACAGAAGCATGCACACTCACCACAGACAGAAGCATGCACACTCACCACAGACAGAAGCATGCACACTCACCACAGACAGAAGCATGCAGACTGTGCAGCAATATACCGCCTGCACAGTGCAGGCAACACAACGTGCACAATCCAGTCAAGACATTGGTGGGTATCATCTTAGTTTTCCTTCCTGGTGTGTTTGTTCAGTCTGTTTGGATTTGCTGTGTCGTTTCTTTTTTCCTCCCTCTCTTTTCTAGTTGGTTTGTGCGTTTCTTATTTGGCTTTGGTTAAGTGTTGTGTCACACGCGAAACACAAAACAGTAAGTTTTTGGGGTGCCCCCTCCCCCTCTGTTTTATCAGGACTCCCTGACAACAGAGTGTGCGGGGTACTACTCTGCAACGGTGCTTTGTTTAACAATGTTTTGTGGTTGTTTTTCCATTTTACTATTTGCTGTAAATTGTCAGACCTCGTTTTACCTGATCCTGATTCGAAGAAATTTAACAAATGAACAAAAAGAAACTTTAAAAAAAGAAAACGCAAAAAAAAAAAAAAATTAGAAAAACCGTGCAGTCGTGCTCGAAGAAGATGCAAGGGAGGTAATAGCCTTTAGGCCTTAAAGAAACAAAAACAAAAACAAGCATAAAATTCTTACATATTTCATTCTGTGTAATGCGAAATTGTTGTATATGTGCTGTTATACGTGTTTTGCGAGTGACTTCACCATTCCCTTCGGCTTGTTGCACTAATGGGCTGGGGATGCAGGGTGGAGGGGGAGACCTTCTGCTGCTTCTCTGGGTATTGCTTCAACCTGTCTTTGTGTCTGTTCCTTCTTTCTAACAGAGAACCCAAGAACGAAGAAGAGCAAACCTACCAAAAAGAAGGCCAAAAGATAACAGCTGCTTGGCTCCTGCTACTATTGCTACTATCACCACTACTTTTTTCTTCTTTTTCTTTCTTTATTGAAATGACGCAGCATTGGAAACCGCAACAAAAGACGCAACCAGCCGACGTGCTAGCAGCTGAACTGATCCAAAATACTGACAACTGAAACACGTTTCCTTCTGTTATTCGAGTTTTTAACATCCTATCTTCCACTTCCTAAGTTGGTAATGCTCAAAACAACCAGAAGAGAAAATCAAAACCACAAAATTCCAAATTCTATAAGCTCGTTACCGTCTTTTTACGAATGCGCTCACGAAGTTTAAAACACGCCTAAAAATAAAACTGTAGTGCATAAATTATTCCTGATTTTAGCAAGTTTATCTATAAATTTTAAGTTTGAAATAAGTTAAAAACCCAGAAATTAAATTTTCGTACTTTAGTTGGTTTTCTTATGTTGCGTCATTAAATGTATAATAATAATAATGATAATAATTATCATCATTATTATCGTTATTTGATGTAGTCATCTGACATCAGTACTGTTCTTTTCCCATTATCGTGTATATATCTTAACACTGGACACGCTGTTCAGTCCTCGTTCCTCACATTGATTAAAGTATTTATTACATTCCTGTTGTGTTTTTGATTGCTTTAGACCATTCCCATGGCATAATTTTTTTTGCAAAGACTTGTCACCAGTAGTGTTGAACGTGTGGTGTGTAGATGTGTGAATGAACGTGAAGATGGGGGTGTCGGAACTAGGTTGTTGCTGTCACTGTTAGCCAGGTCCAAAGGCAACGATCCTCCCAGCGATTACACCAAATAGATTATTTTACATTTTTACCGAGATAGACAGATACATATCACAGTAGTTCATTAATTAAGTTTATCTTATGTGAGAAAAGTTGGTTTTCTTCTGATAAAAACACACATGATTGTATAATTCAGTTTAGTTTACTCTCACTTTGATTCATGTATGTGTACATCTCACACACTTGTATAATTTACTCCAGTTTACCCTCACATAATTGCTTAATTCACTGAAGTTTACCCATTGCATAATTGTATGATCCAGTTAAGTTTACACACACATAATTGAATAATTCCATTTATTTATTTCCATTTAATGAAATATTTCATTTCAGTTTACCTTCACATAGTACATGTACAGTTTACCCTCACAGAATTCAATTTACCCTCACAGAAATCAGCTTACCCTAACAGAAGTTAATTTACCCTCCCAGAATTCAGTTTACTTTCACAGAAATCAGTTTACACTCACATAATTCAAATATTTTTTATTTATCTTCCCAGAATTCAACTTACCCTCGCAGAATTCAGTTTACCCACACATAATTCAGTGCCCTCTCAAAGAAATCAGTTATTTGGTTCAGTCGTATAAAGGAAAGCTGGCTGTGTTCTGATGGTGAGACATGTAAAGCAGTTCTCCAGTTGGGTATACATGTACTTCATGTCAGTGAAGTGTGCTGTGCTCTGATCAGTTCAAGACAAAGTCATTGTCAGTCCTTGTGGAGACATCTTTATTGTCGATGGTCACTCAAAGCATCTTTGTTCCATTTAATCGTTCAATGCAATGTCATCGTCACGTGTCATTCAAGGCAACTGTGTAGCAACTTTTCATTCTGTGCAACTTTACTGCAACGTATCATTTAGCACAGCTGTATTGCAACTTATCATTTAGTGCAACTTTATTGCAAATTATCGTTTAGTACAATTGTATTGCAACTTATCATTTAGTAAAGCTGTACTGCAACGTATCATTTAGTACAACTCTATTGTAACTTATCATTTAGTACAATTGTATTACAACTTATCGTTTAGTAGAGCTATATTGCAAGGTATCATTTAGTACAACTTTATTGCAACATATCATTTAGTACAATTGTATTGCGACTTATCATTTAGTACAACTGTCTTGCAACTTATCATTTAGTGGACAACTTTTTTGCAACTTATCAATCAGTACAATTGTATTGCAACATATCATTCAGAACCCCAGTGGGGATCACACGAAGATCAGATGCCTGAGTCCAGTCTCAACCCAGAAGATACAAAAATTGCCCGTTCGCTGCCCATCTTAAGTAATGCTCCGACCATTTTGGTGGTGTCTTCTAAGTCTTTTTATGTTTACCCCCATCCCATCTACCCGCTTCGGAGTGTTTTGCGCAGGGCTCAAAGAGTCTGCCCAATTATCACTGATAGCTTTGGTCAGAGCGCCTATTGAAACGTCCGCCGTGATGAGTCCCTCGTGGTATGCTGAAACTCAAAACTCAGACTGGGTGATACAGAGCCATGTGTATTTTGTGCAATACTAGGTGCCAGGTTAGGGTAGAGGAAGGTGGACCTCCTGCTTTTCAGTTTGGCAGCACGAGTTCGAGCTTGCAGCAGGAAACTGCAGTCCACCCACCTATAACGGTGTTAAGTGGTTAACTTGCCCTGTTCAGGGTTAGGGAATACAAAGCAGCGAGAAAGCGGAACTGGAATCCGCCCCCCCCCCCCCCCCCCAGTAGTCCCGTAAGTAATGAGATGTCTATCACCTCAATCCCCTAACACCCATTATAGGACTATCTTTTTTGTCTTTCTGACCAAGTACTGTTCAACAGAGAAGTTGACGATCCGGGGAAGACCTCTCATGCCGACAGTTTCAGAGATCTGTTTACTTGTAAGATGTAAGAAAATGAAACAAGTCTCAGTTCATCAAGTGGAGTTATGCCTTTCCACCATCAACTCTTTCTATTCGGCTTCTTCCAAAAGACAATGCTTTCTTTGTGGACTGACGCAGTGTGTTATCACCGAGGTGGACCCTACCAAATGTATGGCACTATCTGTCCCCATCAACCCTGTGGACCCTACCAAATGTATGGCACTATCTGTCCCCATCAACCCTGTGGACCCTACCAAATCTATGGCACTATCTGTCCCCATCAACCCTGTGGACCCTACCAAATCTATGGCACTATCTGTCCCCATCAACCCTACGTAGGAACAGTTCATTCCATCTGATACCCATATGCAATGAAAAAACAGGAAGTTCTTCTCGCGTTTTCTTTGTGCATCATGCTTTTGTTTTGTTTCATTGCTTGTTTTGTGTTTGATTCGCATCAGTGGCAATAATCAAGAATAACCCATATCTGTTGTAACCATAACTACATGTTTATTCGTAGTATGAAACTACAAGAACACTATTCCCACTCTCCCTCTGTTACATGTGGCCCAGTTTGATAATAGTTCAGATGAAAGAAAATGTTTTGTGTTAAACGTGAAACGAACTAAGGAGTATTGAAGCAATGAGGATACGCATTCCTATTCGTTGATTATTGGCTTTTTTGTTTCTTTACGTTTTGATTTTTTTGGGGGAAGGGTCTTTTCAAGTGGGAACGAATTCTTTCTGTGTAAACATTAATGTTTGTCATGTCATCGGTCTTGTTTGGAAGTGTGGCTTTTTATCCTGTGATAAAAAACATTGATGTTTGTTTATGACTGTGGATTCTTTTCCTGCTGTGATAATTGCTTTTTTTCCCTGATTCCCCACTTTGCCTTTTCGTATGCTATCATTAACTAATAACTATTGCTTTGTAACCAAAGATTTCTTTCCGGTACTATTCTGTTTCTAACCAAACCATTGCTTGTCTATTTTAGCCTGTGTTACAAGATCGTTGTAATATTAATACAATTCCAGAACCAAACTCCTACATTATTGTGGTTTATTTTATTCGAAAGTTTTAATCTGTGGTTGGGATTTCTGTGTAAATTGTCGTCTCCTTATTGTGTGTAAACGTCAGAGCGACTGTTTGAATTTAGCCAACGCAAACTGTAAACGGAAAGTTTTGAATTTGCTTTATCACGACTAAATATCCAATATGACCAGTGCCTGTGGTTTTCCTGTGAGACTCATTGCTGTCCACATTGATTTGGGCATGCGCTGCATGCAGTTTGTAACCACTATTTTTACAGCAAAGCGCGTGTGCTCTCATATATTTATGTATATGTTATCTTTGTATGTACATAAGATGTGTGATATTTTTTATGGGGTAAGTTCGTGTTTCTGTGATATGCCTCTTTCAAAAAATAAAGCCAAAATCAAAACTTCGTTCTTGCATGTGTTCAGTTTTGTTTTTATCCCGTTTGTTTGTGAGCTTATTTCTTTCTTCTGCTCTCGGTCTGTCACTCTGTCTGTTTGTTTGATTGTCTATCAATCTGTCTGTATGTATGTATGTCCTAGCCCTCTCTCTGTCTTTCACTCTGTCTCTCTTTGACTTTCTCTTTCTCTTTCTCTCTCTCTCTCTCTTTCTCTCTCTCTCCCCCTCTCTCCCTCTCTCTCTCTCTTGTATATAGAACAGCAACGGCAAGTTTGAAAAATGGCTTCTAGCCAATAGCTTTTACCGTTGGAAAATAAAGTATCATTGTCATTGTCATTGTCTTTGTCTTTACTGGCTGTTCACAATGCCCTGTTCAGTGTCTTGAACCACTGAGAGTAATGATTTTCTTACAGTGCCAAAATGATGTTTTGGACTCTCACGTTGATCCCAATAATGAGTACTCACATTGCGCGTGTTATGGGTCTTCATGTGGTTTACATCAAACATGGACGCACACGTTCTTTGACAGGCACTGCATGACAAAGAGTCCTGGAGCCCTGGACAGGACTGTGGGAGTACTGGAACACACCATCTGCCTCAGGTCTACGGAGGATGACCATCACCCAACAACCACCTACATGCAGAGTCCTATCTTACAGGCTTCCAGCACAATCTTTTGCCTGTAAGCGTCATCAGTTTGCCATCACCGTAAGGCTTGGTCCCAGCTGGTGATTGAAAGCCTGGTTGTTCCGGATTACCCGTATGCGGCTTGACCAGCACATGGAATCTCTAAAGTGTGAAGGAGGCGTGCAGTCCTCTGCCGACTGTCTCGTATACTGACGTTCGAAGTTCCCACTAGTGCTGTGACTGTCACGTGTAGAACGGCCCAAGCAGGTATAGCTTTGTTGTTCTCAGTATGTCTTCCAGCCTCCAGCTCAAGAACCTTTCTCTGAAGCACGTGGGGCATTAATTCATCATCATCATCATCATCATCATCATCATCATCATCATCATCATCATCATCATCATTATTATTCTTCATCGGCAACATCATCGGCATCAGCATGTGCCCTGCACCATGGCGTTGGCGATCATGGCCCTCCATACGAATCTTCGATTGTCGTTGCAAGTATACCTCCCAATCTGTGTGTCTTCATCCACTCCGCAAGTCCGTCCAGTATTTTATCTCTGGGTCTACCTTGTGCTCCTTTCCCCCAACTTTCCTGTTGTGACTAGGTGCTCAAATTTCTCATAACATGTCCTATAAATGTTGCTTTGTCTTTTCCTAATCTTCTTCATTAACGTTCTTTTTGTGTTTGCCTCTTTCAAAACTATCTCGTTTGTTTTCTTTGCTGTCCATGGAACTCTTAACATTCTTCTCTGAAACATTTCAGCTGCCTCACTTTTGTTCTGACTTTGTGTGTTGACTGTCCACATTTCAATACCGTGCAAGAATATCTGTTCTACATAACACTGATGAACTATCTCCCTGATGTTAATTGACAGACATTTGTTGGTAAGAACGCTTTTCATTTTCTCGAATGCTGATTTAGCTTGGCCAATACTGCTGGCTATTTCTGATATGCATCTGCCGTCTGGTGAAAGACGATTGCCAGATATAAATTTATTATAAACGTATCAATTTGTCTCAGTGTTGTGCCATCTGTGTTATTTTGCACGAGGGGATTCTGTCTTTTTGCTGTTTAGGTCCAGCCCTTTACTTCTGCTTTCTGTTTTTATTATATTCACGAGATTTTGTAGGTCTTTGTCATTTTCTGCAATTAGAACGGTGTCATCTGCTTAACGAATATTGTTTTTTACGTTTTTTCTCCAAACTTTACCCCAGGGCATTCTTCTAGATTTCTCATGATGGTTTTGCTGTAAAGTGAAAACAAATCCGGTGACAGAACACAACCCTGCCTAAACCCTCTTTGATATTTTGGAAAGAGCTTATATCATTTTCTATTCTCATTACTGCTTTTTGTTTCCAATACATATTCCTTATTATTCTTAAAACCTTTTCCATCAACATCGAGCCTTTCTGGCTGGTTGATCAGTTCTTCGTGTTTTACTCATCAGAAACGTTCGTATAATAAACAAAACATACAAACAATTATTCAACTTGACTGATCTTTCTATGGAAGGTCTTAGGACTTATATGACATTAACAGTTCCTTTCCCTTCAACGAATTCCACATGGTTTTCTGCTATTTCTCTTTTGATTCTGTTCCTTTAACCCATGTATAGTCTTTATACATACGTACATCCAACCATCCATCCATCCATCCATCCATCCATCCATCCATCCATCCATCCATCCATACTTACATACATATATACATACGTACATACACATATACAAACACGCCCACACACGCATACACACACGCACACGCGTAGATATATACCCACTTACGAACCCACACATACAAAAAACATGCACATGCACATCATCATCATCAACTACTTCTACAGATGTCATATAAATAGGAAATATATAGTAAGAAGGCTGAAGTCATGGTAATCAGTCAGACAAGAAATCCACTCATTTAAAATAAGAGTAAATGGCACAACACTGAGACAAGTTGATAAGTTTAAATATATAGCAACAGTCATCTCACCAGACGGCAGATGGACATTAAAAATATTCGGCAAAATTCACTAAGCTAAAACAGCATTGAAGAAAATGAAAAGCGTTCTTACCAACAAATATCTATCAGTTGACATCAGGAAGACATTTATCCTATATTACATAGAACCGATACTGTTGTGCGGATGGGTACCCTGGACAATCAGTATAATCAGCAAGCAAAGTCAGACCAAGACTGAGGTAGCTGAAATGCGGTTTCCAATAATGTTAAGAGTTCCATGGGCAGCAAAGAAAACGAAAGAGACAGTCTTTGAAAAACACAAAAAGACCGTTAGTGAAGAATATTAGAAAAAGACAAGCAACATTTATAGGACATTAGATG
>JAPXFY010000027.1:36558985-36581485 GCA_030674185.1 Monoplex corrugatus | reverse complement strand
AAAGATTTACCTCTCCCAACAAAACATACAAATGAAGAACTCCCATCTGTATTCTCCAAGTATTTCACCACCAAAATACAAACTCTTCGTGACAGGCTTGACAGGACACCCTGTCAACTATGCCCACCTGACCCTTCCTTCTCTGGCACACCTCTTACTACTTTTACCCCAGTCTCACAAGAAGAAATTTTCAACACAATCAGATCCATGTCGTTCAAAACCTGCGAACTGGATCCTCTTCCAGGTTCTCTCTACTCCGACTGTCTCCCTACTCTCCTCCCATTCATCACTGACATCATCAACACTTCTCTTCAAACTGGAACTGTCCCAGATTCTTTCAAGTCTGCTATTGTTCACCCTCTCCTCAAGAATCACAATTTAGACCCAAATGAACTGAAAAATTACCGGCCTATCTCTAATCTCTCTTTCTTGTCAAAACTCCTTGAAAAAGTCGTCCTCAACCAGCTGAACTCTCACCTGTCTGCCAACAATCTCCTCAATCCTTTACACTCAGCCTACCGCCAGTGCCATAGCACTGAAACTGCCCTACTACACATTCTCAACAATCTCCTCCTTGCAACTGATACTGGCAAAGTCTCTCTCCTCACACTCCTTGATCTGTCTGCAGCCTTTGATACCATTGACCATGGTATTCTCCTTTCTAGACTTCATCATACTTTTGGCATCTCTGACATTGCTCTCTCCTGGTTCACTTCATATCTATCAAACAGAAAACAAACCGTTCTCATCAATGGCACTTACTCTCAACCTGCATACCTGACCTGTGGTGTTCCACAAGGATCTGTCCTTGGCCCTGTTCTTTTCACTCTTTACACCTCCCCCCTGTCCACCATCATCAACTCCCACTCTATAAAACACCACTTCTATGCTGATGACACCCACTTCAAGACAGTGACTCACCTGATAATATACAGCGCCTGTTGACTCGCACCACTGAGTGTTACTCGGACATTAAGAACTGGATGACACACAATAGACTTCAGCTTAATGACGACAAGACAGAAGCTATCCTCATTGGCACCCGTCAGAAACTTTCTCAGCTGCCTCCTCTTTCTCTCCCATTATGTAACACATCAGTCCCAATTTCTGATTCAGCTAAAAACCTTGGTGTCTGCATTGACTCTACCCTCTCCATGAACAACTTTGTTTCTCAAACTGCCAGATCTTGCTACTATCATCTCCATCGTATAAGCCTGATCAGGAAGTATCTCTCTGTCGAAACAACTGCAAAACTCGTTCTCTCCTTCATAATGTCTCGCATTGACTATTGCAATTCACTCCTGTCTGGTCTTCCTGCCTCCACCATTCACATCCTACAGCGCATTCAAAACAATGCTGTACGCCTTGTACTCAAAAAGAAAAAAGCTGACCACATATCTCCTCTCCTGGCACAACTTCACTGGCTCCCTGTATCAAAGCGCATACAGTACAAATTAGACACCATGTGCTACAAAAGCCTCAATAACGCAGCCCCCGATTACCTGTCAAGCCTATTTGAGATCTATGTTCCCTCACGTACCCTCCGCTCTGCCTCCGATCCTCTGACTTTTCGCTTTCCACGCACTAACCTCAATACCTATGGTCCACGAGCCTTCTCTGTTTCTGGTCCACTCTCCTGGAACAAACTTCCTCTCTCAGTCCGTCAGCAACCTACTTTTGTCTCCTTCAAGTCCGCTCTCAAAACTCACCTTTTCTCCTCTGCATAAAATCCTAATCTCACTCAACCACCACCCCCCCCCCCCTCTGCAGCCTGTCTCCGATCGGAGGGGAATTACATTGTTATAATATATAATTGTATATGATATGCTCTCTATAATTTTCCATTGCTTTTATTCTCGCTTTTATTGCTTTTATTCTTTCTCCCCATTTATAGCCATGCGTGTGTGTGTGTGTGTGTGTGTGTGTGTGTGTGCGTGCGTGTGTGTGCGTGCGTACGTGCGTGCGTGCATGCGTGCGTGTGTGTCTGTTTCAGCGCTTAGATTTGATTTTATCAAGATTTTGCGCTATATAAATATTGTAATTATTATATTATTATTAATATCAATCGCTCACCTGCTCAATAGCTCAATCAGCCACTCAGATCACTTGATTCCTTCCCTCCCTCCCTCCCTCCCTCCCTCCCTCCCTCACTCACTCACTCACTCACTCACTCATGCAATAATCAATCAACCGATCAATTAATCATTCAGCCCATCAATTCATTCATTCCATTAAGAAAACATACATCAAACCAAAGCTCTCACATAGTCATTCAATCTGTTAATTCAGTTTATCGATCGATTTCGATCAGTCCATCCATCCATCAATTAACCCATCACTCGTTGTCATATCAACGTACCATAGCAGCGTTCTCATTGGAAATGGAGTCTACTCCAGAAGTCAGGTTGGGCATATCGAACATGGTGGCATTGGCAAGAACCCCGGCGTTGTCCAGGACTTGGGCCACATCCTGCGTGTGGTGCTGAAGATTTTTTGCCTGAAAGGTACAAGACAAACAGGATAAGTTACCCAGCCCTGAAATCGTTGCAGAGTGAAATCTATCTATCTATCTATCTATCTATCTATCTATCTATCTATCTATCTATCTATCTATCTATCTATCTATCTATCTATCTATCTATCTATCTATCTATCTATCTATCTATCTTCTGATCTATCTATCATCTATCTATCTATCTATCTATCTAACTTCTATCTGTCTATCTATCTATCTATCTATCTATCTATCCCATCTGTCTATCTATCTATCTATCTATCTATCCTTCCTGTCTGTCTGTCTATCTATCTATCTATCTATCATCAATCTATCTGTCTATCTATCTATCTATCTATCTGTCTATCTGTCTATCTATTGCCCATCTATCTATCTGTCTATCTATCTATCTATCTACTCTATCTATCCATCTATCTATCTATTCTGTCTATCTACTCTCTATCTATCTATCTGTCTATTACTATCTATCTATCTATCTGTCTGTCTGTCTATCTATCTATCTATCTATCTGTCTGTCTGTCTATCTGTCTATCTATCTATCTGTCTATCTATCTATCTAATCTAATCTATGTCTGTCTGTCTGTCTGTCTGCCTATCTATCTATCTACCTATCTATCTGTCTGTCTGTCTATCTATCTATCTATCTATCTGTCTATCTATCTATCATCTATCTATCTATCTATCTATTCATCTATCTATCTGTCTATTTATCTACCTGTCTATCTTGTCTATCTGTCTATCTATCTATCTATCTGTCTGTCTATCTATCTATCTATCTATCTATCTATCTATCTGTCTGTCTGTCTATCTATCTATCTATCTATCTAATCTAATCTATGTCTGTCTGTCTGTCTGCCTATCTATCTATCTACCTATCTATCTGTCTGTCTGTCTATCTATCTATCTGTCTATCTATCTATTTATCTATCCATCTATCTATCTATCTGTCTATCTATCTACCTGTCTATCTCTCTATCTGTCTATTTATCTATCTATCTGTCTGTCTGTCTATCTATCTATCTATCTGTCTATCTATCTATCTATCTGTCTGTCTATCTATCTATCTATCTATCTGTCTATCTATCTATCTAATCTAATCTATCTGTCTGTCTGTCTGTCTGCCTATCTATCTATCTACCTATCTATCTATCCATCTGTCTGTCTATCCATCTAATCTAATCTATCTGTCTGTCTGTTTATCTATCTGTCTATCTATCTAATCTAATCTAATCTAATCTAATCTGTCTGTCTGTCTGTCTGTCTGTCTGTCTATCTATCTAAGGACCCCCGATTCACAATTTCAGCATTAAACTGTCCTGATCAATCAAGTCTCTGCTATGCATAAAAGTTGGCACGCTTGTCATTGGCATCAGTGAATGGCTTTTATGAGTTCCGACGGGACTGTCGTATCAACCGAAGGCGGAATTGATTGTCAAAGCCAGGCATTTTGAAGTTTTCTTCTTTAAGAAAAAAAATCACCATTTATAATCATCATCATCATCATCATCATCATCATCATCATCATCATCATCAGCAGCAGCAGCAGCAGCAGCAGCAGCAGCACAAACTGCGTGCTGTTAACACAAAATTGCACTGAGATTAGGAAGAAAAAAAAAAGAAAGAAAAATAAAGAACGCTCGTAAACTGTTAAGGAGGCATTTTGTAGTAACTTTTTAATGTTGGAAGAATCACAGTGTTAAAAATAAACAGGTAGTAGATTGTACAGGAACAACTTTCAGCATCAGCTTCAGTCCTAATCTCCAAATCCAACCTCTCCCCCTTCCCACCTATTTCGGCTACTAGGGCTAAAACACCATAAAGCCAGAAGCCACGCAGTTCGTAGTGGAATGTCACAACTTTACAGATCTTACCTTTTCTTTCAGGTGATCAATGATCATGTTCTGTTGCCGATTCTTCTCAGCCGTTTCTGGAAATAGCAGCCACAACAAGCGGTTTATAGCTTCTTGAGCAAAGATCTGGGCTGTTTTGATATTGGTCACGCCCTCGTACAGAGTTTCCTTTGTGTTCAGAATAGCTGATGTGGAACAGAAACATCCACTGTCAGTTTATAAATATTCAATTAATTAATTAAATTGTCAATTGATTATTTTTTTGATAGCCCAAAATATTTTATTCAAAGAAATCTTGATCAAAATTATTAACTTACAACATGACAACTTAGCCATGTGACAGACTATTGTCCACTAATGTTAACAGAACATGGTGAAAGGCAACTCAATTTTTTTTTCAGAAGGAAAAATAAAAGACAGAAAGACCTAAAGACGGTTATTTACATTTACGTAAACTGAACGGTTTTCTTTCCAGAGGATTATCGACGCTACTGCAGTCATTTCGCCTTGACCTTCTTGACCTTTTTCTTGTCCACCTTTATCCCAGGACCTTTTGCCAGGAGTTCTGTCCCCTTTAGGGGTCTTGCTGGACTTGGGGCTCACACTGGGCCTCCATTTCTTCTTGGCTCCAGTGTCCATCTCTTCCTCTTCGTCGTTGTCTTCCTCATCCGTGTCCACCTGCTCCTCGCTTTCTTCTTTTGATTCCAGCTTGCTTCTCTGCTTGGATTTAGAGGTTTTCTTCGAGGGGCTCTTCCTCTTCTGTCCTTTGCCTTTGAGTTTGATCTCTTCTTCCTCCTCGTCTTCGTCTTCATCTTCTTCCTCTTCTTCAAGATCCTCAGAGTCGGTGATTTCGTCAGTTGCCGTCGTTTCTGAATCTGTAAACATGGATTCATCTTGCAAATCGAAGTCGTCATCGGGGTGATCCTGATAGCAGCAGGCGTGGAGGAAGACGGGTCCTGAGCCAGGTTTTAGTCAGAACATCATCTTGTACTTATCGGTAAACTTCAGGTTCAGGTTCGTCATATTACTGATGCCTGCTACCATGTTGACGATGGGAATCTTGAGAAGCTTCTGGTTCGTGTCCAGGGTCTCCACTTCCACCACATGCTCCTGGTTCTTCTGGAGACCATGGCCCAGGGCAGCCCCTTTCACGCGGAGCTGATTCATTATGTACATGTAGTCTCGATCTGACCCGAATTCCTCATCAGCTTCATACTCTCGCATATTCCATTCCGCCTGTGGGTTATCCTCCGTCTGTACTGTGAAATACCCCAAAAACTGCCAATGGGGTCTGTGCTATATTCATTGATACTAGACAATTTTCGTTTGCGGGAAAGGAGACGTGACGGCGAAGGGACGGTAGAGGACAGTACAGTCAGTTCAGGCATAGTGAATTTTCTGGCAGAGAACAGATGTATGGACGTCCGTGTTCTGCTTGCCAGCTACCCAGGTCGAATAGATGGCGTCTGCCATCAATTGATTAATTACTTGATCAATTTATGTACTTACTCAAAATTGGAAATTTCTTGAACAGTGGCCTGGACTGTGTGGATATAGACTATTTCGTTGTACATTTCTTTCTTTATTTGCGTGAGAAGAAATAGAAATGTCATGTTTCAATATACTTTAAACGTAATCAATCAATGGAAGAACTTGTTCAATAAAAGAAAAAAAGAAAGAAAAAGAAAATATGAAACACTCGTTATTTATAAATACACTGAGAACTTTGTGAAACTGGACAGTAAGTTTCTTCCTGTTACTTTGGCCGAAAGATGCAACTGCTTCCGACTTACATTTCATGTTCATGTTCATGTTCATGTTCATGTTCATGTTCATGTTCATAGTTATATTCATTACTTTTGTCACAGCAGATTTACTATGTGAAACTGGAGCTTTTGGGAGCGCGTCGCAGCAGTGTTGCGCCACCTTTTTGTGACCAAGACTTCCGAAAGGCAAGAAGGCTAATTGGCCCTCAAGAGGAGGAGTCTGGGAAATCAACCTATCTCTCCAATGTTTTATACCCAGGGCAACAGGGTGAGAGCCCTGCTCCTCACAATTTTCAACAGCCGTGGGATCAATAGCGTGCGCAGGCAGATGGCACACGGGTCCGATTCATTTGTTCGTCCCCTTCCGATGATAGACGTTCAGTTCAAATTTCCGGTCAAACCGAGGAGAAAAGTCGAGGCATCAACGGGAAACAACCCCTGGAACCTCGAGTTTAGTGACTAGCAGGCGAACATCTGAACCATTCTGTCACACTTCTCCTCAGTTTTTGTCTTCAACGAGTGTGTGTTGACAAGAGTCCGACATCTGCACAAATAAAACTGGAGTCGTTCTTTGGGGGAATACAAAACGCCATGTTTACAATCCTGTTTGGACCGGTCTCTGAGTGCGTGTATGATCTAGAACTATGTCAAACGGTTCGACAGCCTTGACCTTGTGGCTTTGTGTCAAGCGTGCGTTGTTACGCTTGTGCCTAAGCGATATTCAGTAAAGGCCACGTCACACGCCCGCTACACAACGCAAACGTGCATACAGTTCTGGCGGCCCAAAACCTATCAGCCAGGCTTTCCATTGTTGATAACATAATCGTTCATCCGCCAAGATGTTCCTCCTCTTCCAACTATGGATCACATGGTATTGTGTAATCTTAATTAAATGACTATGTTTGTGACCACAGGTATATGTGAATGTATGGTTAAACGTTTTTAGTATGTATTCATTTGTCTACGTGCGTGAGTGTGTGTATGTATTATGCATTAGTGCTTCTGTCTGTATGCACTACAATTTGTTGTCTTATAAAAATGTCAAGCGCAATGAATCCAAATAAATGTGGAAAATATCTCCAAACAAGAAGGAATTACTTCTTTCATTTTTCTCCTCTCCCAAGTACTGCACAGCCTTTACGGTGTTGACTGCACGCCATTCATCGCGAGTTCATTCTATCCAAGTCCCAGTACAAGAATGTCTAAGGGAGCCAGAGATGTCAAGTCTCCATGGGGCCACCAACCAGAGGATACTTTGCTTTTGCTGCTGGGTCAATTTGGCGAAGGTCAACATGCCTGTTCTGATCCAGCTTACTTGGACATTGCCTAAAAGGCTCCCTATTCAAGACGTCAAACGCTCTGTGGAGAAGCCAAACAGAACAAAGACATCCTTTCCTCATCCCCTGCTAAGAAGACCAGTACCACGGCACTTCAACGACAACGCCTAAGAATCAGTGACACTAGAAACCCCAACAACAATACCTAATATCAGTGACACTAGAAATCCCAACAACAACACCTATATATCAGTGACACAAGAAACCCCAACAACAAACACCTATATATCAGTGACACAAGAAACACCAACAACAACACCTATATATCAGTGACACTAGAAACACTAACAACACCACCTAATATCAGTGACACTAGAAATACCAACAACAACACCTATATATCAGTGACACAAGAAATCCCACAACAACACCTATATATCAGTGACACAAGAAACCCCAACAACAATACCTAATATCAGTGACACAAGAAACCCCAACAACAACACCTAATATCAGTGACACTAGAAATCCCAACAACAACACCTAATATCAGTGACACTAGAAACCCCAACAACAACAACACCTATATATCAGTGACACAAGAAACCCCAACAACAACACCTAATATCAGTGACAAAAGAAACCCCAACAACAACACCTAATATCAGTGATACTAGAAACCCCAACAACAACAACACCTATATATCAGTGACACTAGAAACCCCAACAACAACACCTATATATCAGTGACACAAGAAACCCCAACAACAACACCTAATATCAGTGACACAAGAAACCCCAACAACAACACCTATATATCAGTGACACTAGAAACCCCAACAACAACACCTAATATCAGTGACACAAGAAACCCCAACAACAACACCTATATATCAGTGACACAAGAAACCCCAACAACAACACCTATATATCAGTGACACAAGAAACCCCAACAACAACACATATATCAGTGACACTAGAAACACCAACAACAACAACTATATATCAGTGACACTAGAAATCCCACCAAACAACTATATATCAGTGACACAAGAAATCCCACAACACCTATTATCAGTGACACAAGAAACCCCAACAACAAACCTAATATCAGTGACACAAGAAACCCAACAACAACACCTAATATCAGTGACAAATCACAGAACACACCAATACAACAAACCCCAACAACAACAAACCTATATATCAGTGACACAAGAAACCCCAACAACAACACCTAATATTAGTGACACAAGAAACCCCAACAACAACACCTAATATCAGTGATACTAGAAACCCCAACAACAACAACACCTATATATCAGTGACACTAGAAACCCAACAACAACACCCTATATATCAGTGACACAAGAAACCCCAACAACAACACCTAATATCAGTGACACAAGAAACCCCAACAACAACACCTATATATCAGTGACACTAGAAACCCCAACAACAACACCTAATATCAGTGACACAAGAAACCCCAACAACAATATATCAATGACACAAGAAACCCCAACAGCAACACATATATCAGTGACACTAGAAACCCCAACAACAACACCTATATATCAGTGACACAAGAAACCCCAACAACAACACATATATCAGTGACACTAGAAACCCCAACAACAACACCTATATATCAGTGACACTAGAAACCCCAACAACAACACATATATCAATGACACTAGAAACCCCAACAACAACACCTATATATCAGTGACACTAGAAACCCCAACAACAACACTATATATCAGTGACACAAGAAACCCCAACAACAACACATATATCAGTGACACTAGAAACCCCAACAACAACACCTAATATCAGTGACACAAGAAACCCCAACAACAACACATATATCAGTGACACTAGAAACCCCAACAACAACACATATATATCAGTGACACTAGAAACCCCAACAACAACACCTATATATCAGTGACACTAGAAACCCCAACAACAACACCTATATATCAATGACACAAGAAACCCCAACAGCAACACATATATCAGTGACACTAGAAACCCCAACAACAACACATATATATCAGTGACACTAGAAACCCCAACAACAACACCTATATATCAGTGACACAAGAAACCCCAACAACAACATTTATACATCAGTGACACTAGAAACCCCAACAACAACACCTATATATCAGTGACACTAGAAACCCCAACAACAACACATATATCAGTGACACTAGAAACCCCAACAAACAACACATATATCAGTGACACTAGAAACCCCAACAACAATACCTATATATCAGTGACACAAGAAACCCCAACAACAACACATATATCAGTGACACTAGAAACCCAACAACAACACATATATCAGTGACACTAGAAACCCCAACAACAACACCTATATATCAGTGACACAAGAAACACCAACAACAACACATACATCAGTGACACTAGAAACCCCAACAACAACACATATATCAGTGACACTAGAAACCCCAACAACAACACCTATATATCAGTGACACTAGAAACCCCAACAACAACACATATATCAGTGACACTAGAAACCCCAACAACAACACATATATCAGTGACACAAGAAACCCAACAACAACACATATATCAGTGACACTAGAAACCCCACAACAACACCTATATATCAGTGAACACAAGAAACCCCTACAACAACACCTATATATTCAGTGACACTAGAAACCCAACAACAACACCTAATATCAGTGACACTGGAAACCCCAACAACAACACCTATATATCAGTGACACTAGAAACCCCAACAACAACACCTAATATTAGTGACACTAGAAACCCCAACAACAACACCTAATATCAGTGACACAAGAAACCCCAACAACAACACTTATATATCAGTGACACTAGAAACCCCAACAACAACACTTATATATCAGTGACACTAGAAACCCAACAACAACATTTATATATCAGTGACACTAGGAACCCCAACAACAACACATATATCAGTGACACTAGAAACCCAACAACAACACTTATATATCAGTGACACTAGAAACCCAAAGCGAATTCACCTCGGGCGTGCAAGCGGTAGAGGAAATCTAAATCAATGTCTATCCAGTTCGCAAGGTATGACGGGGCACAGAATGTGGCACAGTTTTTGCAGAATTTGAATAATTTATGATTTCATGAGAATTTGGATGATGATCACGATGCGATGGAGTTCCATGAAGAACTGAGGCTGCGTGACAGAACTCTACTCTGACATTGCGTGACAGAATTCTATTCTTACGATGCGTGACAGAACTCTACTCTGACATTGCGTGACAGAATTCTATTCTTACGATGCGTGACAGAACTCTACTCTGACATTGCGTGACAGAATTCTATTCTTACGATGCGTGACAGAACTCTACTCTGACATTGCGTGGCAGAATTCTATTCTTACGATGCGTGACAGAACTCTACTCTGACATTGCGTGACAGAATTCTATTCTTACGATGCGTGACAGAACTCTACTCTGACATTGCGTGACAGAATTCTATTCTTACGATGCGTGACAGAACTCTACTCTGACATTGCGTGACAGAATTCTATTCTTACGATGCGTGACAGAACTCTACTCTGACATTGCGTGACAGAATTCTATTCTTACGATGCGTGACAGAACTCTACTCTGACATTGCGTGACAGAATTCTATTCTTACGATGCGTGACAGAACTCTACTCTGACATTGCGTGACAGAATTCTATTCTTACGATGCGTGACAGAACTCTACTCTGACATTGCGTGACAGAATTCTATTCTTACGATGCGTGACAGAACTCTACTCTGATATTGCGTGACAGAATTCTATTCTTACGATGCGTGACAGAACTCTACTCTTACGATGCGTGACAGAACTCTATTCTTACGTATACTTTCATACCATATCCTGACATCAGCTAGGTACGAGGGATACAGACATCTGTAGTATTGCTCATAGCATATCCTGATGTCAGCTAGGAACGAGAGATAAAGACATCTGTAGTGTTGCTCATAGCATATCCTGACGTCAGTTAGGTACGAGAGATAAAGACATCTGTAGTATTGCTCATAGCATATCCTGACGTCATCTAGGAACGAGAGATAAAGACATCTGTAGTGTTGCTCATAGCATATCCTGACGTCAGTTAGGTATGAGAGATACAGACATCTGTAGTGTTGCTCATAGCATATCCTGACGTTAGTTAGGTACGAGAGACACAGACATCTGTAGTGTAGCTCATAGCATATCCTGACGTCAGTTAGGTCCGAGAGACACAGACATCTGTAGTGTTGCTCATAGCATATCCTGACGTCAGTTAGGTACAAGAGACACAGACATCTGTAGTGTTGCTCATGGAATTTGAGCAATACTCCCACTGACGCATCCGTGATGTGGATGAGACAGGACTGTGCGGTCCCAGTTTTTCCAAAGAATTCACAGCTCAGTAGAGCCAATCGGAGCAATTTCATCCTACAACAATTTCTGTTACTTCTTACTGTTTTTTTCTTTCGCACCTCCTATCTTCTTCCACCCCTTTGTGGGACTCGCTGTTGTTGTTGTTGTTGTTGATGTTGTTGTTGTTAACTGAGTGACACATATCAAAAATCTAGAGTATTCTGTAAAACTGACAGCAGGGAGTGAGGAAAACCAACCAACAACTCCATCAATAACAACAAACACACACTTAACAGTCTTGCCATACATAATTGAGGAGGATGACATGCAAACGCATGTCAGTCATTTTCTCCTGTTTGTTGAGACCCCTGGGAAGTCTCGCTGTTCCACCCCCTCCCTATCCCTCCCCCTTCCCTTTAAGTTTTGTGAATTGGATCTTTGTTGTCCTTCATACATGCCTGAAAAAGGCCAGTTGGCCGAAGTTTTTGCGCATGTTCATGTGTTGTGTATAAAATATGTGTTTAGATGTTGTTCTCGTGTGTGTCTGGTCACTCAGACGGACCGTTCACCGCTCTGTAATCTCTGTGTTCCTTCTGCCCGCAACATGAAACGACTGGCCTGTTCGCTGACCGTCCTAATGCTTTTCCGATCCTTCTGGTTGTGCCAGCTGAGTGTTTCAGAAGTCTCCCTCCCCGAACTACTGCTGCTTCTATTTCAGGACCCGGCTAGGGCAGAAGGTGGAGGCTCAAAACGTGTGCCGGATAATCACTGATGTGTCTGAATTTTGAGGGTGTACCTGAGCGTCATATGGCGTTTTTGAACAAACTCAAAACGCTGATGATAAAAAATAACAACAACAACACAACAACGACGACGACGACGACAACAACAACAACAACAACAACGACGACGACGACAACAACAACAACAATAGCACCACCACCAACAATAACGACACCAACATCATCATCATCAACAACAACAATAACCCAAAACTTAATAAATAAACAAAGCAGAATATGTAAGTTTCGTGACGACAATGCCTAAGGCGATGAGTTTCACTTTATCTTTGAATGTTCTAAATTCCATGACGACCTATGAGATTTCTTTCACAAGTATATCTCTCATTTTTAAAAGGAAAATACATCAATTGAAAAAAAGCAGAAACCATCAAATTTTCTAAAATCTTACAGTCATCTTCTGCACATTTGAGTATCCTATCGTAAAAAAAATCATTTTTTCTATTAGACTGTTACAAAACCTTTTCTCTTCATGCAGTGTGCTGATCCTGTTATTATTCTCCATGCTCCAATCACGGTTAAAGGATGTGTTAAACATTGAAAACGGAAACTCTGTATGTTTCATATGTGACACATTATTTATGAAGCATACAGGGAAAGTATAGCAGCCACACGACTCATTGATCATACTATTTCTCTCTGGTAAACACTTGTCGCTGCAAGTGTAGAAAGCAGTCCCTGCTCCCAAGGATCAGTTTTTGTATTGGGTTTGAATGTGTGTCCATGTAAAAAGAGAAAAAATGTTAGTCACATATATAGACATGACACTCTTGAAAAGCTTGCAGTCAGTGGAGCAACAGAGAGCGTTAGAGACAGAGGAAGACAAAGAACTACATCTGTCTCGAGTCTACGTGCAGCAACAAACAGTGATTCCAACAACAACGCCTTTGTCAGAAGTGAATGGCGGCGCATTATCGGCTACGTGCTGAATGGGGCACGCCACTCATAACAAGTAGAAGAAGAATACAATTTACCTGCAGTGTAGATGATATAAAGTCACTGACGGTTTGCTTGCTCTTATCGTTGTTTTTTAAAAAAATGTATTTCAGTCTTTTTCTCAAAATGTTTGTATCTGGTGTTTGTTTGTTTGTAATCTTACGCTTGACAAATGGCCGAAAATTTGCGCCTGTCTTGTCTTGTATTCTTCTTTCATGTTTTTTCTGGTTCCTTATTGCTTGAACGCGGGCAGTCACACTTGGTTTGGATTTAATTTATTTGTTCATTAAAACTTTGACTCCTGCACCCTATCCACCAGCTGCAAATTTAATCCTTTGACTCCCTCACCCTATCCACCAGCTTACAGGAAGCAGGTGGATAGGGTGAGGGAATCAAAGAAATACATTTTTGCTTTGTTAGCATGGATGACAGTGCCGGATGCTGATGGACAAGGTGCAGGAATCAAATGGTTTATTTATTATTTATTTATTTATTTATTTATTTATTTGTTCATTTATTTATCTTTTATCATTTTATTCATTTATTTTGACGGGAGCGGTAGACATGTGGGTAAGATGTCAGACGTCCAATCGGAAGGTCTACGGTTCCTGTTTGGTAAGGGTGGAGAGTTTTTTTTTCAGTCACTCTGGTCGCCATGTGTGCAGACACGTCGGTGTCTAATCCCAATTTCTGTGTATACCCATGCAAAACATCACACATTCATGTTCGTTTTCATGTTTACGTTCAGTTGTTCATGTATTACGTTCATGTCATGTTCCATGTTCACGTTCATGTTCATTTCTTTTTGTCACAATGGATTTTTCATGTGCAAGTGGGGCTGCTCTTTCCGATCAGAGCACGTCGCCGCAGTGCAGCGCCACCCATTTATTTTGACCAAGACTTTAGAAGAGCAAGATGGCTAATCGGCCTTTTAGGGACCTCGGTAATTGAACCTATCTCTCCATTTTTTTATACCAGGGCAGCCAGGTGAATGCCCTGCTCGTCTCAGTTTTCACCTGACGTGGGGTCTTGTGGCGTGCGCAGGCCAGATGGTACACGGGTCCGACTCGTTTTTCATCCCCTTCCGGAGGACTAGACACTCAATTCGATTTTCCGGTCAAGCTGAGGAGGCATCAACGGCAAACAAACTCTGAAACCTCGAGTTTAGTTATTGGCAGGCTAAAACCTGGGCCATTCTGCCACTCTTCTCCTCATGACATACGCACGTTCAAGGTCCCTAAGTCATATCAGTGTCCAGTGGCTTATGGACATATGAAAACACCCCACAAGCACGCCGATACTGCGCAGTGGCATACCGACAATACGGATTAGGACAAAACAACTTGACCACACGTATCCGAGATAAATCGTAATATGTAAGCCCCCTCCCCTTTTCAAACAAACAAACAAACAAACAAACAAACAAACAAACAAACAAACAAACAAACAAAGTCCCCCAAAAAACAAACAAACAAACAAAAAACCTCAAAAATCTCTTCCCACTTATATCACCTGTATCAAATTTTAAAATTAATCTTTATAACTAAGGTCGGATATCTGTTTAGTACCCATCTGGCCCACGTCCGAAAGCTGCATCTCCCCTCGATCCTTAACGGTATAAACAGACACAAAAAGTAAACGTAACAGTTATACTTAAGATCATAAATACTGAAAAGTTTTTTTTTTTATCTCATTTCCTACGACACTTCATAGCCTCACAATCCAGGACAATGGTTTCACTACGCTATGCTGGTGGTGGTGGTGGTGGTGGTGATGCCAATGAAAACTATCACGCTATAGAATGCTATTCTGGATTGAGACTGAGGCCTGTACTCTACGCTTACTTTACTCATAATATATCCTGGCGTCAACCAGGCCCGAGATACACAGACACCTGAGGTGTGGGGAAAGAAAGTCGAGCAACTCCTCCACTGACACGTCTCTGAAGTGGACAAGAGTTGACGTGACTGGTCCTAGACTTCCTAAAAATAAAACAAACAAACAAAAAAGCAGTCTGCAGCACACTCAACTCTGGGAAGGAACGGGTCGGAACCGAATATCCCGAAATGCTTTAGACAGGACTGAAGGGACGTGAGCCCACAGTTTTCCAGTCACTAGTCCGTGGCTCTGACCACTGCACCACGGCCACGGCTTTGAAGAGAATAGTCAGGCCATCATCCATCAGCAACTGAGAAAACTTCATATATTTTGAAGACATTTCTGGCTGATTGTACTGACTTTTTTCTTTTAATCAAAAAGCATACTATACACACACGCTCGCGGGCGTGCACACACACACACACACACACGCACGCACACACACACGCACACACACACACACACACACACACACATATATATATATATATCTGCAAAGAGAGAGAGAGAGACAGACAGACAGACAGAGACAGACAGACAGACAGACAGACAGAGAGACAGAGAACGCACAGACATAGACAAAGAAAAATGGAGAGAGAGAGAGAGAGAGAGACAGACAGACAGACAGATAGACAGACAGAGAAAGAGAGAGAGACAGAGACAGAAGGACAGAAGGACAGAAGGACAGAAAGAGTTGGAGAATGAGAGAGAGAGACAGAGAGAGAGAGAGACGGAGAGAGAGAGACAGAGACAGAGAAAGAGATAGAGAGAAAGAGAGAGAGAGAGGAGAGCGGGAGCGAGAGAGAGAGAGAGAGAGAGAGAGAGAGAGAGAGAGAGAGAGAGAGAGAGAGAGAGAAACTGAAACTGAAACTGAAAATGGTTTATTGCCATTGACATTTTTGTCCTTGTGGCAAGGAGCATAAAACAAAGTCATTAAATTTTTCGGCGACGTTTTCTCGAAACAAAGATTTATAAATATAGTCATGGCTGACAAAACATCCATTTGAATTTATTCCCTAAAGATGAAGAAAAAATTGAACGGAAAAAGTTGAACAAAATGTTGAAGAAACAGTTGACCACCCAACGTAATTAGTCATATAGGTAAGAGGAAGACCCAAATCCGCCAAATAAACATAAGAACAGTATAAAGTAATATCTTCACTGAATATAAACTTACATTAATTTAAAAAGTTGAACAAAAAGTTAAATAGTTAACCACCTGACATAATTAGTCATATAAGAGGAAGACCCAAATCCAGAAAACAAACAAAAAAAACATATAACGTAACATCTTCACTGGAGATAAACGTACATTAATTTAAAAAGTTGAACAAAAAGTTGAAGAAACAGTTGACCACCCGACGTAATTAGTCATATAAGTAAAAGGAAGACCTAAATCCGGCAAATAAACATAAGAACAGTATAAAGTGATATCTTCACTGGAGATAAACTTACATTAATTTATTAATGTGTTGTTTTCTTTCTCCGACTTTCCCAAGCAAGGGCGATAAATTTCGCGAGGGATTTTTGATAGTTTTCATCTTCAGTCATGAGTATTCTGGTAATGACCCTTTGATTCGAAATGTCCTCATCAAAGATTATGCATTTTTGTCGTATACTTTCATACGACTTGCAAACAAACAAAAAATGCATTTCATCTTCTGTCTCTACATTACACATGGGACAAATAGAGTATGCCGATGAATTTGAGTAAAACCATCTTGTTGTTGCATTTAGCCCTAGGGCTCTTAGTCTAAAACGAGCAAGATTGCTTCTGTGCCATTTATTTGTTATGGCCTTTATATATTTTTCGGTTTGAAATATACTTTTAAAGGAAAGGAACCAATCATATTTCTCAGATTCTTCCATTTGAGCGTGCCAGTTTTGTTTGTACGAATCAACTAGTCTATCCCTAAATTCTGAAATAAATCCTTGTTCATAACCAACTCCCTGGCACATCCACACAATACCAAATCCATGTGTGGTTAACATTTTCTTAACGAAATATGCCCAGTTTTGTTTACCCGAGTCTAACTGATTCAGTAACATCTCATATGCCTGCTTGCACAATCTTGACACTGGGAGCTGGGTTAATTTCAACCAGTATTTAATACACTTCATTTGAGTTTTCAAAAACAAAGGATAACGGCCAGTTTCTCCATATAACATTTTATTAGATGAATGCAATGGTACCGAAAGGAAGCGTTTGATGGCAAATGTATGTACCTTTTCCATTTTATGATTGCTCGAAAACCCCCATATTTCTGAGCCATACGTTAAGATTGGTTCAATTTGTGAGTCGAAAAGTTTCCAAAAAATCGAGAAGTCAGTGCAGTTCAATTTTCTTAAAGATCTTAAAATTTCCATCGTTCCTCTTTTCCCTTTTTTGCTGCTTTCCACCCATGCGCTTTGGAGACTCAGTTTTGTTGTAAAAATAATACCTAGATATTTATATGAGTTTGTTACTTTAACTTCAGACTCACCATAAACCCATTTTTCTCGAGCCGAAAGATGTCCTCCCTTACGGAAAATCATCACATTCGTCTTTTCTAGGTTCACAGACAGTAATAACCTATCAGATTCATGTTTTAAAGCATTTAGTTGATTTTGTAACCCTATGACAGTGTCTGACAAAAGCACCACATCATCAGCAAATAGCAATAAAAAAAAACTTCAACAGCACCAGGCAATAGCTGTACACCATGTCTCCCTTTTTTTGGCTATTTCTAGCGCTAACTCATTAATAAAAAATGAAAATAGTAAGGGGCTGAGGAGACATCCTTGTTTCACTCCTCGTGGACATTCGAAAAAGTTGGTGTACATATCTTTGTCACGAACACATGCTAACACAGAATTATATATACTTTTAAGAGACATGTATATTTTGCGCTATATAAATAAATATATTATATATAATTTACCAGTTACTCCATTCTTTCGCAGAATACCCCAAAGTACATTTCTATTAACTGAGTCAAATGCTTTGCGAAAATCTACAAATGCTACGTATAGTTTAGTGTGATTAAGAAGGTATTTTTGGACTAAAACGTACAGCGTGAAAATGTGATCTATTGTACTGTATCCAGATCGAAATCCTGCTTGTTCTTCTATTATTTTTTCTTCCCTCACTGCCCATTTCGTAAGTCGTTTATTTAATATATTTGTATAAACTTTGCCTAAAACACTTGTGAGTGCAACCCCTCGGTAGTTGTCTGGGTTGTTTACATCTCCTTTCTTATGTATGGGGACAATAATAGATTTGGCCCATTCTGTGGGGAAAATACCATTTTCAAATAACCGATTAAATAGAATAACTATAAAATTTAACCTTGAATCGCTGGAATGCTTTAACATTTCTCCCAGAATTTTGTCTGGTCCAGCACTTTTACCATTTTTCAATTTTTTAATACTGTCAATTATCTCCCTTCTTGATATTGCATCATTAAATAATGGTTCTTCGTACTCATTTGTATCCAAATTGCCATCATCTTCAATTTCTGCCCCGGATCCAGAACTTTGAAATATTGTGTGAAAGTGTTCATGCCACTGATTAAGGCTTATTTCGTTATAGATTATGGCTTTTCTATTAAGTGTTCTGATTGCCAACCAGAACAATTTTGAATCTTTAATAGAGTCTTTGAGTTTATATATTTTTGCTTCTTCAAATTCCCGTTTCTTTTGTCGTTTCAATTTTATGTATTCAGATCGCTCTTTCACATAAACATCTTTCAGTTCTTTTTTTTTACTTCCTAATCTGTTCCTCTGAAAGCTTTTAAGAAGCCTCTTTACGTGTTTCTTTTTATGCTCACATTCATCGTCAAATCAGTCATCTAAACATTTCTTTCTTTTGCCAACCCTTCTGACCATACATGCGGCTGCACTATGCATTGCTTGAGCAAACATATATACACAGCTATTTACATCAACATTCATTAACTGATAAGCCTCATGAAGGCGATCGTTAAAATCATCTGAATTTTGTTCAGCCTCAAATATATATGCGTTTTCTTCCGACCAAATGATTTTCTCCTGCATGCATGATTCCTGAGTTTCTGGACATTTTTGCATTCCATTTTTCCATGTCATTTCTATCGGCAAATGCCAAGAAACAAGACAATCACTTACAATCATGTTACAGTTATGTGAAAATTTATCAGGGACAAGAAAATAGTCAATAACACTGCATCCATTCGGTGATACAAAAGTGTATTCTCCTTCCCTGTCGCCATCACAAAACCCATTCATAATGTCAAGATCAAACATAAAGCACAAGTCTAACAAGGAATTTCCAAAGTTATTTTCAGTTCCATCTTTAGAATGCCTGGAAAAATTTTCATCAGGATCATCACAATATAGACTAAAATTTGACTCAAAGTTTGTCATTTCTTCGCCTTTTGATTGACACAATCCTGTTCTTGCATTTAAATCGCCACAAATCATCAGATACACATCATCATACAATACACTTTCTTCCAACATCACTACTCCGTCTTTCAGTTCTGTGTTATTATACAGAGGACTACCTACAGGTGCAACATAACAACCAATTAAAACAACATCTTTGTCAGTACTAAGAACATTCTTATTTAGCTTTACTGCCACAGCATTATAACATTCTAATTTAATTTCTTCTACAAATTGTTGTAAACATTTTTTTATGAGTAGCACAACACCTCCCGAGTTCCTTCCGAAGTATGATAGTTTCTTGGCTGGAGCAGTGAATTTTATAAACTGTGTAAATATCCCAGAAAAATCAAATGATGCATCAATAAATGTTTCTGATAAACATACAAAATCAAAAGAATTAATATAGTTTACAAAAGAGGCATCATTCAATTTATTGTATAAATTTTCTACATTATAGGAAAGAAAACGCCAGAGAGAGAGAGAGAGAGAGATTCGGATATGCAATACCTTGAATTCGCGATTTGAGGTCATTCAGATCTGACGCCCCGTGGCTGTTCTCTGCCACAACCAGCAGTACAGCAGCTACACAAAACCACCGCATCTTCTTAATTGTCCGAAGTCTCAGTCGCTGTTACGAAAAAGGACTCGGCTCCGGGAAAGGAAGACGACGGAAGGACAGCGTCAATGGACCAAACTCGTTTAACGAACCCCCTGGCCTGTCCTCCTGCCCTTCAGCTGGACACACTTCTCTTTTTAAAGGGTTGGGGGACTTTGTTGGGCGACAGGAGGATTGCTTCGGGTCAGTGCTAAAGATTCTCAGCAGGCAAAGAGTTGCAGATAAGCGAGGTACAATCGATCGATAGTATCTAGTTCTAGGGCGAGTTGGTTTTGAAAGCGGTTTGAAGATAATCTGTCCTTTTTTTCGGTTTTGAACTCGTGAGGTGATTTGTATCCGATAGGTCATAAGTGTGTGTGTGTGTGTGTGTGTGTGTGTGTTGTGTGTGTGTGTGTGTGTGTGTGATGTGTGTGTGTGTGTGTGTGTGTGTGTGTGTGTGTGTGTGATGTGTGTGTTGTGTGTGTGTGTGTGTGTGTGTGTGTGGTGTGTGTGTGTGTGTGTGTGTGTGTGTGTGTGTGTGTGTGTGTGTGGTGTGTTGTGTGTGTGTTGTGTGTGTGTGTGTGTGTGTGTGGTGTGTGTGTGTGTGTGTGTGTGTGTGTGTGTGTGTTGTGTGTGTGTGTGTGTGTGTGTGTGTGTGTGTGTGTGAAGGTGTGTGTGATGTGTGTGTAGTGTTGAAGAGTAAAATTCGATGGTATGCAACACCATACAACGAGAAAAGAACAGTTTGAAAGTAAGTGGGTTCCTCTTAGTCTTTGCTATGATTTTTTGTGCGAGTTGATTTCAAACCTATTTTCAAATGAGTGTCATTCAACCCTCCACCCCCCCCCCACACTTTCTAAGGCTATGCATAGATTATGAAAGGCAAGATGAAAAATAGGTTTTAGCCTATGATTTTACCCAGCGGAAAATAAAACATTATTCTCCCTGATCTATCCCCCCTCACTCTCTCACACACACGCACACACGCACACGTACGCACGTACACACAGATGCACGCACACACACACAAACACACACACACACAAACACACACACACAAACACACACACATACACACAAAGTTGCATAGCTCTGATAAAAATCAAGAAGCGAAGCTGTAGTTTTGTCTCAGATGCGTTCTGGCGATCAAGAGCTTATTGCTGTACCTGTCGTCACTGATATATTCTTTGTTCGTACTTATGCTTACCGGAATGAAGTGTTATCAACAAATTACCAGAATCTGAAGTGCACTGTAACACTGAAAGCATGGATAAAAAAAATCCAACCGACCAACAAACCAGTCAACCAACCAACCACATAAACCAACCGGAAAAAAGTTCTTTCGAAGTCGTTTTCAGAAATATTCGTCGTATAAGATGATAGGTAACAGGCCTGTTGTTTCCCGTTGTTCTAAAACAAGGAAAAACAATTCGTCTTTTATGTGTATATTACTTTCAGTTCTTGAGAAAAAACATAATCGTCTTCCAGTGCTTTTGCCAAGCCTTGTTTAGGTACACTGACTTCAATCACATCTGCCTCTGTATAATAATAATAATTACAATATTTATTTAGCGCAAAATCTTGATAAAATCAAATCTAAGCGCTGAAACAGACACACACGCACGCACGCACGCACGTACGCACGTACGCACGCACACGCACGCACGCACACACACACACACACACACACACGCGCGCGCATGGCTATAAATGGGGAGAAAGAATAAAAGCAATAAAAGCAAGAATAAAAGCAATGGAAAATTATAGAGAGCATATCATATACAATTATATATTATAACAATGTGATTCCCCTCCGAGCGGAGACAGGCTGCAGAGGGGGGTTGAGTGAGGTTAGGATTTTATGCAGAGGAGAAAAGGTGAGTTTTGAGAGCGGACTTGAAGGAGACAAAAGTAGGTTGCTGACGGACTGAGAGAGGAAGTTTGTTCCAGGAGAGTGGACCAGAAACAGAGAAGGCTCGTGGACCTTAGGTATTGAGGTTAGTGCGTGGAAAGCGAAAAGTCAGAGGATCGGAGGCAGAGCGGAGGGTACGTGAGGGAACATAGATCTCAAG
>JAPXFY010000027.1:36548985-36551485 GCA_030674185.1 Monoplex corrugatus | reverse complement strand
CGGCTGCCCCCCCCCCCCCCAAACTGCACAGCTTAATTGAGTCCTTCCACTCCCAACATGACAGGGACGGTGCAGTTCAACGGAAACCTCTCCAAGCCCTTCGACGTACGCAGCGGTGTGAAACAAGGCTGCGTCCTGGCCCCAACCCTCTTTGGAATCTTCTTCGCTCTCCTCCTGAGGCATGCGTTCAGCATAGCGCAAGAAGGGATCCACCTGCGGACCAGATCAGATGGCAGGCTCTTCAACCTCGCCCGCCTCAGAGCAAGGACAAAGGTCCGTGAAGCCCTCATCAGAGACATGCTATTTGCCGACGATGCCGCAGTTGTGACTTGCAGTCACTAATGGACCGCTTCTCCCAGGCCTGCAAAGATTTTGGTCTGACCATCAGTCTTAAGAAGACAAACATCCTGGGCCAAGACACGCCATCTCCACCAGCCATCACCATTGATGACTACGAGCTTGAAGCCATCCATCAATTCACATATCTTGGGTCCACCATCACCGATAACCTCTCCCTCGACACAGAGATCGACAAGAGGATCGGGAAGGCAGCTACAACACTAGCCCGCCCCACACAAAGGGTGTGGACAAATCCAAAGCTGACCACGAAGACAAAGATGGCTGTATACAACGCCTGTGTCCTCAGCACCTTGCTGTATGGCAGCGAGGCGTGGACCACGCATGCTCATCAGGAGAAAAGGCTCAATACCTTCCACCTGAGAAGCCTACGGCGCAAACTCGGCATTTCCTGGCAAGACAAGTTGACCAATACCGAAGTCCTGACCTGCGCTGGCCTCCTAACCATGCATACCATGCTGAGACAGCGTCGGCTGCGCTGGTTGGGCCACGTTCGCCGCATGGAAGATGGTCGCATCCCAAAAGACATCCTTTATGGTGAGCTTGCCACAAGGCAGAGAAACATTGGCCGCCCACAGCTGAGATACAAAGACGTTTGCAAGCGTGACATGAAGGCGTTTGAGATCAACACTGAGTCCTGGGAGGACCTCGCAGACGACCGCAACAGCTGCGGATTGGTGAGGACAAACTGTCAGCTGCTGCAGCAGAAAAGCGAGTTCGCAGAAAAGGGATGGCAGCCAACAGACCAGCATCAGCATACACATGCGACCGCTGCGACAGAGACTGCCTCTCTCGCATTGGTCTGTACAGTCACAGGCGACGCTGCTTGGACCAAGCAGACAGCCCATCTAGACATTAGAAGGGATGTACTTTGACCATGGTTAGCCATGACCGAGGGAGGCCTACGTAAATCCCGAGCCAACTCCCAAGTCCAGAATCCAGCAGAACACATGTGTCTCGTCTGCGGCCGAGCCTTCCGCGCACGAATCGGCCTCATCAGTCACAGCCGGACACATGAAACGTGATAATCCTTGGTCATCGTCGATCACGACGGACGAACAACAATATAGACGAGACACATGTGTTCTGCTGGATTCTGGACTTGGGAGTTGGCTCGGGATTTACGTAGCTCTCGTTTCTTTTGTGCTCCACTGATCCTGCTTTATTCGTAGGAGGTGTGTGCGTGTGTGCGTGCATGTGTCGTTCGTGTGATTACGTCTTTTCACTATAAGTGCATGTGGTGTGTATGTATGTCGTATATATATATAATATGTGTGTGTGTGTGTGTGTGTGTGAGTATGTATGTGTGTGTGTGTGTTCATGTGTGTGTATGTATGTATGTACTGGATGTATGTATGTATGTATGTTTGTTTTTGTTGTTTTTGTGTTTGTTTGTTTGTTTGTGTGTGTGTGAGTATGTTGTGTTTGTTTGTTTGTGTGTGTGTGAGTATGTGTGTGTGTGTGAGAGAGTATGTGTGTGTGTGTGTGTGTGTGTATGTATACATATATATATATATATATATATATATATGTGTGTGTGTGTGTGTGTGTGTGTGTGTCTGTGTGCGTGTGTGTATGTGTGTGTGTATGTGAGTGTATATGTGTGCATGTATGTTCTATTTCATTTAATGTCTATCCACATAATGTGATATTAGACGTTAATGTCACATTACATGTATGTGTGTGTGCGTGCTTATATGTGTTTTTGTTTTCACGTGTGTGATTGTCACTGATAAACTGCACAACAGTTCTGTTGTTATTTTTGATGAACCATGTTTGTGTTGTATTGATGTATCGACGTATACACGTATCCCATATGTTTGTGCTGCGTTAACTGTGTTGACATAGACACGCTTATGCTGCATTGATGTACTGGTGTCTATATCTGATTGTTGTATTGCATTCATATGTTTACATCTCAATGTATACTCTGTAAAGTGACAAGAGCATTCTCTGACATATATGTTTGCCCCATGTAAATGGACTTATCATTATAATTATTATTATTATTATTATTATTATTATCATTATTATCATATAATTATTATATTATTGTTATTAGTATCATTATTATCATTACTATTATTATTATTATTTATTGTTATTATTATTATTGTTGTTATTATCATCATTGTTATTATGA
>JAPXFY010000027.1:36531485-36543985 GCA_030674185.1 Monoplex corrugatus | reverse complement strand
ACAGTTAATCATTGTCGATAGTCTTTACAAATGTGGTATCTTGCCTGAGTTTTTCTATGACCTAATGTACATGCATAGATCTGTTTGTATTTGCATGTTCTATGATTACACTGACATACGCAACATTATTCTAAAAACAGACATTCATTATTGTTGTTAAAATATCTGGCATTTCAGCACAGTGGATGTCTCAGATGTCGAGTTCTTCTATACATGTGTATGTGGGCGTGTGCAGGTGTGTATGTGTGTAGGTGATTGTGCTTGTGCATTTGTGGGTGAGCCATGAGCGCGTGTTCATGGGCAAGTGCGTATGTGCGTGTGTATATGAATGTTGTTAATCGTCTAAATCTTAAAAAGCAGTAACCAGCACAGTTTGGCTAATATGTATGCCATCATATGTATTTCAAAAGCACCTGTTTAGGGTAATATTGGCTAATTTGTCTATTCTGCATCTGCTTTTCAATTATAATATAAAGTTGCGTTAAAGCAATGGCCTTTTAAGAATGCTGAAGCTCAGTTTGCCTGTTAGGAATGTTTTGTTAACTGTAGTTCTTACAGAAGTACTGACCTTGTCTTTGTAGACAAAACTGCATGTCATTCAGAGTGAATTTAATTACTTTTCCACTGAAAAGCTGTACCGCTTTTCGACCTTGCCCCAGAATTTTCGAACTAGAGTACATTCGAAGAAGTGTTCTGTGTAGTTGGTTGCGTTCCACCAAAAGGAACACATCTTATTTTCTTTTTTTTTTCATTTTGTGCAGCAATATATTTGTAGAGTATATATTGTGTAGAATTTTCCATGTAATTTTGTTACTCTAGTTTCATTGGTTATGTTTCGAGATATGTCGAAACAGTGTAATCTGTCTTTAAGTTGAGTTTTCTGAGCCTAAATTTGTATGCACATATTGTGATTAAATTGGTCACTGTTTGCTTGTTAGTTAACGGTTTTAGTATTGCTACTGGTTCAGTGTCGTATGCTCCTGCATCTGTCCATGTTTGTTTTTTTAATTATTTAGACTTATCTCTACGTCACGGTTATTTATCCATTTATTCCAAGAACTGGGGACAGCATTCATCAGAGCCATTTATTCCAAGAACTACAGCATTCATCAGAGCCATTTATTCCAAGAACTGGGGACAGCATTCATCAGAGCCGTTTAATCCAAAAACTACAGCATTCATCAGAGCCGTTTATTCCAAGAACTACAACATTCATCAGAGCCATTTATTCCAAGAACTACAGCATTCATCAGAGCCGTTTATTCCAAGAACTGGGGACAGCATTCATCAGAGCCGTTTATTCCAAGAACTGGGGACAGCATTCATCAGAGCCGTTTATTCCAAGAACTGGGGACAGCATTCATCAGAGCCGTTTATTCCAAGAACTACAGCATTCATCAGAGCCATTTATTCCAAGAACTACAGCATTCATCAGAGCCGTTTATTCCAAGAACTACAGCATTCATCAGAGCCATTTATTCCAAGAACTACAGCATTCATCAGAGCCATTTATTCCAAGAACTGGGGACAGCATTCATCAGAGCAAATTATTCCAAAAACTACAGCATTCATCAGAGCCGTTTATTCCAAGAACTGGGGACAGCATTCATCAGAGCCGTTTATTCCAAGAACTACAGCATTCATCAGAGTCGTTTATTCCAAGAACTGGGGACAGCATTCATCAGAGCCATTTATTCCAAGAACTACAGCATTCATCAGAGCCATTTATTCCAAGAACTGGGGACAGCATTCATCAGAGCCGTTTATTCCAAGAACTGGGGACAGCATTCATCAGAGCCGTTTATTCCAAGAACTGGGGACAGCATTCATCAGAGTCGTTTATTCCAAGAACTGGGGACAGCATTCATCAGAGCCGTTTATTCCAAGAACTGGGGACAGCATTCATCAGAGCCGTTTATTCCAAGAACTGGGGACAGCATTCATCAGAGCCGTTTATTCCAAGAACTACAGCATTCATCAGAGCATTATGTTAAAGAACGACGTTAACGTGGGTATGTTGGATTTTATTCTGTATTTCCTGTAACGTGAACGATCTTCCTTCATTTATCGGCGTCATATCTTTCAATTGATTCAATTAATTCTCCAAACTTCAAAGTTCAAGGCATTCTGTTCGTATTTGATTAAATCATTGTTTCAAAGATTTTGATTATGAAGATCGTAAATGTGTACATCTTTTCATTGTATAAGCACTTTAATGTTTAAACACGCAATTAAAACGGTCCTCCAGAATTCATTTTGCACTTTATTGAATAAGTTAACATTGTTCGGATGACAATTGACTTAAAAAATTTCTCGCCCAATGGTTACACTTCCAAAGTAAAATTTAGGAACGCAGCACCAGTTTTCGTTGTGAGAATTGAATAATTTTTCAATCCATTGTAAATGAATGCATTTTTGCATACTGGTCATATTTTAAGATTTTGATTCACCTTCTTTGTAGTCTCTTTCTATAACGTTTCTTTTTATTTTTTCAAAAGCTGTCTTAACTGAGCATTTTTCCTGCCATGTACATTTATACAAACATATGTTTTTTCCTCAAGAATGTGTTCTGGTAATCCAATCGACTACATTAAAAACGTAAATTGGTTAATAAGAAAATATTTAATGATAACTATTTTCCCATGAATACTAAAATTTCCCCGATTCCAAGAACTTCCTGTCCAGTTATCTTCAATATATTTGGCTTATTTGTTTTTCTGAAAATAGATACCAAGTATTTTCATTTTTCTCTGTTGTTTTAAAGAGTAAATTATTATTACTACTATGATAACAGTAGTAATTGTTATCATCAGCAGACGATGGTGAAAAAGAAGAAGAAGAAGAAGAAGGACAACAACAACAACAACAACAACAAGGGGAAAGCTGAAGAAGAAGGAATGATGTGCCCAATATTTACTTGGGTAAGACGGACGCGCGGACAGAAGAAGAGACCGCTAACACATCAACAGCGGCCTTGGCCAGAAGCAAACGTCCCCCACACACATCACCAGTACGATGGGTCACAACTGTATGACACAGCTGGTGACCGACGGATGAGAAGAAAGCCCACAGAAACAGTGAGGGGAATGACTAGGAATTATCAGAACAGCTGCGAAGAAGGAAGGGACACAGCAAGGGAGAGAGAGAGAGAGAGAGAGAGAGAGAGAGAGAGAGAGAGAGAGAGAGAGAGAGAGAGAGAGAGAGAGACAGACAGACAGACAGACAGATAGACAGACAGACAGACAGACAGACAGGCAGAGACAAAGAAACAGAGACAGAGAGACAGAGAGGCAAAGAAAGACGGAGACAGAGACAGAGACACAGAGACAGAGAGAAACAGACAAAAAAGAATAAAAGAGAGAAAGAGGGAGAGGGAAAAAGAGGGAGAGAGAGAAAGAGTGAGTGAGAGAGAGTAAGTATGTATATGTATGTAGGTACGTATGTACATGTGTGTGTGTGTGTGTGTGTGTGCGTGTGTGTGTGTGTGTGTGTGTGTGTGTGTGTGTGTGTGTGTGTGTGTGTGTGTGTGTGTGTGTGTGTGTGTGTGTGTGTGTGATGCATGCACATCTGAGGCCGTCTGATGCATGCTAACGAAAAGCATAGTGTCCCAATGTTCATATGTCACTACTCCATAGCCGCGATGAAAACGCACCGTCTCTCCGCAGAGTACAATGGAATACGACAATATGTGATCTCTTAAAAACAACCGTGTTTTACAGCGTAGCAAACTTAGTTATGTATATGGTAAGCAGCTAACCATACTGTTAACCACTACAGAGCTGAAAAAAATCATGAAAGTCAAACATTTTTAAAAGATCGTCACACTTCGGGAACTTTCCTTTGTACTCACCTATGTCTACATCAATTTCCACGCCACCTTAATGGCCACAGAAGCTGGTACAGTTTCACAACGTGGTGGTGATGATGACGATTAGGATGATACCCATGAGGCTATGACGTTTCATCTAGGATCGAGACTACGTCACAGGGCTGTACTCCCCGCTTACTGTCATAGTACGTCCTGGAGTTAACCAGGTCTGGGAGATACAGACACCTGCAGATGGGTCAAAGGATTTAAGCTACACCCTCAATGATGCACCCGTGAAGTGGATGAGAACAGACTGTGTGGTCCCTGTCTTCCCAATGACCCATGGCACGCCCACATTTGGCTAGAAGCCAGTTGGAGCCCAAAAACCCCACAATGATTTTGAAGGAACTGATGAGGATTCGATCCCTCAAGCTTCCATTCGACTGTCTGTTGCGCTAACCCCTACACCATGGCGACTGATCGTGAAAGTTAATTTGTACTAGTAATCAATCTCACTTGTCTCTCTTAGCTCGAGCGATGTGGGCATTGAACGTGACGAAGTGATTGGTGCAAAAGACTACTGACTGAAAGGTCGTGCAACTGAGGGGAGAGAAAAAAAAAAGAAAGAAAAGAAAAAAAAAAGAAAGAAAAAAAAGAAAAGAAACAAGAAGTACTCATACGTACCAATCACCAAGGCTTTGATCTCATCGAAGGTGGGACTATCTGAATGGTGAGTGGGTCCGGGAAAATGATCATCTGTCAGGGCACTAGCCATAGCTGTGACCATCATCAGCATCCCTACAACAGCAAACATGGTGATCGTCTTCTCGCTTGGTCAGCCTACACGAAATCAGACCCTGCACCGTGACGATGAACGAAATGCCCGCAACCACGAAAGTGAGCACACGCATGTCTATTTATTTACAGTCCAACTTTTGCCTCTGGTAAGAAAAAAATAATTATTCAAGGAATGAATAGAGAAAGGGGCAAAGGGGGATTTTAATTCAATTTGATTCACGAGTTTCATGAATGAGAAATAATTGATCTTTTGTAAATTGATAACTGATTAATGGGTTCAGTTCTCGGGGCGCAGACGAATATGGTTAGTGTTTTAAATAATTTAAGTGGAAAGGACGGGTGAACTCAGAAAAAAATGTTTTAAAAAAACTCTAAGAGAAAGACAGACAGCACAAGGCCCTCACAGGAGAACCCCCCCCCCCCTTCAGGCAAGTGTTTTGGCGCTGAACTCTTTACACTTTAGGGAGCCGACAACATCTAAGGTCATGACTCCTGGATGCCCTTCCCTCTCACCATTTTCTCTGACTGGAGGGATGAGGCGAGAGTGTCGTTCAAGGTTTGGTATGAGAAAGTACTTGGCATGGTATCAAAAATGTACACGAGCTGGTTGGCTGTTTATGAGAGCCCAGGTCTCAAGATATCATGTCTTGATTTCAGTCCCATGCCGAAAGCTTGTTCACCGCCCATCAACGTCATCTGTATGGAAATGGTGAGGGACGTTCTATATGTTTTGATTGTTATCGTTAATGGACACATTTTAAACTGGTTCTCCGTAGAATTAAGTTGTAGAGAAGATGACTTTCTATCTCCCCATTCATTTGTTCTATGCGTTGAAATACTAACGATTATGACGAGAGAACGTAAAGATATGAAAGTGACTGTAATTATAAACACAACATATCTCAGCTTGCTGATGATGCTCAGCTCATGAATAATGGAGATAGACATTTTTAAAAAAAATCTGTTTTCCTTGTCGTAACATTTGGAAATGCTTTGGGACTTTTCATGACAGTGTGTTTAGAAAATAGAAAGGTTTAAACAAAAAGGGTTAAAGATTAGATCTCTGCAGACTTTACATATAAACTGGAATCCCCAGACATTCAAAATACTACGTGCATGGTTTACACATGATATAAATAGATATGAAAAAAATACATGCTGAAAATTAGAGATATAACTCCTCTAGGAAGAGTTGCAGTATTAAAATCTCTAATTTTATTCACTCTAATTCATCTTTGGATTTTTCTTCCAGATCCTTCTGATGAGTTTATGAGTAATCTTCAGAAAATGTGTTTTTCGTTAGTTGGGAATGGTAAACATGACGGAATCAGTAGACAGACAACCATAGAAAGCATAAAGCATGGATGATTAAAATACATCGAATATTAAGAAATATGTTATGGCCTTAAAATTATCTTGGCTGAGAAAATTTGAAACCACAATATATAAATGAAAAACAAAATTCAGTGAAATGCACCATTTTTAACTGAAATAGAAAAGTATGCTTCTACATTTTGCACTACAGGAAGGTAATGACAACTTATCTTGGAAACACACCTTTATGGCATAAACTGCTTTTGTAGAGTTCTGAAATCAACAATTCCGACAGATTCACCCTTATAGTCGATTCCCTGTGAGAAAAAAATTGTCCAGAAATAATATAATGAAATTCAAAAGTAGGATACGAAGGGGAGTTTATTGTATCGCACATCTTCTAATGAGTTTATGAAATGGTGAGGGACATTCGCTATTGTTTGACTGGTTCTCCGTAGAATTAAGTTGTACAGAAGATGACTTTCTATCTCCCAATTCATTTGTACACACACACACACACACACACACACACACACACACACACACACACACACACACACACACACACACACACACACACACACACACACACACACACACACGATAACGGGCCATGATACGTGAAGAATGTTATACAAAACAGAATACAAACATTCATTTTCTCGTTTATAATGGATGCAGAACGTAGGTTAAGAAATACATACAGGAAACAAAATCAACATATCAAATGGATGTGCAAATGATGTTCCCATGGCACTGAAATAAATGTATTCCATGCCTAAAGGAACACGGCTCTACTATGATATTTTAACAAGGGTGATGTACTTTCAAATTCATGTTCAACTGGTCAGATGGTCAGCAATAGACATTCAAAAGAAAGGGGTATTTCTAACAATTCTTTAAACACAAGAAATCAAACTAATATGATTTCAAATATGTATTGTACACAATTTTAGAAACTGATGCCAATCTAAAAGAAATGTGACTTGCAAATATTTTTCCATGACTTGTGTTTGGAAACAAAGGAAAGTATTAATCAGATATTTTGGAAATGTTGGCATGTCAACAGATTTTGAGAAAGGATGGAAGAACTGTTAAAGTCAAAATGTATCAACTGTTAAAAGATCAAATTAACTGGAAAAAATATCTAAAAGTTATCTTATTTGGTGTTAATGAAAACGCAAGAACAGATTCAATATTTTATTTGATAATCCTTCAAGAAAAAGTATAAGTATACATTTTTAAATGTAAACTCAATAAAACTTTCCTGAACACATCTTTTTTCTTCACACGATGCCTTATCATAAAATATCACACAGAAGAATACAATGGAAACTTGATGTGGAACATTGACGATTTTTAACCAATAAATAGTGCTATACTTGTTACAGATGTAGTTTAATGTAATCCTTTATTAAAAACATGTAATATGAATGTATATCAATATTTTGCTCATAAATGTTTCTTCTTATACTTTTCTCATCAGTACTTATGACATTTCTTGTACACTTGTAGATCTGCTGAATGAGATGTGGATGTTTTACAAATATGTTGAATCTGAATTCATATTTGTAAATCATTTCGCTTTGCTAATATTGTCTGTCTTTATTTTCTGTAAAAATGAGTAAAAACAATATCTTATAAAAATGCACAGGAATAGGGAGGTATGGTAACTTACATACACATACACACAAACACGCACACATAAACACAAACACACACCACACACACACACACACACACACACACACACACACACACACACACACACACACACACACGACACACACACACACACACACACACACACACACACACACACACACACACACACTGACGCGCGCGCGAGTGCGCAATGTAATGTACAGGAAGACGCAGGCATAATATTACATACACACACATACACACACACACACATACACACACATACACACATACACACATACACACATAACACACACATACAACACACACACATACACACACATACACACACACATACACACACACATACACACACATACACACACACACATACACACACATACACAAAATACACACACATACACACACATACACACACAACCACATACACACACATACACACACACATACACACACATACACACACATACACACATACACACACATACACAACACACATAACACACACATCACTCACACACAACATACACACACATAATAATATAATTAATATAATTACAATATTTATATAGCGCAAAATCTTGATAAAATCAAATCTAAGCGCTGAAACAGACACACACGCAAGCACGCACGCACGCACACACACGCACGCACACACACAGACACACACACACACACACACACACACCCACACACACGCATGGCTATAAATGGGGAGAAAGAATAAAAGCAATAAAAGCAAGAATAAAAGCAATGGAAAATTATAGAGAGCATAGCATATACAATTATATATTATAACCATGTGATTCCCTCCGAGCGGAGACAGGCTGCAGAGGGGGGGGGGGGGGGGTTGAGTGAGGTTAGGATTTTATGCGGAGGAGAAAAGGTGAGTTTTGAGAGCGGACTTGAAGGAGACAAAAGTAGGTTGCTGACGGACTGAGAGAGGAAGTTTGTTCCAGGAGAGTGGACCAGAAACAGAGAAGGCTCGTGGACCATAGGTATTGAGCTTAGTGCGTGGAAAGCGAAAAGTCAGAGGATCAGAGGCAGAGTGGAGGGTACGTGAGGGAACATAGATCTCAAGTAGGCTTGACAGGTAATCGGGGGCTGCGTTATTGAGGCTTTTGTAGCACATGGTGTCTAGTTTGTACTGTATGCGCTTTGATACAGGGAGCCAGTGAAGTTGTGCCAGGAGAGGAGATATGTGGTCAGCTTTTTTCTTTTTGAGTACAAGGCGTGCAGCATTGTTTTGAATGCGCTGTAGGATGTGAATGGTGGAGGCAGGAAGACCAGACAGGAGTGAATTGCAATAGTCAATGCGAGACATTATGAAGGAGAGAACGAGTTTTGCAGTTGTTTCGACAGAGAGATACTTCCTGATCAGCCTTATACGATGGAGATGATAGTAGCAGGATCTGGCAGTTTGAGAAACAAAGTTGTTCATGGAGAGGGTAGAGTCAATGCAGACACCAAGGTTTTTAGCTGAATCAGAAATTGGGACTGATGTGTTACATAATGGGAGAGAAAGAGGAGGCAGCTGAGAAAGTTTCTGACGGGTGCCAATGAGGATAGCTTCTGTTTTGTCGTCATTAAGCTGAAGTCTATTGTGTGTCATCCAGTTCTTAATGTCCGAGTAACACTCAGTGGTGCGAGTCAACAGGCGCTGTATATTATCAGGTGAGTCACTGTCTTGAAGTTGGGTGTCATCAGCATAGAAGTGGTGTTTTATAGAATGGGAGTTGATGATGGTGGACAGGGGGGAGGTGTAAAGAGTGAAAAGAACAGGGCCAAGGACAGATCCTTGTGGAACACCACAGGTCAGGTATGCAGGTTGAGAGTAAGTGCCATTGATGAGAACGGTTTGTTTTCTGTTTGATAGGTATGAAGTGAACCAAGACAGAGCAATGTCAGAGATGCCAAAAGTATGATGAAGTCTAGAAAGGAGAATACCATGATCAATGGTATCAAAGGCTGCAGACAGATCAAGGAGTGTGAGGAGAGAGACTTTGCCAGTATCAGTTGCAAGGAGGAGATTGTTGAGAATGTGTAGTAGGGCAGTTTCAGTGCTATGGCACTGGCGGTAGGCTGACTGGAAAGGATTGAGGAGATTGTTGGCAGACAGGTGAGAGTTCAGCTGGTTGAGGACGACTTTTTCAAGGAGTTTTGACAAGAAAGAGAGATTAGAGATAGGCCGGTAATTTTTCAGTCCATTTGGATCTAAATTGTGTTTCTTGAGGAGAGGGTGAACAATAGCAGACTTGAAAGAATCTGGGACAGTTCCAGTTTGAAGAGAAGTGTTGATGATGTCAGTGATGAATGGGAGGAGAGTAGGGAGACAGTCGGCGTAGAGAGAACCTGGAAGAGGATCCAGTTCGCAGGTTTTGAACGACATGGATCTGATTGTGTTGAGAATTTCTTCTAATGAGTTTATGAAATGGTGAGGGACATTCGCTATTGTTTGACTGGTTCTCCGTAGAATTAAGTTGTACAGAAGATGACTTTCTATCTCCCAATTCATTTGTACACACACACACACACACACACACACACACACACACACACACACACACACACACACACACACACACACACACACACACACACACACACACACACACACACACACACGCACGCACGCACACACACACACACACACACACACACACACACACACACACACACACACACACACGCACGCACACACACACACACACACACACACACACACACACACACACACACACACACACACACGATAACGGGCCATGATACTTGAAGAATGTTATACAAAATAGAATACAAACATTCATTTTCTCGTTTATAATGGATGCAGAACGTAGGTTAAGAAATACATACAGGAAACAAAATCAACATATCAAATGGATGTGCAAATGATGTTCCCATGGCACTGAAATAAATGTATTCCATGCCTAAAGGAACACGGCTCTACTATGATATTTTAACAAGGGTGATGTACTTTCAAATTCATGTTCAACTGGTCAGATGGTCAGGTAGAAAGAAACTCTAGGGAGAGCTAGACAACAGAAGGTCTTCAGAGAAGTAACCCCCTTTAGACAAGTGTTTCGGCCCTGAATTCCTTACACTCTCGGGGGGCCGGGCCACATCCAGGTCATGACTCCTGGATGCCCTTCTGCTGTTGTCTATTTTTTTTTTTCCCACGCCGGGGATCGAACCTGGGCGATTCTGCGCTTCAGAACTGCGGTACGCGGTTTTACCAATGTGCTAACGGGGCACACATCATCTGTAGGGAATTTAATCCTTATGAAGTTCACTTTTTTCGTTCCTCCTTGCCCAGATCCAGCTTGAGCTCCTTTCTGCTGCCTCTGCCATCGCTTTAAGGGCTCTAGTCCTCTTCTTCCCAGAAATGGCGAGTTGTTTCATGAGATCATAAGCGGAGGTGCCCACAAACCCTCTTGCCCCGACCTCTATGGCGAAGATTTTGACCCGCAGACCTGCTTTCTTCAGGGTGCTGGCAAGACCGGCGTATTTTTCGGTCTTGTAGATATGTGCTTCTTCCATTCTGCTTTCGTATGGCACAGTGAGTTCTATCAGAATCACTTGTTTCGAGGAGTCAGAGTGGAGAGCGATGTCTGGTCTCATGCCTGTCTTGCTGATGACATCTGGGTAATTTCTCCACTCTGGGAGGTCTGCTGTACACTCCCAGTCGACTGCTCCATCCAGAAGACCCTTTGGCAATGTGCTGGTTGTCATAGCACTTTCGGGCCAGACCTGTTTCCCTCCTGCTTTGTAGAACGTTGTCATAGCAATTGGTGCGTTTGGGGTCATGGTTTTTTCGCTAACCACATCTGTGATCACTTTCAGAACTTGGTTGTGCCTCCATGTATACCTTCCTTGGGCTAGCGCTACTTTGCAAGAGCTTAGGACATGTTCCACTGTTTGTTTCTTCTGACAGAGCGGACATGCTGGGTCGTCTGCTTTCCCCCATTTCACTAAGTTTGCATTCGAGGGGAGCAGGTCATATACAGATCTGAGGAGGAAGCTTATCCTTAGAGGAGCCATGTGCCACATATCGTTCCAGCTGAGACTTCTTTGGAGTGCACTGTCCCATGTTGTCCATTGCCCCTGTTGACCTTGCTGGACTGCCTTCTGCACTCTTTTGACATCTTCTTCTTCCTTCAACTCCTGTATGATCATGTCTCTTTTTTCCTTCCCTTTGGCTTTGGACCACCACTGCATTTTTGTTGCTCCCAGTCCCTGTCTGTTGGTTTGCGTGTGTCCAATTATTTCTTTGATGCTGAGGTTTCTCTTGGCATTGTTTACAGCCTCTTGGACTTTCCACTTTCTGCCAGTTCTCAGCTTTGGATGAACTGATCTCACGATATTGTCTTCCGATTCCTCCAGCATGCTCAACAGTCTTGCTTTTCCAACTTTGTATTCCTCCACTATGGATTTGAGAGGTAGCTTCAGCATTGCTTGACGACAGTAGAATGCAACATCAGTGAGACCAGGTGGGACACCGAGCCATTTTCTTGTGTATTTGTTGATTTTGGCTTCCATTGCTTCGACTGTGCTGGTGCAAATGTCATAGATTAGCAGTGGCCACAGCAGCTTTGGTATCAGCATGAACTGTAGACACCAGACTCTGTATTTGCCTGGCAGTCCGCAGTTATCTATTTTCTTCAGGCCTTCTTCTGCTGTTTGCTTGGTTTCACATCCCCTTTGTGTGTCTTTCAGGGAGTCATCATACCATCTTCCGAGACTTTTTACTGGCTCTTCTGTGACAGTGGGGATGGCTTGGTTGGCTACCATGAATTTGACTGAATCTGCCACTTTTCCTTTTCGCAGTGAGAGACTTCGGGATTTCTTTGGTTTGAACCTCATTCTTGAAGAGGCCACCAGCTCATCCAGCTGCTTTAAGATTTGGTGTGTCTCTTCC